>OY998175.1:213968838-214366424 GCA_963921935.1 Galeruca laticollis
CACCACACCGATAGTGATGTAACCTAGTCCAATACATAGTAGCATGGTGAAGGGTAGAAGCGAACACGGATTACGTATTATTATATATTTTAAATAGTTCATGTTATTTTCATTTGGTAATATTTTTGTTTGTTGTTAAATAAAATTATTACTACACTGGCACCCTGACGTGGAGCTCGAATTAAGGATTCCTGAATGCAAGTGAGAGTTTCGTGAATACTTCGACATTTTTTTGTCTTGTAGAATCGAAACTGTCACATTTGACAGATTGGAATTTCGTCAGTCCGGCTTTTTCCAGTTATAACGACAGGAATATTCGCTGTTGACTTTATCCAATCCGATTTCACCAAACATTCCGCGTCGAAGTAAACGCATTGCTGCAAGCCAAACAACCATGGCGATGTCTCCAGAGCAATTCCAACAGCTTCTACAAGCCGTAGCCGGCATAAGGACAGAACCAGATAATCGGAAGAAAGGGAGTTTGAGCAAATGCACGGCCCGATTCGACGGAACACGTTGTCATGAGACAGTCGACAATTTCCTAAACACCATAGCAGTCTATAAGGATATGGAACAAATCACAGACCAAGACGCAATTAAAGGCTTGCCACTACTACTTACTGACACTGCAGCTACTTGGTGGCAAGGCATAAAAGGAGAAGCAACAGACTGGAATAATGCTATTCGATTAATCCGTGCCGCGTTCTCTCCGGCAACTCCTGTATATCAAATTTACCTAGATATCTTCAAGTCCCCTCAAGGAATCTCGGCACCTACTGACGAATTTATTTGTCAAAAACGAGCACTCCTTTCCAAACTTCCACAAGGAAGACTGTTACGGTTTTTCTCGTTAATATATATCATTCGCATAAAAAAGACAACAATCATGCAGTTTTGGTCATAATAAATAAACATTCCTACCTTAATATCAAGTCAGACTAGCTTCGTACGTCGACAATTTCTAGGTATATCATTAATGCAGTGAGTCAATAGCCTGGTCGTCAATTTGTTTAGCACCAACTAATAGTTTAAAGGAAATAAATACACTCAGTAGAATAGTTACAGTAATCTGTATATACACTTAAAAAGAATGAATTTTGTTATATGATGTACAATTGAATGTAAACAAACTTTTCACTACTCGAATCAAACAGCTGATTCGCCATATGTCATATCCTCGTTTATTCTTTTTTTTCAAACGTTAAGAGATCTGTGATTCGTACGGAAGGTGGCCTACCGGTGTACTGTGGTTGTACATCAGGGTATAATAAGTGATGTTTTATGTTGTAAATACAGTCGGGGGGTGTGGTATATTTGCGAATATAGGTTATTTTTGAATAGTTAATTATTGTATTTATACGGGGGGTTTTAATATGCGATGTGCAAGTAGAGTAATTTCACTCCGAGGTCATAGAACGTATGTGCTCCAAACTGCTCGAGTGAGAGTGTCTCGAACGGAAAGGTGGGTTGTCAATGAAACCTGTCGTGTTTCCTGGTTCTTTCTGATCAACGTGGTGTTGTATGCAGGTGCTTATTGGGAGCCCCAAAAAACAAATTCGCATGAAGATTCCACATTCATCCCGCAGGGGAATAAGAATTTGAGGGGGTAGTCTGGTTTGGGTGGAGTAGTGAGAGTTGGAGAAGTTGGTGGAGTTAGTATTTCGTCCAGACCTCATCTGTGAGAGGCAGATGGATTTGTAAGCCCAGTCACCTACATCGCCATGCGGTTAAGTTCAGATAACGGCTTTTAACTACTATATTAGCAGCACACAGGAGAACCCTGTCTTAGCCAAACAGGTGAGATTTATTTGTTTTAACATTTTCTGTAACTAGTAATTGTTCCTCATAGTGTTGCGGATAAGATGACACCACCTAATTATATGTTCAGGATCGAGCTTGTGTATAGTATGTTGGGGGTAAAGTACTTGTTAGTAAGGGGTGGTTATCTCGGGTTTGTTACTTTTAGACTTCATAGGGGGTAATATACTTACGTTATCGAATAGATGGTATAATTGAAGTCTACCTTGGGTTTTTTTCAAAAAAAGTGGGCCGTTTCACTCGGGTAGTAAATGGTTTTGAGTAGGATAATATTAGGAGTCACACTGGGATAAATGTGATGAATTCCCAGGGTGGTTCAATGTCAATTGAGTGTAGTGACAACACTAATTAGTGTATTTTTTTTCTAGGGTTTTGTTTTTTTTGGGTTTTAAACATTTATTCTGGGGTATTGTTGGATCTTTGGTGATTCGTATTTCCCGTATTGGATTAGTTCCGGAGTCCCCTTGGTGTTGGTTCGTAGTACCACAACATTCCTGGGATGCTTACAGCCTCACCTTAGTGATTGCTACCTCAGAAACAGTTTGTGGATCGTCAGGATTTATCACCAGCGGGGGAAGACGCGCAAGTTTTAAACATTTAATATTTTTTCATAATCATTTCTTTTTATAGCGTATATATAACTTGTACGTATATATAATTCACCATTTGTGAACATACAAGTGGCTTGTAATTTATTTTTTTTTTCTTGGTCATTTATTACTCTAGGTAGAGTAGGTAAGTTGCGTCTGAGCTCACACGGAACGTTTATGATAATTTATATTGTTTTTTTTGCTTTTGGTAAGTTTACAATTTGATATGCGCAGATAAGCCACGGTATGGGTAACCCTTCAGGTTCTCACCGTTTTCATTTTATATGATCGTAATTTTTTTGCAAGTTTCAGAAACTAACTTAACTCAGAACTGGTCTCTGTTTCAAATCCTTCTGAGCATTCATTTATCAATTTTGGGGTAGGGGTATATAGGATTTTAAATAATTGTATTATTGTAGATATTGAACTATAAGGGACTTTTGTAAATGTCCACAGTTCGTGAGGGATTTCATATCGATCTGTTTATATTTTTTTTATAGTAAGGGTTGATGGACCTTAAGTGTCCACTGTGGGAATAACTGCTTCCACAATTTTCATACAACTGTACTCAAACCAAACCACCACCGCAATAAATCATTTCTCTTGTGAGTTGAGTTACGAGTTTGATTTTGGTAATCCTCTCCTAATTGGGGGTAAACTACGATTAGGGAAGTGAACTGGGGTATTTACTCGGGTACGGTTTACCTGGCGCCTTGGGTTTTATAGCTTATTTTGATTGTTCGTTACCAGCATACGAACCTCCCTTCTTCGGCTGAAGTCTAGCGGGTAAAATACCTTGTGGCATAGATCGGCCATCCGATCTGCTGGTAACTTGGTTAAATTAGTAGTAATTGATTTCGGGGCCACAAGTTCGATCTATCTTCAGTAGGTCGCTAACGTAAGTGGGATAAGTGCATAGGTGCACGGGGTTTGATTTTACGTTACATAGGTGGCGCCCAACGTGGGGCATTGCATTGCCTTGCATCTCACTACATAGCAATTTTTCTTGGTGGTTTAAGTAAGTTTTGCGTTTTTTTTATGTAAAGTTAAATTTTTGTAAATTTAAATCTTAAGCTCAGTTAGTTGGATTTGACCAGTATATGTTCTGAGATTGGGTTGGTAGACTGAGTTATTCAGGTCCTATAGCATATTATATCGTAGTTGTAATAAAACTTCGATTTAATTTTGATTTTAGTAAGTAACTGGCAGGTAAGGTTGATTTTAGACAACGCCATATGTGTATATATTGTATTTCTTGACCTATTTAGAATCTACTCACGGGACGTGCGGTAGTAGACATTTCGAGATTGAGACACCTAGACATTGGCGGCTTGGGACATTGATTTTAATTGTTAGGTTATCGCAAGATGGCTTCGTATAATATGAATGTACATAGACTTAATCAAGATGAATTGACTTATGAGGTAAGAGTAAGAGGTGTAGCCACAGGTACTGTCGATGAAATGAGAAAGAGTTTAGCCATGGCTCGACGACTAGAGAAGACTGGTGAAAGTTTTACATACCCTGTTTATCCTTATAAACCGGAAGAGGACATAGAAGCTGTACAAGCGAAGCTGGATGAACTCACACCGTTGGTTGCCGATTTTAGGGATACAATTTCGAGTGGAAACTTTAAGAAATATGAGACGAAGTTGCATCATGTTTTTTACAGGATGGATCATATTCCAGAAGATAGGGAAGAGCGTCCGATACTGCGGTCGAGAGCTTTGACATTGTTGGATGATCTACATCAGAAGGCAGCGGATTACAAAGCGCCGGAGAATGTTCCACCACAACTTAGTTTACTTCAACAAACTAGCTTTAACGCGAACATTGACCCCCACAGGAGGTCATCAAGCACATCATTGAGTCCAAGTCGTGATGTACACACTGTCGCACCTCGAAACTCTACCTACGTTACACCAATATTACCAAATAAATGCGATTGTAAATTTTCAGGTGACAAGAAAGGTTTATCTTTAAGTGCATTTTTAGAACGCATAGAAGAATTGCGTATTGCTCGCCATGTTAGTAAGGAAACTTTGTTGGAATCGGGTATAGATTTGTTTACTGGTAGAGCATATCAATTTTATCTTGCATATAGGGGTGAAGTGTCATCATGGGATGAACTGGTCGTTTTACTGCGAGAGGAGTACCTGTCTCCATCTTATAACGAGAAACTTTTTGAGGAGATCCGTAGGCGAACACAAGGTCCAGATGAATCTATTGGACTTTATTTAGCTGTAATGATTGGGTATTTTAATAGGTTAACTTGTACTGTCTCTGAAGAGGTTAAACTTAAAATATTGCTCAGAAATATTGCTCCATTTTACCAGAATCAGTTAGCTTTGGTGGACGTCACCTCGGTGTCGCATTTGCGGGAATTAGGCAGGAAGCTTGAGGCTAGGAAGGAAGCAGTCGAGAATTTCGTTCCTCCTTCACGTAAGTTGCAAGTTTTAGAACCGGATTTGGCTTATGTCCAGGTAGCAGATGAAGTAGAAAATCTTGCTATAGCTAGTACCTCTTCGGTAGCATTTCCAAAGAACGAGGTGAAGCAGGTCAATTGTTATCATTGTAAGCAGCCAGGTCATTATGCTAGGGGTTGTCCTAAGAAATTTTGTTTCAAGTGTAAGTTGGAAGGTGTGACCGTTAAATCGTGCCCAAGATGTAGTAGAAGTCAGGGAAACGACGAGCGGCATGCCTAAATGATCGAGATAAGCATGTCGACCATTCCTTCTCGGTCGATAGAGTGAAGGTTTTGTTGGATTATGTTATTGAGCATGCATCGGGAGATGAGAGACCATATATCACTGTAAATATTTTAGGTAAATCATTATTAGGACTGCTTGATTCCGGAGCATCTCGGACTCTGATAGGCGGTAAGGGTGTATCCCTCATTCATGAGTTAGGTGTAAAAATAGATGTAAGTCGTCAGTCGTCTTGTATAGTTGGGAATGGGAACCGGTGCAGTATTGTTGGGGTTGTTGAGTTGCCGGTTACTCTCAAGGGTCGATTTCGGGTGATTGAAGCTATAGTTGTGCCGGAGATTCCCCATTTGTTGATACTCGGGATAGATTTTTGGAAATTGATGGATATTATACCAGATCTGCGACATAATGAATGGAAATTTTCCAACGAGCCAGTGGTTGTGAATTCCGTGGTTCATATTAATGGCCAGTCTCATTTGTCACCTTTAGAAAAATCTAGGCTACAAGCAGTTGTAGATAGGAATAGTACTTCGATGGAGGAAACCTTGGGGTGTACTAATAGGGCAGAACATGTCATCATTACCAATAGTGCACCAATCAAACAACGTTACTATCGGGTGAATCCTGTGGTTCAGAAGCAGATTGATAAGGAACTTGATGAAATGTTGAGGCAGGGTATTGTTGAACCTAGTAATAGTCCTTGGGCATCGCCGATTTTACTCGTGAAGAAGAAAGATGGCAAGTTTAGATTTTGTGTGGATTTTAGGAAATTAAATTCAGTAACGGTGAGAGATAGCTATCCTCTACCATTAGTTTCAGATACGTTAGATAAGCTGAGAGATGCTAAGTATTTATCTAGCTTAGATGTTGAAAGTGCTTATTGGCAGGTGCCAATGGCTGAAGAGTCGAAACAATATACGGCCTTCACAGTACCCAATCGTGGGTTATTTCAATTCCGTCGACTTCCTTTTGGTCTTCATAACGCTCCTGCTACGTGGCAGCGCTTGATAGACAATGTTTTGGGTCATGACCTCGAACCCCATGTCTTTGTATATCTTGATGACGTGGTCATTGTTAGTCAGACTTTCGAACAACATTTGCAGATCTTGGAGGAAGTGTTCCGTCGTCTTCGGGAAGCGAATATTACCATCAATACAGAGAAATGTCAATTTTGTAGACCGGAGATGAAGTACTTAGGTTTTGTAGTCGACCGTAATGGTATCCATGTCGATGTTGACAAGGTAAGAGCTATGCTTGAGTTACCAACACCTAAAGGTGTTACAGAAGTTCGGCGTTTAGTAGGAACATTTTCGTGGTACAGACGTTTCATTCCTGATTTTTCTTCTATTATCGCTCCCATAACGAGTCTACTTCGTAAGGGTTCCAAGTTTCAATGGACTGTAGAATGTGCAGAGGCGTTTAGGGTTATCAAGGAAAAGTTAGTAGCAGCACCTGTGCTCAGTTGTCCCGATTATTCACTACCATTTGTTGTACAGACCGATGCTTCAGGTTATGGAATTGGTGCCGTACTTTCCCAACCTCATCCTGATGGAGAACGTGTAATAGCATATTTAAGCAGGTCATTGACGCGTCAAGAACGAAATTATTCCACTACGGAACGAGAGTGTTTGGCAGTTTTGTGGGCAGTCGAGAAGTTGAGACCCTATATTGAAGGAGTACAGTTTACAGTCGTAACTGATCACTATAGTTTATTGTGGCTTCAGAATTTGAAGGATTTGAGTGGACGATTATGTCGTTGGTCAGTTCGTCTTCAACAGTACGATTTCAAGGTGGTTCATCGTAAGGGTAAATTGAATGTCGTACCTGATATGTTATCCAGGGCAGTTCCTATAGTTGATGATGTCAATAATGTTGCAATAGATCTGATCTCTGTTGAAAATGTAGCTAGTACTTGGAAGGCAGATGATGACAGGTGGTATCAGCTGATGGTGGATAGGGTGAGTAAAGATCCTAAGAAGCTCAGTAATTGGCGGGTGGCAAATGGTCGTCTGTGGAAGTACGTGGTTCCATTGTATCCAGAATTGTCTCCTCCGTCTGACTCCTGGAAGTTAGTTGTCCCCAAAGCCGAGCGAAAGGCTACAATCTTAAAGGCTCATGAACCAGCCACTGCAGGTCACCCTGGTGTCTTTAAAACATTCTGTAGAGTAGCCGAGAAGTTCTATTGTCCTAAGATGAGGAGCGACGTTGCTAAAGTCGTTCGACGCTGTCGAACCTGCGCCGAACACAAGGTACCACAGACCGTGCCGGTTGATAAGATTGTCTCCCATCCTAAAGTAGGACGTCCATGGGAAATGATCTGTACGGACCTCATGGGACCCCTCCCTAGATCAAAACAGGGAAATTGTTATATTTTGGTAGTCACTGATTATTTGAGTAAGTTCACGTTAATGTGGCCCCTTAAGAAGGCTACAAGTGTGGCAATTTGTCGTAAGTTAGAACAAGAAATATTTTTAGTATTTGGTGTACCTCGCACCATAATTTGTGATAATGGGGTACAATATCGTAGTAAGGATTTTAACAACCTAGTTAATAAATATAATGTCAACGTTAAGTTTAGCGCACTTTATAATCCAAGGGCAAACCCGACGGAACGGGTTAATAGGGTTATTAAAAATATGATTTCCATGTATGTGTCGGACAATCACAGGTCCTGGGATGAAAGGTTATCAGAAACTGGTAGTGCACTCATGAAGGTACTAATTTAACTCCTTATTTTATTAATTTTGGGCGTAATATGTTGTTATCGGGGAAGGATTATGAAGAGAAGGATTCAGTGGGTGTTGAAGATGGTACACAGAATGGGATGTTAAGTCGTAATGTACATTTTAGACAGCTGTTCTCGGATATTAAAGAACGTTTGGAGTTGGCGGCAGAGAAGAGTTGTGCTAGGTATAATCTACGTCGACGTCACATCGAGTATCTTCCCAACCAATTGGTTTGGCGCAAGAATTATGTTCTGTCTGATGCTACTAAGTATTTTTCTAAGAAATTAGCACCGAAGTATGTGGGTCCATTTTACATCAAGAAGAGGATTTCACCGTGGACTTATGAATTGAGAGATGATAATGGAGTGTCGAAGGGTATCTGGCAAGTTAAGGATTTGAAACCATGTCCAGACTCGGATGAGTCTCTATCGCTTATTCGCTAGTAGGAAAGAAACTCTTGTCACATTAGACCACGGTGTCTTGGAATGTTTCGTGGTACATCATACTAAGTAACTTGACCAAAGGCTCGCTAAGTTAAGATATCTAGGCTAATGTGTTAATAGGGAGTGTGGCCTCCTTAAAAGTGTGGAAGGAACGTTGCGTTGGTTTGGGATACACATCATTTCACGGTGATGCAATCTCTGTGGGTTGGGGACTTCGTTTGGGAGAGTCCAATCAGGACTCAGATATGGGTTGGTTGGGTCTCAAGACAATCGAAGTCTTAAGGTTCGAGGTTTTAAATTCCACATTGAACACAAGGCCATGAATCCGAAGTAATTCATAGATCATCTGGCCATTGACAGCACGTTAGTTGTGAAGTTTCCCGTGGGTAAACTTCTTCATGAAGGGGGGGAATTGTTACGGTTTTTCTCGTTAATATATATCATTCGCATAAAAAAGACAACAATCATGCAGTTTTGGTCATAATAAATAAACATTCCTACCTAATATCAAGTCAGACTAGCTTCGTACGTCGACAATTTCTAGGTATATCATTAATGCAGTGAGTCAATATCCGGGTCGTCAATTTGTTTAGCACCAACTAATAGTTTAAAGGAAATAAATACACTCAGTAGAATAGTTACAGTAATCTGTATATACACTTAAAAAGAATGAATTTTGTTATATGATGTACAATTGAATGTAAACAAACTTTTCACTACTCGAATCAAACAGCTGATTCGCCATATGTCATATCCTCGTTTATTCTTCTTTTTCAAACGTTAAGAGATCTGTGATTCGTACGGAAGGTGGCCTACCGGTGTACTGTGGTTGTACATCAGGGTATAATAAGTGATGTTTTATGTTGTAAATACAGTCGGGGGGTGTGGTATATTTGCGAATATAGGTTATTTTTGAATAGTTAATTATTGTATTTATACGGGGGGTTTTAATATGCGATGTGCAAGTAGAGTAATTTCACTCCGAGGTCATAGAACGTATGTGCTCCAAACTGCTCGAGTGAGAGTGTCTCGAACGGAAAGGTGGGTTGTCAATGAAACCTGTCGTGTTTCCTGGTTCTTTCTGATCAACGTGGTGTTGTATGCAGGTGCTTATTGGGAGCCCCAAAAAACAAATTCGCATGAAGATTCCACATTCATCCCGCAGGGGAATAAGAATTTGAGGGGGTAGTCTGGTTTGGGTGGAGTAGTGAGAGTTGGAGAAGTTGGTGGAGTTAGTATTTCGTCCAGACCTCATCTGTGAGAGGCAGATGGATTTGTAAGCCCAGTCACCTACATCGCCATGCGGTTAAGTTCAGATAACGGCTTTTAACTACTATATTAGCAGCACACAGGAGAACCCTGTCTTAGCCAAACAGGTGAGATTTATTTGTTTTAACATTTTCTGTAACTAGTAATTGTTCCTCATAGTGTTGCGGATAAGATGACACCACCTAATTATATGTTCAGGATAGAGCTTGTGTATAGTATGTTGGGGGTAAAGTACTTGTTAGTAAGGGGTGGTTATCTCGGGTTTGTTACTTTTAGACTTTATAGGGGGTAATATACTTACGTTATCGAATAGATGGTATAATTGAAGTCTACCTTGGGTCTTTTTCAAAAAAAGTGGGCCGTTTCACTCGGGTAGTAAATGGTTTTGAGTAGGATAATATTAGGAGTCACACTGGGATAAATGTGATGAATTCCCAGGGTGGTTCAATGTCAATTGAGTGTAGTGACAACACTAATTAGTGTATTTTTTTTCTAGGGTTTTGTTTTTTTTGGGTTTTAAACATTTATTCTGGGGTATTGTTGGATCTTTGGTGATTCGTATTTCCCGTATTGGATTAGTTCCGGAGTCCCCTTGGTGTTGGTTCGTAGTACCACAACATTCCTGGGATGCTTACAGCCTCACCTTAGTGATTGCTACCTCAGAAACAGTTTGTGGATCGTCAGGATTTATCACCAGCGGGGGAAGACGCGCAAGTTTTAAACATTTAATATTTTTTCATAATCATTTCTTTTTATAGCGTATATATAACTTGTACGTATATATAATTCACCATTTGTGAACATACAAGTGGCTTGTAATTTATTTTTTTTTTCTTGGTCATTTATTACTCTAGGTAGAGTAGGTAAGTTGCGTCTGAGCTCACACGGAACGTTTATGATAATTTATATTGTTTTTTTTGCTTTTGGTAAGTTTACAATTTGATATGCGCAGATAAGCCACGGTATGGGTAACCCTTCAGGTTCTCACCGTTTTCATTTTATATGATCGTAATTTTTTTGCAAGTTTCAGAAACTAACTTAACTCAGAACTGGTCTCTGTTTCAAATCCTTCTGAGCATTCATTTATCAATTTTGGGGTAGGGGTATATAGGATTTTAAATAATTGTATTATTGTAGATATTGAACTATAAGGGACTTTTGTAAATGTCCACAGTTCGTGAGGGATTTCATATCGATCTGTTTATATTTTTTTTATAGTAAGGGTTGATGGACCTTAAGTGTCCACTGTGGGAATAACTGCTTCCACAATTTTCATACAACTGTACTCAAACCAAACCACCACCGCAATAAATCATTTCTCTTGTGAGTTGAGTTACGAGTTTGATTTTGGTAATCCTCTCCTAATTGGGGGTAAACTACGATTAGGGAAGTGAACTGGGGTATTTACTCGGGTACGGTTTACCTGGCGCCTTGGGTTTTATAGCTTATTTTGATTGTTCGTTACCAGCATACGAACCTCCCTTCTTCGGCTGAAGTCTAGCGGGTAAAATACCTTGTGGCATAGATCGGCCATCCGATCTGCTGGTAACTTGGTTAAATTAGTAGTAATTGATTTCGGGGCCACAAGTTCGATCTATCTTCAGTAGGTCGCTAACGTAAGTGGGATAAGTGCATAGGTGCACGGGGTTTGATTTTACGTTACAAGACATTCCGAAGAAACACAGATTGATCTAATCTACGGTCTTATGCACATTAGACTTAGGGAAAAAATCCCAAGAGGAAAAATCACTACGTTTACTGACTTGCTGACAAAAGCTAAACAAGTTGAGCATCTAGAAATGGAACTCAAGGATACGTCTACTTTACGACGCAATGAATCAACCGATACGCTACCGACAAAGAAAACCAAATTAAGATGCACGTTTTGTAATTTTAAAGGTCACAGCATACAAGAATGTCGTAAACGGCAGAAGCAAGACCAACCTAAAACGACTGCGACACATACGGAGCCTACACAATCAACCGCTACCAAAACCGACAAAGGTCACCTTCACTGCTACGGATGTGGCAGAGCTGGATACTTCCGCAGCAATTGTCCCAATTGCACTAATGTCGGCAAAGTTGTCGATGCCCAAGCTGTCCACTTCTATTCGATAAATACGCTTATAAGATCTACACCTGAAGTCCCAACAGTTCCTGCAAGAATATGTGGTATTAAGGGCCAAGCACATATAGATACTGCGGCTAAAACAAGCGTAGCTGGCGTCACCCTCTACAAACTTTTAAAAGACAAGAATTGTGCATTCACCAAAACCACAGCCCGAGTCACACTCGCTGATGGACTTCAAAAGCAAACAGAGTTACTGACAACATTTACTACTATAGAGTTAGGCGGTAGAACTCATAATATCAACTTTGTCGTGCTGCCTAACGCCGTGGATAACAGAACCTTATTAGGTATAGATTTCCTAGAAAAAGTGGGCATCGTGTTAGACTTAGGACAACGGTGCTGGTACTACGTAGACCGGCCTTTCGAGCGTTTTGAGTTTCAACCACAGTACCAAGGACTAATACAAAGACCACGGGATCAATCAGCAGAATCGAAGAAGCCGAAGAAATCTCTAAATATCGAAAGCGAACCAACTAAGGTACCAGATCCTAGAATACAACTCAACATCACGGACGTTGACGAGAATGATGACGTTTTATCTCCATTCTTAGAGTTTTTCACGTCACCCTTACGGGATGAGTTATGGGAAGCTCCAGACACCAGATTCCCAAATGTAAAAAAAACAAGCACACGAGTAATGCGTATGCACCGGAAGACATAGATGAAATTTTTCGTCACAGCCTACCTCTCACTTACTCGCCACAAAAGAAAACAGGCACCAAGCGAAAAATCCTTGAGTTATTTAGTTTCGATGTCTCCCTGCAACCAAACGAAGCCGCAACGCTATGCCCGACTAATCGAAACCAGCTGAATGCAATACTGCGGGAATTTCCAAATTTATTTGAGGAACATGGCCCTCCTACCACGCGGGCGGAGCATCGAATAGACACAGGCACTAGTGGACCAATTTCCAGTGCGCCTTACCGTCTTAATGTCACCAAGCAAACCATTTTACGCGACAAACTCGACGAGATGTTGGCTAATGGAATAATCGAGGAAAGTGAAACAGCATGGACTTCCCCCGTCGTCATGGTATTAAAGAAAGATGGCGATGTTAGGGTCTGCGTCGACTATCGCCGATTAAATTCGATTACGATACCAGATCGATACCCACTTCCTCGTATCGACGATTTGCTACACACAGCAAAGAGCAAACCTTATATGACTACCTTGGATCTCAAATCTGGTTACTGGCAAATAAGAATGCATGAGGAAGATAAGAAGAAAACCGGGTTTATTACACCTTTTGGAGTTTACTGCTTCATGCGCATGCCATTCGGTCTAAGAAATGCTCCGGCAACATTTCAGAGATTAATGGATAGGTTTAAAATTAGTCTCAGTCATATAACACTTCTAGTATATTTAGATGACTTGATTATTCGTTCATCAACGTTTGAAGACCACTTGAGGGACTTGGAACAAGTTTTTCGACGTTTACACGATTTCCAACTCCGTATTAATAGAACTAAATGCCGTTTTGCTTGTTCGACCATTGGATTCTTAGGCCACGTGCTGACACCAGATGGGATCACGATGGATCCCAACAAAATTCAAGCAATTGTGGATTTACCTGTGCCTACCCATGTAAAGGATCTCCTAAGATTTATCCAAACTTGTTCATGGTATCGCCGATTTATTGCAAATTTTGCCAGCATTGCAAAACCTCTTACAAATTTGACTCGGAAGAATACTCCGTGGAAATGGGGAACAACTGAGCAAGATGCGTATAACAAATTAAAGAACTGTCTGATAACTGCTCCAATCCTCAAACAAGCAGATGAGAGTGAACCCTTCACTATTAAATCCGACGCCAGTAGCTATGCCATCGGTACAGTTTTGGTCCAGGGGGAGGGAGCAACCGAACACCTTATTGAGTATGCGAGTCGCTTATTAACGAGTGCAGAGAGGAACTATATGACCACGGAGGAAGTAGCATCACCTGCCAATCCACCCCTAAGGAAGAAAGGATTACGAGGTAGACCCAAGAAACAACAACCTTAATCGTCCTGCTTGGTGTGCTAGCCTCTCATCGGGACGATCTCGAAGCTAGAGGGGGAGGTTATAGCAGAACGATCCCTACCAGGCTATACAGCTTTATCTACAGTACCACCTTCATGTAGATGCCCCGCACAACGTCTGAGACTCTGTTATAAATGGTAAGATGGCGCCACTCGAATCGCCTTACACCACACCGATAGTGATGTAACCTAGTCCTATACATAGTAGCATGGTGAAGGGTAGAAGCGAACACGGATTACATATTATTATATATTTTAAATAGTTCATGTTATTTTCATTTAGTAATATTTTTGTTTGTTGTTAAATAAAATTATTACTACATTATGATATTATTTCAACTGATGCCTATTTTTCAAATTATATGGTTGTGTTTATTCTGCATTTCCCAATCCTTCATTCTGAACCATTCATTCATTATCACTTGTATTCAATCCCGACCAAAAATCTAACCACAATTATACCCACTTCACCCTATCTGATAATAGGTACTGAACTCTTCCAATATTCGAAAACCGCCTGCAAAAAGTTGGACACTACTTATCTGTGTCAAAAAGTTAATCTCCAGTTTCACAGCAAATCCCCAGACTGTATCAGCCAAATTCTTCGAATCTCCGACGAAGAAGCTCGCTGCCTCTACGTTCCAGTTTCAAGTCAAAATACGTTAATTGAAGCAATTAGGTCCTCACATTACATTGACATCTTCCCGTTGCCAACCAAAGTGTCAACTCACTGTTCAACCAGCAACATTCAAGTAATACATGGTGTCTACCTGTTCGAAGTACCGTTGGGATGTGAATTCCACACACCTGAAGAAAGTTACTACAACGCCAAAGAAATTACATACGAAGAACCACTCACCCTTCCGAATATCCAGATAGTTGCGAATTATCTGCCAGCAAAACCAAAAGCAATTAATTTAGAAAAAATTCATCTAGATGAACTCCAGAGAATTCATGAAGAACAACAACTCCTACAACCTATGTCCTATGAAGAAAATCCTCCCGACGCTACACACTTCTGGACAACCCCTGTATTCATTGTAATGACCATCTGCATCGGTATTATAATCTATAACATCGCTTTCAAAGCCTAAAAAATAAAAAGAAGAAAGAAGAAACATCATCCCCACAATAAGAAGATCATTCTGTTTTATTCGTCCCTTATAAAACTTCTCCGAGGGATGGACAAGTTACATTGTAACAATAAACCATTATGATACATTGTTGCAATGAATGGTGTGTTGTTCCAGCCAGACGCTGATAGTGCAGAATATGCAGTTTTATATTATAAATTCTCGAGATAAACATTCATTAGGGAATCTGACCTCATTGTTGTTAGTTATATTTTAATCTCTGTATTTTCACTGTTACACCTTTACGTAAAATAAATTGTAGTTTATGTTTTTAAAAAGTTGATTTTCGAAACCGAAAATATAATTTTCATGTGAATACAAGGTTTTGTAGCGGGGACATTATTATCCTCAAAGAGATAGGAGTGGATATAAATTGGAGAGAGCTGCAAGCTAGATCGTTAGTTGTCAATATGAATTCTCAAGATAGTGGTTATAGTAGTATTAGTAGTAGTAGTAGTGCTTCAGAAAGTTATACTTATGATGCTGAACTAGGTCATATTTTAGAAAAGTATGAAATTGCTTCCAAAACGGAAAAGCACTACTTTATAGTGAGTATTCTACAGATACGAATTTTCGAATAGGATGTGGTCTAAGTTCAGCACGGACGTTTGGTAGTGTAATCACTCTCGCATACGCTGATACAAAAATCTCCTTCAGCACTTACGAATGGGACACGTTTATCGATATTTTAAATAACAATTCATTTATAAGTGCCCCACTTCCAGCATTATACGAAGAATATAAGCCAGAGACGATACGTTGTGGAGACTATTGCACTATTCGACAACTAATATTTGATGATGTTAAATGGTTAGAAGTGACTAAACACGGCATCAGTTTCCTTCTACGAATACAAGATGTTCTTCAAATTATACAAGTTGATAATTGTCTCATTTCCCATCGTCTTGCTCATTTAGAATCTCTAAATTTTTGTGAATTCTATAGAAACGTGATTGAAATTATCAGGAATTTCACTCAAAATAATGGACATTTGAGTAAATTTGAACTATTGTACACCATTTGTGATTGTAGTAATAGTATAATGGCAGTGGCTCTTAGAGAATTTATATACTTCTATAAACCTAAAGTTGTGAACGATTTAGATAATGTAATAAATTGATTAATTGAAATTATTTTGTTTTATTTCGACTTCTGATGTCACTTGAGCTGAAAGGGAAACGTATCAAACAAACACATGTTTCATGTAAATAAAATCTGTTTAATATACTTTGTTTTTTATTTCACAAAATTAAAAATTACAAAGTTACAAAATTTCTTAACTACACTCAGTTATATTTTATAAATAATTATGATATAATATTAAGAGTTGAATTTTTAGGTACTGATTAATTCTTAGACAAATATTTTTAATGCACATCTCCTCCAAACTCATGATGAATATTTCTAAAACAAAAACTTACTACTGACTACTCTCCCAGAGAAGTGTATCAAATGATTTTGAAATTAACTGTCGTTTATCGTCGAATGGATTTAAAAAGCAATTTTCGTTTGTTCTATACTGAATACATTGTGAGCATATGAACGAATAGTTTGTTGAGTTATGCCTTTTGTATTGAATTAATTTAAGCATGTAACATAATCTTCAAAAGTAATAATATTTTTCACTATATTATTTTTAATACCCTTAGATTTTTTCGAAATACCAAAATTATTTATTTCAATAGCTATTCGGTTTGAGGACATGCCTTTCTTTTCTAATTTTTTCCTAAAATTGAATTTTTCCTCCTCACTGACTTGCATTTTATAGGTATACATTTTGGAACGAAGACCGGCAAAATGAGTAATAATTTTACCATTTGCCTCATCTTTCATTAATCCCGGTATTTTTTTGTTTACCAACGAAATATTATAAATACTATTTCTGTTATAATCTGAAGTATCAAATTTGTGAATATTTTTCTTGATAATATCTTCGTAAACGTCTAGGTCACTTATTTCATAGATAAATCTATCTGTGTCTGTATACAATAATTTACATTTTTCTGCACCTACTGTTGCTATCATGAAACCATAGTGAAAATCATACATAAAAATTTTTGAAACATCTAAAATAGCCATACCAATGTACAGCGGTTTATTAAATATTAATTCTAATTTTTTCAACTCAATTGCCATCAAGTTTTCATCAAAAGTTGTTCTATTGTGAAATCGCGGACTAGCAATCAAATTTTTCGCCCCATAACGGTCTTCCCACTTAAAACAAAGGCTAACGTGCCTATGTCATCTTATGTTCTTCATAGTTTTTCCAAACACTGCGTTATTAGCAAGTTTAAATTGATTTTTTTCAAAGTTGCTTGTAGCATTTGCCCTTAATCGACTGTTTAATTCAATGTAAGGTCTCAACCATTCTGATTGATTGAATTCCAACACTTTATGTATTTTTGTTATAATTAAACCATGTGCTAATGCTTGTTTTAAATTTCTATAATGTAATATATATTCTTTTTTATCATACAAATCAGCTATTAACTTTGGTAGTTTTGAAGCTGGTGGAATGCGATGGTTAGCACAAAAAGGAAAATCTCTATGTAGAGTATGTAAACTTTTTGGATACTCCAAGTCCACTTGTAATATGTACCCAATCTGAGAATTGTCAGGAATTGTTGTTACATCAATGTTTGAACTTGACCATTTAAATCCTCCAAATGGTAATGGCTCGCACATTGCGTAACCATACAAGTTATTTACATCCAAATAAACAATTGTTTTGGTGGGTTGTGATAGGTCATATTTGTCACCCATATATTCATTGGTTGCCCCCGAAAATCGACTACAGCATACTGAAATTCCACCTCTAATCGCTTTTTCTATAAGCATAACCATGTCAACGTCCTTTAAAATTTCCAATTTACATTTGGTATATTTTAACATAGCATCCCATGTGTATCCTGGCATTGTATAATACGATGCTGATCTAAGCCATATGTTTTCAATGCTGTTTCTTTGAAATTATCTATAACATCGGCTAGTAGCAGAATATCTGTCTTTATATACAAACTACTGTATTCTCCAATGTGATTTATGTTTAAAGCGGTCCAAACATTTTGTGCATGAATGGAATCACTCTGACACAATTCCACATCATTTAAATTATTATAAAATTATTCAATGGGTTAGGTTAGGTTCTCCTTCATTTTCTCAACATTATCCACGTAATCGTAGGGAAACACCCCTTTCCTAGTTAGAAGTTGGAATTTATCATGATCTAAATTTTTAAACTCATGTTTCAAATTCTGAAAATTGTCTAAGCTTCAAGTAGAAACAAGTTCATCAAGACTACAACCCATAAATCTAAAAGAATCTATAAACCTAAATTTAATTCTAGTGTCATGATCATTTAGAGTGAAAGATATGTACTTCTCTTTATTTAGCGGAAGAACAGATACATGTCCACGCTTAGCAATTACTTTTATGAAAAAATGCGCATCGTAGCCTGACAGATTATGAAATAAAATTGGAACAATAAACAATTTTTTAAGTGAAAGATTACAAGTTTGGTGAGCGTACTCTCTAAATAGCCCTATGAAATGATCATGGTCCCTAACAATAATGTCTCTTTGATTAAATTTTTTTTCACAAATGTGACAACTATGTATATTTACATTTTATATCGTGTCTACTACTATTGGTGTTATATTCACGATTTTGCTCTCAACAAATTGTGCAATCTTTTTAATTTCATTTGAAAATCAATCCATACAATCTTCACCTTCATGATTATTGTAAAAAGAAAAAGTGTTGTTATAAGTACATTTCATATAATATCCTACACAAAATGCTTTATGATGTTGGGATTTATTCGTTGTTTTTGATAATTTTGTTTTACACGGTTCTAAAATAGCTTCAATATCAGCATAGATGAGAAAAGGAGTTTTTTGTTTATAAACATAATTCCAAAAATCAACATCATATTTTGGGAATGAAATTTTACAGTAGTTTCTATTTTCACATAATAAATAGTGTTCTCTCAACTTTTACTCATTATAAAAATAATTTAAGCAACGATCGCACAAGTCAATTGTAGCTCTATGCTTAGTGAGTTGAGATCGAATAAGTCGAGAAAGATTTTTAATCAAACAATAATGAAATTTTATTTCGATATTTTCCTCCATTATCAACCTGATCTGATTCAGTGAAATCATTCAGCTTTGGAAAATACTTATTTTGACTTAATAACAAATTAACATGTTTCTCTAATTTTCGTTTGGTAAGTTTAGTAGGTACAACTTCATAGTATGAACTTTGTTGTGTACAATTTAATTCTAGAGCGTAGACGTTCACGGAAATATTATTTAATTCCTCAAATTTGTTAATTTGATTCAATTTCATAGGTAATTCTAAGCCTTTGGTATTTAACACAAGACTATAGTGTGGATATGATGATGTAAGTCTATAATTACCCGTTGGTGGGTATAAAAAGCTAACAAAAGCATGCGTTGTCTCTATTTTGAATGTTGATACATGCTTTTTTATTTTCTATTTGTGGTGGTATTTTGATATAGGAGGTTCCATTACCAATTTTATATTCGTTTATAGCTACCTCCAACAGTGGAATTTTTTGTAGTGCCCAACCGCTTGATTCTTCCGCAAATTCTGACAGTTTATTCAAAATATAATCTGTTACATGTTTTTGAAACCAAATAGCTAAATCAGTTGTTTGATCATCTAGCATTTTAACAAAATCTGCCCACAGTGTAGTATTAATTTTTACAATTAACTTCTTTTAAATAATTTTGAGAACCTTCATTTTAAACAGATCGAAAGCATCTGATAAAAATTCTTTTATTTCTTTATGATTCACATTTATAATCACTGCTGTTTGAACTCTACTATTAAAACAAGAAGTTACATTTTCCCAGTAAACTTTTCGATTTTGTTTTACAATAACACGGTTGTTTTCTACTTCTATTAAACATTTCAATCGTTTCAATTGACCAATTTTTGTTAATATTTTACTTTTTTGACCAACCTTTAAATGATGTTTTTTCAATGCTATATTACATTTCTTGATATGCTCATTAATTAATTTTATTGATTTGTTTTCAGCAGAGCTCGCTCTAATAAACTTAATAGATTCATCAATTTTAGATAATGTACTGCGATATTTGTCCATAATATTATATCAAAATTATTTATAGCAATATAGCTCACCAACTGAATTTCTATAATTTCGAATGATGTTGCTGGATGGATCTGACCTTATATACAAATCGAATCTAATATTTTTATTTTCAAATGCGTAACCGTTAATAGAATGCAATTACATTGAATATATATCTGCATACATACTTTTATCTATTGCGTAAGACTCTTGCGTTGGTTACCTTGACAGGTTGATTTTTTATAACTAGATAGTCATTTGAAAGTGTTAACACATTCAGTCCTCTATTGCGTAAGACTCTCGCTTTGATTGCCCCAGACATGCTTATTTTTTCATAACAGGATGGTCATATGTAACATATTACTTTCGTTCACATCGATTGAATTTATACAGGGTAGCCATACCAAAATATGGGGATATATTATATACTGGGTGTTAGGTTTCTGAGTGTTGTTTAGAAGGAACACTATATTACTCATAGATTCATCAATTTCAGATAATGTACTGCGATATTTGTCCATAATATTATATCAAAATTATTTATAGTAATATAAGTCACCAACTAAATTTCTATAATTTTGAATGATGTTGCTGGATGAGGTTTACCAACTTTCACTGCCCCTCTAAATATAAATGCGTATTTTCCATCTTCAAAATAGTTTATATAGGGTATGTACGTTTTTGTTACCCACTGCGAAAGGAATATTATTTCTTTTCCCAGCTCTAGCAATACTGTTTCTCCAAATTTGCTTTGTACTAATTTCGCTGAGATAATTTTCTTAGGTTCATCCAATATTAAATCATTAATTTTTGTTATAGGCTCCGAATCTCTTTCTAGAAGCCAAGAAGAATTTATAGTTTTTAAATCCATTACACTGAAATTAATGATAATATTATAAATAAATCATTCCAAGTAAAATAAATGAAAATGTCTTACCTGTTGTTTCTTGGAAACTGATGAGTTCAAAAATAGATAGGGAGAATGATTTTCATACAACAATTCTGACCTAATATACAAATCGAATCGAATATTTTTATTTTTCAAATGCGTAACCTTTAAGAGAATGCAATCACATTGAATAATTATCTTCATACATACTTTTATCTATTGCGTAAGACTCTTGCTTTGGTTACCTTGACAGGTTGATGTTTTATAACTAGATAGTCATTTGAAAGTGTTAACACCTTCATTCCTCTATTGCGTAAGACTCTCGCTTTGATTGCCCCAGACAGGCTCATTTTTTCATAACAGGATGGTCATATGTAACTTATATTACTTTCGTTCACATCGATTGAATTTATACAGGGTAGCTATACCAAAATATGGGGATTCATTATATATTGGGTGTTAGGTTTCTGAGTGTTGTTTAACTTAGAAGGAACACTATATTACTCATAGATTCATCAATTTTAGATAATGTACTGCGATATTTGTCCATCATATTATATCAAAATTATTTATAGTAATATAACTCACCAACTAAATTTCTATAATTTTGAATGATGTTGCTGGATGAGGTTTACGAACTTCCACTGCCCCTCTAAATATAAATGCGTATTTTCCCCCTTCAAAATAGTTTATATAGGGTTTGTACGTTTTTGTTACCCTCTGCGGAAGGAATATTATTTCTTTTTCCAGCTCTAACAATACTGTTTCTGCAAATTTGCTCTGTACTAATTTCGCTGATATAATTTTCTTAGGTTCACCCAATATTAAATCGTTAATTTTTGTTATAGGCTTCGAATCTCTTTCTAGAAGCGAAGAAGAATTTATAGTTTCCAAATCCATTACACTGAAATTAATGATAATATTATAAATAAAGCATTCCAAGTAAAATAAATGAAAATGTCTTATAGCCCAGTCGTCAGGTACTTTTTACCTAAAAATAATTCACGGAGTTTTGATTTCTGGTGCATGGTGTAAGGTCAAGTGTCAAAAACAACCTATTCATTTTGCGACCTCGAAATCCCTGTGGAAATTTAAAAACAAATCATGTTTTGTTGAAAAAAATTGATTTTTGCCAAATATTTTTGTTTAGGTGCATTTTAGGAAAAATATTCACCCATACAAAAATGAAGAGGACAAAATTCTCCATAATTTATGTTCCATTCATTTTTCCTGTAAAGTTGATTGTTTCGATGCGGCGGCTCTGTAAATGTACCTAAGTACCTACTTTTCATCATATCCGCACACATTTCTGATTCGCACGTTTTCGTGGCGCCGTGGACAAGCCGGTTGTACCAATTTGTATTTAATATCGCGTTATATTGTAGCTTGAATTATACATTTCTCACTAAAGTACTATCAAGTAAAAACTAGCATTTTTATTTGAATAATAATTTTTTTAAATCCGACCCCGACTTTTTCGAGGACACAAGTTTCTCCTCTGTTCAATATCTTTGTGGTTAAAACTGCTTTCGTATGTTGGGCCACTCCGACATCATGCAGTGGGGAGGGGACGGGGTGCTGTCGTCGCGTGTTTGCATTGGGAATTATATTAGTGGAGGTACAACAATCGAGTGCAACGTGTCGTACAATAATCTCAAATATGGATATAGAACAGATTTTTTCATATGTGAACATACTTTATCGGAATTAGCGGTTACCGAGGTAAAGAAGAAAGGTGTAAATACATTTATTGACAGTAGTATTAAACGAAACGATGGCAAAATGAAGTATTTGCGCGGACTTGCGTCTGTACGTGTGCACGAAGCATGTAGGAAAAAGTATACTAGCCAAAACTAATCACAGCTGCGAAACGTAGGGTAAGTGACACTCCTGATGAAATAAAGTTGAGATCTTCTGTCCCGACATTTGGGTTTAAACACCATTGTTTTCTTTGTGCCGAGTCAATCTCCCAAGATTAATTGAAAAAGCAGGAAAAGCTGTCACAAAAACGTCTGGCTCGCCAAAGAATTTACTCCGTGCGATCGCAGACGCTGAAAGAGAGTACTTGGAAATTGGCTGAACAGCGCAATGATGACTGGGGACGTTCAGTCATAGATCGCATCCGTGTTGCAGATTTGATTGTAGAGGAGGCCACATATCATAATGCGTGCATGAAGCGATTCAGAGTCCCACCACCGATCCATGAAACAAAAGGTCGGCCCCATATCAAGGACGTCACAGATGCGATGGAAAGAATTTTTTCATACCTGGAAGAAAACTCTGACGAATGCCAATTTAGCCTGGAAGAACTGATGTACCAACTTGGAGAAGGATATCGTCCTAGTAGGGCAACCGTAAAAGCAAAATTGTTAGAAAAGTATGGCACTGATATAATTATTGCAGTTACTGCAAATAAATCTGTCGTATGTTTCCGTAACACTGGTTTTGACTTGATAACTAACGTTTGGTACGAGAACAGAAAGGTTGATCCGATCGAGGAACGTGAGCGCATTGTCCAAGCAGCGGCGACAATCATCACTGAAGATATTCGAAGTATGGTTTACGAAAAAGATGACTATCCTCCAGCAGACAACTTTCTTCAGAACACGGAAAATAATGTGTCCAGGATATTGAAATTACTTTTGGAAGGAATTATTTTAACAGGCAAGCGAGGCACTTTGAATATATGGAAAACTAAATGCACTGCAATTGCGCATGCTATCATAAGTGCGACAAGGCCACGATCGTTTATATCGCCTTTACTTCTTGGAGTAGGAACATTTTTATACAAGAAATTCGGTTCAAAGCAGTTACTCAATATCCTTTCATCGCTTGGTTTTTCTTCTTCGTACGATGAAGCAGCGTTGTTGGAAGTATCTACAGTTTTCCAAGCAGAAGTTGAGATTAACGAATCTTTCTCCCAATTTGTTTTTGATAACGCGGACTTCAACGTAAATACATTAGACGGTCAAAATACATTTCATGCCATGGGAGGCATACACTGTGTTACTCCTGGTACCGCTATTGCTCCAAATCAGTGGGTGAAACGACTAAACAAAAAACCTTCTGCTACTATGGTACAGCAAGTGGGATATAGGCCAATGCAATTTTTTACTTAGCAAAGGGATTCAGGACTGAAAAACTTGAAAGTTATTGACTTGGGAGAGGCCAATCCTGTTTCGGATGAAATACAGCTTTCATCTTCAGATTTTTCATGGTTGTATGGCAAATGGGCTAACATTCCTGGCATTCCTGGATGGAATAGTTTTATGGAGGAAGTACCAAAAGACCTGAATTTCGTCAAGTCAAAGATCTTGTGTCTACCTTTTACTAATGCCCCACCAAGCGACTATAACACTGTTTACACCGTTCTTCTTCATGCCGCGGAAAAATGTAAAGAGGTAAACCAGCAGACCTGCATCGTGACTTTCGACCAGCCTTTATATATGAAAGCTCGAGATATCGTTGCATCTAGCACTGACGATCCCTCTCTCAGTCGCGTTGTTGTAAGATTAGGTGGTTTTCATCTACTTATGTCGTTTATGGGATCTATAGGCTATATTATGGACGGATGTGGGCTAACAGAAGTATGGAACACCATTTATGCTCAAAATTCAATCGACAAAATGATGAAAGGGCACGCGTATTCTCGAGCTCTCAGGGCTCATATCTTAACCAGTTTGGCTTTGGCAACAATAATTTTAGAATCAATTGCTTTTTCTGATAAAGATCGTGAAACGATGGAAGATCTTTGTAATGACAGGTTGTTAATCTTGCGAGCCCATGAAGATCAATGCTTTAATACCGTTGTAGAGAAATTTCAAAGTGAAGACCGCGGACCAACGGCAAAATTATGGATTCAGTATTTTCGAATGGTTATATTGGTAAAGCAATTTATTGAAGCAGAGAGAATCTGCAATTGGAAACTTCACCTTGAAACTGTACAAAAGATGTTGTCATATTTTCACGCAAGTGGACATTTCTTTTATGTAAAATCTTGTTACCTTTATCTTCAAAACATGATAAACTTGAAGGATAAAATGACCGGTGAAGACTTTGAACAATTCACATCAGGATACTTTACCATAAGACGTTCGGACAAATTCTGGTCGGGATTGTGGATAGATATGACAATTGAGCAGACGCTTATGCGAACAATGAAAAGCAGTGGCGGCCTCATACATGGAAGAGGAATCTCTGACAGCGTTCTTGCTGTGTGGACTATGGACTCGGCGTTTCTGCACAATATTTGCGATGCAGTTGAAACTTTTTGCAACGTTTCTTTAGGGCCCACCGAACAGAATGTAGATATGATATCTTCTAGAATAACTCGAGATAGCGAAGACCTTCAAAAATTAACAAACTGGTTCTCACAGCATCCGCCGTTCCCTAAAATGGAAGTTATTATGTCGATAGGTTCAGGAATTACTGGAGACCAGCGGATCAATTGTCACTTATCTGAAAAAGTTGGTATGATGGGAATTTCGAAAATGGTAAATTGCGACTTCGAGCCCTTGAAGTTCAAACGTCAAGATAGAGTGCTTCCTCTCAGCACTGTCAATGCAAGCATTCGATTAGATGATGTTATTACACCAATTGATCCACTTATGCTTTTTCAACGAATGAGTATTACAAAACAATCCGATGAGTACTTGCAACAATATTTGCAATATGAACTTGCCCCATTCCCTCTATCGTTGATTTCTGAAACAGGCATGCGCAAGGGGACAAAATCGTCTCTTTATAAGCTATTTACACCATTGTCAGATGACTATCAACTTATTGGTGGAACAAAAGTTTATATCATCGACGGGGGCCACCTGCTACATAAAGTTGTTTGGCTCCGCGGAGAGACATTTGATTTAATTTGTGCTGGTTACATAAAGTTTATCGAAAGATACTACAAACCACATGCTATAGTTGTGTTTGACGGCTATCCAAAAGACTCAAGCACCACTACAAAAACTACCGAGAGACTTCGACGAACACGAAAGCATGCTGCACCTGATGTAATTTTTGACACCCACTGTTACACAGGAGAAATTTTTGTCCAATGAAGCGAACAAGAGTCGTTTTATCTCGATGCTGAAAGAAAAACTAGCGAATAACAACATTGCTGTCCAGCAGGCCATTGCAGATGCGGACTCACTAATAGTTAACACAGCAATTATCCACTCATCATCATTTGATTCTGTAGTCATAGTTGGAGAAGATATAGTTTTGCTGGTTATACTGACGACATTAGGGGCTGCTCATCCCAACATATATTTTCTCAAACCACGAAAAAGGCAAAATTGTGCAGAAAATGTACTCTGTGCAAAGCCTACGACCACAAGACATAAAAGTGCGACAACATCTACTTGTTCTTCATGCGATCAGCGGCTGCGACACAACTTCCGCATTATTTAAACAAGGGAAGGCAAAATTCATCGCTGTCTTTCAGAAGAATAAGCACTTAGACCAGTACGTCCAAGTTTTCAATGACGAAAATGCTGAGCCTGTAGCTGTCGTTGAAGCAGGGCAGCGTTTCCTTTTATCATTGTACGGCGCTAAACCTTCAGACACATCCTTGAACTTTCACCGTTACCGTTGCTTTTTGCAATCAATAACTAAAAGCAAAACCAATCTGGCCTCATCATCACCGACCGAAGCAGCAGCGCGTCAGCATTGTTTGAGAACTTACCATCAAGTGCAACTTTGGCGTGGTAATGAAAAACCACCTACAAGCTGGGGATGGAAATTAAATGACAGTGGACTACTTGTTCCAGTTACGACTTTGAAGGACCCCGCGCCAGGAAAATTGCTGAAATGTATTTCGTGTAAATGCAAAAAAGGCTGTGGACCGGCCTGCGGTTGCAGGAAAACTGGATTGAAATGCAGTAACATATGTGGATGCATCGACGGTGACTCCTGCGATAATGCGCAAGACTTGGTTCCTGAAAATGATGATGAAGAAGATGCAGCTCCGATAACTTTTATGGGGCAAATAATAGAAGAATTGAATAACGACCAAGAATTTGAATGTAGTGAGGAGATAAGTGAAGAATCAGAACGTGAAGATTTTGAAAAACCAGGACCATCGAGAAAGACAAAACGAAGGAAACTCGATTAAATTCGATTCGTGGATTAGGCCTAATGGGGAAACCACAGAAAAAAAAACGCGCCATTTACTTTACCGCAAGGTGGTGTGGAAATGAGTAAAAGATCTGAAAATTGTCCATATTCTCTAGGCCCTTAATTATCTAATAAATTACCACACCATGTATGAAATAGTCAACTCTAATAAGTTTTAAAAAGTGTCTTAAACAATTTTTGATTGAAAGATGTTATTATAGAGTTGATCGGGCACTATATTAGTATTTGTAAATCTACTGTGTTTTGTTTTTATACATTTAACTGAATGTATATACTATTTATTGAACTACTCGAATACAATACTTGTATTATCCTTCCAGAGACTAAAACAATTATTATTAATATTATTATAAACAAAAAGCACAAATGCTTGTGGGTAGGACTTGCATTCTTATTAATGACAAAAAGTCTCTAAATGTCCACAAAAAACCAACGAATTAGGAATTTGTGCAATTGCAATAAAAAGTACCTACATTTACAGAGCCGCCGCATCGAAACAATCAACTTTACAGGAAAAATGAATGGAACATAAATTATGGAGAATTCTATCCTCTTCATTTTTGTATGGGTGAATACTTTTCCTAAACTGCACCTAAACAACATATTTGGCAAAAATCAATTTTTTTCAACAAAACACGATTTTTTTTTAAATTTCCACAGGGATTTCGAGGTCGCAAAATGAATATGTTGTTTTTGACACTTGACCCTACACCATACATAAGAAATCAAAACTCCGTGAATTATTTTTAGGTAGAGCCCCTTTTATTGCTCTGACGACTGGGCTATTACCTGTTGTTTATTGGAAACTGATGAGCTCAAAAATAGATACGAAGAATTATTTTCATACAACAATTCTGACCTTATATACACATCGATTCGAATATTTTTATTTTTCAAATGCGTAACCTTTAACCCTGCAGTGGTGGCGCCCATATGTTTAACATGAGTAGTGGCGCCAAGTCTGACAGACCCACATTTTAAAATTTTTCAAAAATACAGTTTGTGACTATTTAATTTTTTCTTCTTCTGAATTATGTTTATACATTACTTTTAACCAGAATTAACCCTGCCAATACCCAGAAAAACATTGTATATTGAAAAGTCAAGTAAAAGTTAACACGTATCTCTTTTTATTAAAAATAAATCAAACATACAAAATTGAGCGATTTGCTTTAAGAAAAAAAGTAATGTATTGTATCTTAAAGAATAAGGTATAGCTGAGCCGTTTCTTCAGTTTTCGGACTCCGGTATGCAACTCGGGCACAGAAATTCAGCATGTGATAAACAAATAAATTTTTCGCAAATTTTGCAGAAATAACGCGTTTTACTGTCTTTTTTGCAAAGATAACAACGTTTTTTCACATTTGGCGTTTCCGGATTTTCTCTAGGAACCTCGGGTAAGATGCCAGTTACCTCTTGCCGTCTTTGACGAATTGTTGGATTCAAATTTTTCATCATAGTACGACCCTTGAGATGTTCATCTATTAGTTCGACGGCCAATTGTTTGAGGTACATCCTGCGTATCAAACTAGTTTGGTTGTTAGCCACATGTACAATTTGCGAATTTGTTCCTGCCACATTCATAAGTGCATAAAATAATACCATAGGCCACCTCCTGGTGTTACGAGAAACATCGTAAGTAGCGCATAATTCGTCTACGGTATCAACTCCTCCTTTAGTGGAGTTGTAAAAAGTAATAATCTCCGGTTTATATTGTTCTCCCGTTGATTCATCTATTTGGTCATCATGATGCAAACTTGACGCTAAGATCACATTTTTGCCTTTTTTTGGGACATATGAGACTATTGTTGTATTTTCCTGATATCCAAAAATGCTTGAGTTGATACATCGTGATTTTGTATTGATAAATTCCGGTGGAAGCTGCCGTTTATTTTTACGCACTGTGCCTACGTACGTTAGTTTGTGATTCGTATATAAGTTTTGAATAAGTTCAAATGACGTAAACCAGTTATCGCAGGTAATATTTCTTCCGGTTCCCGATATTGGACCAATCAATCTCGTAACGACACTGCTTGGAGCATTACTTACGCGATATGGTCCTTCGGGCTGCTGACCCAAATAGAGCTCTAAATTCAAAGTATATCTTGTTTTTGCATCAACAAGAGCAAACACCTTCAAACCATATTTGTTTGGCTTCGAAGGTATATCTTGTTTGAAGCCACATCTTCCGCGGAACGCCTCAAGTTTTTCGTCAATTGTTCCATATTCACTTATTGTGTAGGCATTTTTACAATTGGCGACAAACAATACGAATAAGTCTCGTATCGGAGCCATTTTATCAGTTTTCTTTCTTTCTTCTCGACTATCTGTGTCATCAAATCTCAAATGTCGCAATAAAAAAAGGAAACGTTCCTGTGACATAGTCAGCCAGAATAATTCAATGCCACTCCCGTTACGGTTCCATAGTTCTTGTGTATTTAGTCGACTACTTTTTAGACAACCAGCTAAATACAAAAGACCTAGCAAAGTTCTTATTTCCACAATATCGGTCATTTTTGCCGAACGTTCTCTTGTATATTTGTCTTTCATTTTTTGAATATATTTGTTCGTGTTGCTCACGATAATCTCCAAAATTTTATCTGAGAAAAATAATTTCCAGCAGTCAGCTACTGATTTTGCATTTTTCGCTATTGGTTTCACACCTGGCAACTGAATGACGATATTCGATTGTCTTGTTCTTACATTCTGAATTGGACGGTGCTTTTTCCAAATGGTGCCATCTTTTCCAATAAAACTAGGAACTCGCGGAATTTTCGCTGGTGGCGCCTCATCTTCTCTATCGCTCTCCCCTTCCTGTTCAGTGTCAGAGTCAGACAAATGTGCTTGAATAATATCGGCTTCTCCCTCAGACTCAACATCGTCATATATTTCTTCTGTGTCACTAACAACTTCATCTAGAAGCTGAAGCAATTTGGCCTGATCTTTCTCATAATTCATTTTCCTGAAACAATATAGTTTATTTTAATAAATATAAAAACTAAATCACAATAAATGTTGCGTTCGTGAATAAAACATAATATTAATTGACTTACCTGCCAACAAAATTTTTGTTACACTAGCAGTGGCGCCAAGTCTGACAGAACCAAAAGTCGCACAGAACCAATATAAAAAACTTTCTCGACGCGAATACTACCACAATCACTAACATACTAACCGGTAGGAAGGTACTGGCAGCACCAAGCTGCTGGGCCCGGCTCCCCCACTTTTATGTATGAAATAAATCCGCTCGGGTCTGACAGACTTGGCGCCACCACTGCAGGGTTAAGAGAATGCAATTACATTGAATAATTATCTGCATACATAATTTCATCTATTGCGTAAGACTCTCGCTTTGGTTACCTTGACAGGTTGATTTTTTATAACTAGATAGTCATTTGAAAGTGTTATCACAGTCATTCCCTATTGCGTAAGACTCTCGCTTTGATTGCCTCAGGCAGGCTTATTTTTTTATAACAGGATGGTCATATGTAACTTACATTACTTTCGTTCACATCGATTGAATTTATACAGGGTAGCCATACCAAAATATGGGGATTTATCATATACTGGGTGTTGTTTAACTTAGAAGGAACACTATATAACTCATAGATTCATCAATTTTAGATAATGTACTGCGATATTTGTCCATAATATTATATCAAAATTATTTATAGTAATATAACTCACAAACTGAATTTCTATAATTTTGAATGATGTTGCTGGATGAGGTTTACCAACTTTCACTGCCTCTCTAAATATAAATGCGTATTTTCCCTCTTCAAAATAGTTTATATAGGGTTTGTACGTTTTTGTTACCCTCTGCGGAAGGAATATTTCTTTTTCCAGCTCTAACAATACTGTTTCTCCAAATCTGCTTTGTACTAATTTCGTTGAAATAATTTTCTTAGGTTCACCCAATATTAAATCGTTAATTTTTGTTATAGGCTTCGAATCTCTTTCTAGAAGCGAAGAAGAATTTATAGTTTTTAAATCCATTACACTGAAATTAATGATAATATTATAAATAAATCATTCCATGTAAAATAAATGAAAATGTCTTACAAGTTGTTTATTGGAAACTGATGAGTTCAAAAATAGATACGAAGAATGATTTTCATACAACAAATCTGACCTTATATACAAATCGAATCTAATATTTTTATTTTCAAATGCGTAACCGTTAAGAGAATGCAATTACATTGAATATATATCTGCATACATACTTTTATCTATTGCGTGAGACTCTTGCTTTGGTTACCTTGACAGGTTGATTTTTTATAACTCGATAGTCATTTGAAAGTGTTAACACCTTCATTCCTCTATTGCGTAAGACTCTCGCTTTGATTGCCCCAGGCAGGCTTATTTTTTCATAACAGGATGGTCATATGTAACATATTACTTTCGTTCACATCGATTGAATTTATACAGGGTAGCCATACCAAAATATTGGGATATATTATATACTGGGTGTTAGGTTTCTGAGTGTTGTTTAACTTAGAAGGAACACTATATTACTCATAGATTCATCAATTTCAGATAATGTACTGCGATATTTGTCCATAATATTATATCAAAATTATTTATAGTAATATAACTCACCATTAAAATTTCTATAATTTTGAATGATGTTGCTGGATGAGGTTTACCAACTTCCACTGCCCCTCTCAATATAAATGCGTATTTCCCTCTTCAAAATAGTTTATATTGGGTTTGTACGTTTTTGTTACCCTCTGCGGAAGGAATATTATTTCTTTTCCCAGCTCTAACAATACTGTTTCTCCAAATTTGCTTTGTACTAATTTCGCTGAGATAATTTTCTCAGCTTCACCCAATATTAAATCGTTAATTTTTGTTGTAGGCTTCGAATCTCTTTCTAGAAGCGAAGAAGAATTTATAGCTTTTAAATCCATTGATAATATTATAAATAAATCATTCCAAGTAAAATAAATGAAAATGTCTTACCTGTTGTTTATTGGAAACTGATGAGTTCAAAAATAGATACGAAGAGTGATTTTCATACAACAATTCTGACCTTATATACAAATCGAATCGAATATTTTTATTTTTCAAATGCGTAACCTTCAAGAGAATGCAATTACATTGGATAATTATTTGCATATATAATTTCATCTATTGCGTAAGACTCTCGCTTTGGTTACCTTGAAAGGTTGATTTTTTATAACTAGATAGTCATTTGAAAGTGTTAACACCTTCATTCCTCTATTGCGTAAAACTCTCGCTTTGATTGCCCCAGGCAGGCTTATTTTTTCATAACAGGATGGTCATATGTAACTCATATTACTTTCGTTCACATCGATTGAATTTATACAGGGTAGCCATACCAAAATATGGGGATATATTATATACTGGGTGTTAGGTTTCTGAGTGTTGTTTAACTTAGAAGGAACACTATATTACTCATAGATTCATCAATTTCAGATATTGTACTGTGATATTTGACCATAATATTATATCAAAATTATTTATAGTAATATAACTCACCAACTAAATTTCTATAATTTTGAATGATGTTGCTGGATGAGGTTTACCAACTTTCACTGCCCCTCTACATATAAATGCGTATTTTCCCTCTTCAAAATAGTTTATATAGGGTTTGTACGTTTTTGTTACCCTCTGCGGAAGGAATATTATTCCTTTTTCCAGCTCTAACAATACTGTTTCTCCAAATTTGCTCTGTACTAATTTCGCTGAAATAATTTTCTTAGGTTCACCCAATATTAAATCGTTAATTTTCGTTATAGGCTTCGAATCTCTTTCTAGAAGCGAAGAAGAGTTTATAGTTTTTAAATCCATTACACTGAAATTAATGATAATATTATAAATAAATCATTCCAAGTAAAATAAATGAAAATGTCTTACCCGTTGTTTATTGGAAACTGATGAGTTCAAAAATAGATACGAAGAGTGATTTTCATACAACAATTCTGACCTTATATACAAATCGAATCGAGTATTTCTATTTTTCAAATGCGTAACCTTCAAGAGAACGCAATTACATTGAATAATTATTTGCATACATAATTTCATCTATTGCGTAAGACTCTCGCTTTGGTTACCTTGACAGGTTGATTTTTTATAACTAGATCGTCATTTGAAAGTGTTATAACCGTCATTTCCTATTGCGTAAGACTCTCGCTTTGATTGCCTCAGGTAGGCCTTTTTTTATAACAGGATCGTCATATGTAACTTACATTACTTTTGTTCACATCGATTGACTTTATACAGGGTAGCCATACCAAAATATGGGGATTTATTATATACTGGGTGTTAGGTTTCTGAGTGTTGTTTAACTTAGAAGGAACACTATATTACTCATAGATTCATCAATTTTAGATAATGTACTGTGATATTTGTCCATAATATTATATCAAAATTATTTATAGTAATATAACTCACCATTAAAATTTCTATAATTTTGAATGATGTTGCTGGATGAGGTTTACCAACTTCCACTGCCCCTCTCAATATAAATGCGTATTCCCCTCTCCAAAATGGTTTATATTGGGTTTGTACGTTTTTGTTACCCTCTGCGGAAGGAATATTATTTCTTTTCCCAGCTCTAACAATACTGTTTCTCCAAATTTGCTTTGTACTAATTTCGCTTAGATAATTTTCTTAGGTTCACCCAATATTAAATCGTTAATTTTTGTTGTAGGCTTCGAATCTCTTTCTAGAAGCGAAGAAGAATTTATAGCTTTTAAATCCATTGATAATATTATAAATAAATCATTCCAAGTAAAATAAATGAAAATGTCTTACCTGTTGTTTATTGGAAACTGATGAGTTCAAAAATAGATACGAAGAGTGATTTTCATACAACAATTCTGACCTTATATACAAATCGAATCGAATATTTTTATTTTTCAAATGCGTAACCTTCAAGAGAATGCAATTACATTGGATAATTATTTGCATATATAATTTCATCTATTGCGTAAGACTCTCGCTTTGGTTACCTTGAAAGGTTGATTTTTTATAACTAGATAGTCATTTGAAAGTGTTAACACCTTCATTCCTCTATTGCGTAAAACTCTCGCTTTGATTGCCCCAGGCAGGCTTATTTTTTCATAACAGGATGGTCATATGTAACTTATATTACTTTCGTTCACATCGATTGAATTTATACAGGGTAGCCATACCAAAATATGGGGATATATTATATACTGGGTGTTAGGTTTCTGAGTGTTGTTTAACTTAGAAGGAACACTATATTACTCATAGATTCATCAATTTCAGATATTGTACTGCGATATTTGACCATAATATTATATCAAAATTATTTATAGTAATATAACTCACCAACTAAATTTCTATAATTTTGAATGATGTTGCTGGATGAGGTTTACCAACTTTCACTGCCCCTCTACATATAAATGCGTATTTTCCCTCTTCAAAATAGTTTATATAGGGTTCGTACGTTTTTGTTACCCTCTGCGGAAGGAATATTATTTCTTTTTCCAGCTCTAACAATACTGTTTCTCCAAATCTGTTTTGTACTAATTTCGCTGAAATAATTTTCTTAGGTTCACCCAATATTAAATCGTTAATTTTTGTTATAGGCTTCGAATCTCTTTCTAGAAGCAAATAAGAATTTATAGTTTTTAAATCCATTACACTGAAATTAATGATAATTTTATAAATAAATCATTCCAAGTGAAATAAATGAAAATGTCTTACCTGTTATTTATTGGAAAATGATGAGTTCAAAAATAGATACGAAGAGTGATTTTCATACAACAATTCTGACCTTATATACAGATCGAATCAAATATTTTTATTTTCAAATGCGTAACCGTTAAGAGAATGCAATTACATTGAATTAATATCTGCATACATACTTTTATCTATTGCGTAAGACTCTTGCTTTGGTTACCTTGACAGGTTGATTTTTTATAACTCGATAGTCATTTGAAAGTGTCAACACCTTCATTCCTCTATTGCGTAAGACTCTCGCTTTGATTGCCCCAGGCAGGTTAATTTTTTCATAACAGGATGGTCATATGTAACATATTACTTTCGTTCACATCGATTGAATTTAAACAGGGTAGCCATACCAAAATATTGGGATATATAATATACTGGGTGTTAGGTTTCTGAGTGTTGTTTACCTTAGAAGGAACACTATATTACTCATAGATTCATCAATTTTACATAATGTACTGCGAAATTTGTCCATAATATCATATCAAAATTATTTATAGTAATATAACTCACCAACTAAATTTCTATAATTTTGAATGATGTTGCTGGATGAGGTTTACCAACTTTCACTGCCCCTCTACATATAAATGCGTATTTTCGCTCTTCAAAATAGTTTATATAGGGTTTGTACGTTTTTGTTACCCTCTGCGGAAGGAATATTATTTCTTTTCCCAGCTCTAACAATATTGTTTCTCCAAATTTGTTTTGTACTAATTTCGCTGAGATAATTTTCTTAGGTTCACCCAATATTAAATCCTTAATTTTAGTTATAGGCTTCGAATCTCTTTCTAGAAGCGAAGAAGAATTTATAGTTTTCAAATCCATTACACTGAAATTAATGATAATATTATAAATAAATCATTCCAAGTAAAATAAATGAAAATGCCTTACCTGTTGTTTATTGGAAACTGATGAGTTCAAAAATAGATACGAAGAATGATTCATACAACAATTCTGACCTTATATACAAATCGAATCAAATATTTTTATTTTTCAAATGCGTAACCTTTAAGAGAATGCAATTACATTGAATAATTATCTGCATACATAATTCCATCTATTGCGTGAGACTCTCGCTTTGGTTACTTTGACAGGTTGATTTTTTATAACTAGATAGTTATTTGAAAGTGTTATCACCGTCATTCCCCTATTGCGTAAGACTCTCGCTTTGATTGCCTCAGGCAGGCTTATTTTTTCATAACAGGATGGTCATATGTAACTTATATTACTTTCGTTCACATCGATTGAATTTATACAGGGTAGTCATACCAAAATATGGGGATTTATTATATACTGGGTGTTAGGTTTCTTAGTGTTGTTCAACTTAGAAGGAAGACTATATTATTCATAGATTCATCAATTTTAGATAATGTACTGCGATATTTGTCCATAATATTATATCAAAATTATTTATAGTGATATAACTCACCAACTAAATTTCTATAATTTTGAATGATGTTGCTGGATGAGGTTTACCAACTTCCACTGCCCCTCTAAATATAAATGCGTATTTTCCCTCTTCAAAATAGTTTATATAGGGTTTGTACGTTTTTGTTACCCTCTGCGGAAGGAATATTATTCCTTTTTCCAGCTCTAACAATACTGTTTCTCCAAATTTGCTCTGTACTAATTTCGCTGAAATAATTTTCTAAGGTTCACCCAATATTAAATCGTTAATTTTTGTTATAGGCTTCGAATCTCTTTCTAGAAGCGAAGAAGAATTTATAATTTTTCAATCCATTACACTGGAATTAATGATAATACTATAAATAAATCATTCCAAGTAAAATAAATGAAAATGTCTTACCTGTTGTTTATTGGAATTTGGTGAGTTCAAAAATAGATACGGAGAATGATTTTCATCCAACAAATCTGACCTTATATACAAATCGAATCTAATATTTTTATTTTCAAATGCGTAACCGTTAAGAGAATGCAATTACATTGAATATATATCTGCATACATACTTTTATCTATTGCGTAAAACTCTTGCTTTGGTTACCTTGACAGGTTGATTTTTTATAACTAGATAGTCATTTGAAAGTGTTAACACCTTCATTCCTCTATTGCGTAAGACTCTCGCTTTTATTGCCCCAGGCAGGCTTATTTTTTCATAACAGGATGGTCATATGTAACATATAACTATCGTTCACATCGATTCAATTTATACAGGGTAGCCATACCAAAATGTGGGGATATATTATATACTGGGTGTTAGGTTTGTGAGTGTTGTTTAACTCAGAAGGAACACTATATTACTCATAGATTCATCAATTTCAGATAATATACTGCGATATTTGTCAATAATATTATATCAAAATTATTTATAGTAATATAACTCACCAACTAAATTTCTATAATTTTGAATGATGTTGCTGGATGAGGATTACCAACTTTCACTGCCCCTCTAAATATAAATGCGTATTTTCCCTCTTCAAAATAGTTTATATAGGGTTTGTACGTTTTTGTTGCCCTCTGCGGAAGGAATATTATTTCTTTTTCCAGCTCTAACAATACTGTTTCTCCAAATCTGCTTTGTACCAATTTCGCTGAAATAATTTTCTTAGGTTCACCCAATATTAAATCGTTAATTTTTGTTATAGGCTTCGAATCTCTTTCTAGAAGCAAATAAGAATTTATAGTTTTTAAATTCATTACACTGAAATTAATGATAATATTATAAATAAATCATTCCAAGTAAAATAAATGAAAATGTCTTACCTGTTATTTATTGGAAAATGATGAGTTCAAAAATAGATACGAAGAGTGATTTTCATACAACAATTCTGACCTTATATACAAATCGAATCAAATATTTCTATTTTCAAATGCGTAACCGTTAAGAGAATGCAATTACATTGAATATATATCTGCATACATACTTTTATCTATTGCGTAAGACTCTTGCTTTGGTTACCTTGACAGGTTGATTTTTTATAACTCGATAGTCATTTGAAAGTGTTAACACCTTCATTCCTCTATTGCGTAAGACTCTCGCTTTGATTGCCCCAGGCAGGTTAATTTTTTCATAACAGGATGGTCATATGTAACATATCACTTTCGTTCACATCGATTGAATTTATACAGGGTAGCCATACCAAAATATTGGGATATATTATATACTGTTTGTTAGGTTTCTGAGTGTTGTTTAACTTAGAAGGATCACTATATTACTCATAGATTCATCAATTTCAGATAATGTACTGCGATATTTGTCAATAATATTATATCAAAATTATTTATAGTAATATAACTCACCAACTAAATTTCTATAATTTTGAATGATGTTGCTGGATGAGGTTAACCAACTTTCACTGCCCCTCTAAATATAAATGCGTTTTTTCCCTCTTCAAAATAGTTTATATAGGGTTTGTACGTTTTGTTACCCTCTGCGGAAGGAATATTATTTCTTTTTCCAGCTCTAACAATATTGTTTCTCCAAATCTGCTTTGTACTAATTTCGCTGAAATAATTTTCTTAGGTTCACCCAATATTAAATCGTTAATTTTCGTTATAGGCTTCGAATCTCTTCCTAGAAGCGAAGAAGAGTTTATAGTTTTTGAATCCACTACACTGAAATTAATGATAATATTATAAATAAATCATTCCAAGTAAAATAAATGAAAATGTCTTACCCGTTGTTTATTGGAAACTGATGAGTTCAAAAATAGATACGAAGAGTGATTTTCATACAACAATTCTGACCTTATATACAAATCGAATCGAATATTTCTATTTTTCAAATGCGTAACCTTCAAGAGAACGCAATTACATTGAATAATTATTTGCATACATAATTTCATCTATTGCGTAAGACTCTCGCTTTGGTTACCTTGACAGGTTGATTTTTTATAACTAGATCGTCATTTGAAAGTGTTATAACCGTCATTTCCTATTGCGTAAGACTCTCGCTTTGATTGCCTCAGGTAGGCCGTTTTTTATAACAGGATCGTCATATGTAACTTACATTACTTTCGTTCACATCGCTTGACTTTATACAGGGTAGCCATACCAAAATATGGAAATTCATTATATACTGGGTGTTAGGTTTCTGAGTGTTGTTTAACTTAGAAGGAACACTATATTACTCATAGATTCATCAATTTTAGATAATGTACTGTGATATTTGTCCATAATATTATATCAAAATTATTTATAGTAATATAACTCACCATTAAAATTTCTATAATTTTGAATAATGTTGCTGGATGAGGTTTACCAACTTCCACTGCCCCTCTCAATATAAATGCGTATTTCCCTCTCCAAAATAGTTTATATTGGGTTTGTACGTTTTTGTTACCCTCTGCGGAAGGAATATTATTTCTTTTCCCAGCTCTAACAATACTGTTTCTCCAAATTTGCTTTGTACTAATTTCGCTGAGATAATTTTCTTAGGTTCACCCAATATTAAATCGTTAATTTTTGTTGTAGGCTTCGAATCTCTTTCTAGAAGCGAAGAAGAATTTATAGCTTTTAAATCCATTGATAATATTATAAATAAATAATTCCAAGTAAAATAAATGAAAATGTCTTACCTGTTGTTTATTGGAAACTGATGAGTTCAAAAATAGATACGAAGAGTGATTTTCATACAACAATTCTGACCTTATATACAAATCGAATCGAATATTTTTATTTTTCAAATGCGTAACCTTCAAGAGAATGCAATTACATTGGATAATTATTTGCATATATAATTTCATCTATTGCGTAAGACTCTCGCTTTGGTTACCTTGAAAGGTTGATTTTTTATAACTAGATAGTCATTTGAAAGTGTTTACACCTTCATTCCTCTATTGCGTAAAACTCTCGCTTTGATTGCCCCAGGCAGGCTTATTTTTTCATAACAGGATGGTCATATGTAGCTTATATTACTTTCGTTCACATCGATTGAATTCATACAGGGTAGCCATACCAAAATATGGGGATATATTATATACTGGGTGTTAGGTTTCTGAGTGTTGTTTAACTTAGAAGGAACACTATATTACTCATAGATTCATCAATTTTAGATAATGTACTGCGATATTTGTCCATCATATTATATCAAAATTATTTATAGTAATATAACTCACCAACTAAATTTCTATAATTTTGAATGATGTTGCTGGATGAGGTTTACCAACTTTCACTGCCCCTCTACATATAAATGCGTATTTTCGCTCTTCAAAATAGTTTATATAGGGTTTGTACGTTTTTGTTACCCTCTGCGGAAGGAATATTATTTCTTTTCCCAGCTCTAACAATACTGTTTCTCCAAATTTGCTTTGTACTAATTTCGCTGAGATAATTTTCTTAGGTTCACCCAATATTAAATCGTTAATTTTTGTTGTAGGCTTCGAATCTCTTTCTAGAAGCGAAGAAGAATTTATAGCTTTTAAATCCATTGATAATATTATAAATAAATCATTCCAAGTAAAATAAATGAAAATGTCTTACCTGTTGTTTATTGGAAACTGATGAGTTCAAAAATAGATACGAAGAGTGATTTTCATACAACAATTCTGACCTTATATACAAATCGAATCGAATATTTTTATTTTTCAAATGCGTAACCTTCAAGAGAATGCAATTACATTGGATAATTATTTGCATATATAATTTCATCTATTGCGTAAGACTCTCGCTTTGGTTACCTTGACAGGTTGATTTTTTATAACTCGATAGTCATTTGAAAGTGTCAACACCTTCATTCCTCTATTGCGTAAGACTCTCGCTTTGATTGCCCCAGGCAGGTTAATTTTTTCATAACAGGATGGTCATATCTGTGGTGATTTGCCAAAAGCTGATATGTCGATTTTATTAAGTTTACAGGACGCCACTTTAAAGTTTTTAAGAAAATGACAAATCTATTTTCGCAAACAAGTCCCTCAAAATAATGTCTATTTTCTGTATGTAAGTATTTTTATTAGAATGTTAAAATACGTAGACCACAGGGGACCGTTGATTTTGATTAAAACTTTTTTCAAAATTGAAAAAAGTGACTTTGAATGACATATCAACTTTTGCCGTGAAATCATTTTTGACATATCAACAATGGAAATGACTTTTTTACTATGAAATTTATCATTTTTTTTAATACTGTGAAAGTGTTTATCTAAAGGAACACCACAGTGTATTATATTAACATACTTTATTATCAAAAGTTAAGTATTATAACAACAAAATTTCATAGAGCATCTTCAGCATTTGCATTTACGGTAAGATTCTGATAAAATGGGTGGTAAACGCTGTCTATGTATTTTAACAGAAACACAAGATTCTCTTTCTTCTTTGGATTGATAGGTTTGGGACCATCATAAACCTGTGGTAAAAATTCGGGGATAACGTTTCCTCTTCTTTTAATGTTAAGCCGACAAAACTGCTCATTCTCATCGTGCGAATACTTCACTTCAATAACTCCAAGTGGCAGTTCTTTTGAGAAGCGTAACACTTTAATATCATGCCAACGTATATTTGCTCCTTCTTCGGTGTGATCGCGCTTAACAAAAACGCTTCTTAACAAAGAAGAATATAGCAGAAAGTCTTCTTTTTGCATTTCAACAACCTTGAAAGGTTTCTTCCCTCGAACGGTTCGAACAAACTGATACCAATCATGAGGAATCCTTAATTCGGTATCACATGCAGCTTTTTTGGCTCGTTCGATACGTGCATGATCGGAGTCACATTCTAGTCTGGAGTGGCCAACTTCTAAGAACTTGTGTTCAATAATGTTTATATTTTTCGACTGATGCAGAAACCAAGAAAGTGCAGCTGCCACAGTATTATTTTTATTTTGACCGGGGCAAGAATCTGAATATAAAACTACCTTATTAACACTATCGGGCAAATCTTTCAAAAAGTGAACTATACAAGAGGCAATTTGATCTGCTCCACGGTCTGACAAAGCTTCGTGCCACATAAAACAAGTTGTAATTTCTGTACAACAATCTCTCATGGTAAAGTTATAGGTCCATAATTGTCTTTTATAATATACTTCACTTGTGGTCAAAGTCGGCGTAGGCAAATTCTGTTGAAGGTCTAAAACAATGACTCGCTCAGTTTCGGAATTTCTAGCTCTCTCTTTGTCATTTTTTTTTTGACTGTAAGCTTTTTCCGCCAGTTCCAGATGTTTATCTTTCTCCTCTACTTTCTTGTTTCGTTCTTCTTCAGTAGCTGCACATTTAATATCATTTTGGAGCTTGTCGCACGTTTTGCAAGTGTCAATACTTGGGTTTTTTATTTTATAGCCTAGTTCATTAAATATTTTTGCATACATTGAATAACACAATGGTTTTTCCATTCCTTCAGTCTTTCTTTTGTTAACATACATGTCATACATTTTTGCAATGCTAAGCGTAGGTGCTAAATACAATTTTGATGTATGGCTTCTTGAGTAGTGACTCTGATATTTTGGGAAACTGTTAATATGGTTTATTACTTCTAGCCTTTCTTCCTCTCTTGCATTTACTGGTTTCTGCCGTCCACTTAAATTGTCGTCTATAAATCCAGTTTGGCACGCACGTCGCTTTTGAATTAAAATATCAACTTTTCCCCTTGTGACTGAATGGACTTTTTGAAACATAGTCTTGCAAATATTTATTTCCTTATCGCTGAACGTAACAAAGTAAGACGCTGTTATTTGTCTCTCTCTCGTAATGCCAGTTTTACTTCTTCCTTTTCGTTCTATTTTTTTTTCGGACAATTTAATCCTGTCGCTTAAAACTTGATCTTTGTTTGTAACATTTTTTGAAAAGTCATCGAAAATTATTTTTTGACTCTCTGGAGGTAGTTTATCAGCACAATTCTTCCTGCAACAGCTAATGACAGGTGTAAACTTTTTAGCTGGTACCAAAATACCCTTTCTAGTTAAATACTCTTCTCCTTTTAATTTCTTTTCCTTCATTAATTTTCTGTTAACTGACTTTCGTTTCCTACCTTGATCGTTTGCCGCTTCGATCTTGTTTTCTTCATTTGCTTGATTTGTGTTTTCTTCCCTATTTAGATTTGAAGAATTATCTAATCTGATTGTCTTCGGCCCAATTCTTACAATAGATGGTTCATTTTCAGATTCTTCCGATGAATCTTTAGGAACATAATCGACATCCCTGTCGTCGTCACAAGACTCGCTATCATAATCATTTTGTAAATCATAACCAATATTTTCATCTGCTCGACTGTTACTGCAGCTTGGTTCAGGTGTAGAATAATAATTATTTAAATTATTTCTGTTTTCCTCTGGTTGAAATTCATTTATGTTTGGTTCGAGAAGAATAGCGGTGGAAGGAGCTAAATCAGCTAGACTGGGAATTTTTTCAACAGTGACTTTCTGAGTTTCATTGGCACTAATTTCATTAAGCTGAATTTTTACCATTTCTAACATTCGTTTTCCTCGTGACATGGTTTAAATCTAAAAAAATCAATAACCTGTATTAATATTAGTACTGGAATGATTTTCTTTAGTTTTTTAAAATTTTACTAAGGCTCAGTTAATTCGCCGTTTAATTATTAAATTTGTAAATTTATCCAGTTGTTGCTATGATTAACGATTCCCCATTGGTAGATCACTGATAACTACGTGAAAATTATCAAATTTACTTAAATGTGAATAAACCGGCCCTTAATTAAAAAATTAATTTAGTTCTAATTACTGAATTCCAAAAACCACTGCCTCCGTTGTATTTAGTTTCGTAAAGTACAACAAATAAACCTACTTACCTGTTTTATTGGCTTTTTATATTAAAAACTAAACTAAAATAAACAGAAGCTGCACTGACATAACCTTAATACTATTTGTCAAAACTTGATATGTCACCACTATGTCACCTTCCCAAAGCCGACCAAACATGATATGTCAGACATAACAGGTTTTGGCAAAAACTGAAATTGCGTTCACAGACATATCGACTAATGTAAATTTGTAACGCATGCTCAGACTCTTGGATTGACATATCAGCTTTTGGCGTAGTAAAACTTTGGACTCGATTACATATCAGGGTGATATAACCTAAAAATTGAAAAAAATGACATATCAGCTTTTGGCAAATCACCACAGATATGTAACATATTACTTTCGTTCACATCGATTGAATTTAAACAGGGTAGCCATACCAAAATATTGGGATATATTATATACTGGGTGTTAGGTTTCTGAGTGTTGTTTAACTTAGAAGGAACACTATATTACTCATAGATTCATCAATTTTACATAATGTACTGCGAAATTTGTCCATAATATCATATCAAAATTATTTATAGTAATATAACTCACCAACTAAATTTCTATAATTTTGAATGATGTTGCTGGATGAGGTTTACCAACTTTCACTGCCCCTCTACATATAAATGCGTATTTTCGCTCTTCAAAATAGTTTATATAGGGTTTGTACGTTTTTGTTACCCTCTGCGGAAGGAATATTATTTCTTTTCCCAGCTCTAACAATATTGTTTCTCCAAATTTGTTTTGTACTAATTTCGCTGAGATAATTTTCTTAGGTTCACCCAATATTAAATCATTAATTTTAGTTATAGGCTTCGAATCTCTTTCTAGAAGCGAAGAAGAATTTATAGTTTTCAAATCCATTACACTGAAATTAATGATAATATTATAAATAAATCATTCCAAGTAAAATAAATGAAAATGCCTTACCTGTTGTTTATTGGAAACTGATGAGTTCAAAAATAGATACGAAGAATGATTTTCATACAACAATTCTGACCTTATATACAAATCGAATCAAATATTTTTATTTTTCAAATGCGTAACCTTTAAGAGAATGCAATTACATTGAATAATTATCTGCATACATAATTCCATCTATTGCGTGAGACTCTCGCTTTGGTTACTTTGACAGGTTGATTTTTTATAACTAGATAGTTATTTGAAAGTGTTATCACCGTCATTCCCCTATTGCGTAAGACTCTCGCTTTGATTGCCTCAGGCAGGCTTATTTTTTCATAACAGGATGGTTATATGTAACTTATATTACTTTCGTTCACATCGATTGAATTTATACAGGGTAGTCATACCAAAATATGGGGATTTATTATATACTGGGTGTTAGGTTTCTTAGTGTTGTTCAACTTAGAAGGAAGACTATATTATTCATAGATTCATCAATTTTAGATAATGTACTGCGATATTTGTCCATAATATTATATCAAAATTATTTATAGTGATATAACTCACCAACTAAATTTCTATAATTTTGAATGATGTTGCTGGATGAGGTTTACCAACTTCCACTGCCCCTCTAAATATAAATGCGTATTTTCCCTCTTCAAAATAGTTTATATAGGGTTTGTACGTTTTTGTTACCCTCTGCGGAAGGAATATTATTCCTTTTTCCAGCTCTAACAATACTGTTTCTCCAAATTTGCTCTGTACTAATTTCGCTGAAATAATTTTCTTAGGTTCACCGAATATTAAATCGTTAATTTTTGTTATAGGCTTCGAATCTCTTTCTAGAAGCGAAGAAGAATTTATAATTTTTCAATCCATTACACTGGAATTAATGATAATACTATAAATAAATCATTCCAAGTAAAATAAATGAAAATGTCTTACCTGTTGTTTATTGGAATTTGGTGAGTTCAAAAATAGATACGGAGAATGATTTTCATCCAACAAATCTGACCTTATATACAAATCGAATCTAATATTTTTATTTTCAAATGCGTAACCGTTAAGAGAATGCAATTACATTGAATATATATCTGCATACATACTTTTATCTATTGCGTAAAACTCTTGCTTTGGTTACCTTGACAGGTTGATTTTTTATAACTAGATAGTCATTTGAAAGTGTTAACACCTTCATTCCTCTATTGCGTAAGACTCTCGCTTTTATTGCCCCAGGCAGGCTTATTTTTCATAACAGGATGGTCATATGTAACATATAACTATCGTTCACATCGATTCAATTTATACAGGGTAGCCATACCAAAATATGGGGATATATTATATACTGGGTGTTAGGTTTGTGAGTGTTGTTTAACTCAGAAGGAACACTATATTACTCATAGATTCATCAATTTCAGATAATATACTGCGATATTTGTCAATAATATTATATCAAAATTATTTATAGTAATATAACTCACCAACTAAATTTCTATAATTTTGAATGATGTTGCTGGATGAGGATTACCAACTTTCACTGCCCCTCTAAATATAAATGCGTATTTTCCCTCTTCAAAATAGTTTATATAGGGTTTGTACGTTTTTGTTGCCCTCTGCGGAAGGAATATTATTTCTTTTTCCAGCTCTAACAATACTGTTTCTCCAAATCTGCTTTGTACCAATTTCGCTGAAATAATTTTCTTAGGTTCACCCAATATTAAATCGTTAATTTTTGTTATAGGCTTCGAATCTCTTTCTAGAAGCAAATAAGAATTTATAGTTTTTAAATTCATTACACTGAAATTAATGATAATATTATAAATAAATCATTCCAAGTAAAATAAATGAAAATGTCTTACCTGTTATTTATTGGAAAATGATGAGTTCAAAAATAGATACGAAGAGTGATTTTCATACAACAATTCTGACCTTATATACAAATCGAATCAAATATTTCTATTTTCAAATGCGTAACCGTTAAGAGAATGCAATTACATCGAATATATATCTGCATACATACTTTTATCTATTGCGTAAGACTCTTGCTTTGGTTACCTTGACAGGTTGATTTTTTATAACTCGATAGTCATTTGAAAGTGTTAACACCTTCATTCCTCTATTGCGTAAGACTCTCGCTTTGATTGCCCCAGGCAGGTTAATTTTTTCATAACAGGATGGTCATATGTAACATATCACTTTCGTTCACATCGATTGAATTTATACAGGGTAGCCATACCAAAATATTGGGATATATTATATACTGTTTGTTAGGTTTCTGAGTGTTGTTTAACTTAGAAGGATCACTATATTACTCATAGATTCATCAATTTCAGATAATGTACTGCGATATTTGTCAATAATATTATATCAAAATTATTTATAGTAATATAACTCACCAACTAAATTTCTATAATTTTGAATGATGTTGCTGGATGAGGTTAACCAACTTTCACTGCCCCTCTAAATATAAATGCGTTTTTTCCCTCTTCAAAATAGTTTATATAGGGTTTGTACGTTTTGTTACCCTCTGCGGAAGGAATATTATTTCTTTTTCCAGCTCTAACAATATTGTTTCTCCAAATCTGCTTTGTACTAATTTCGCTGAAATAATTTTCTTAGGTTCACCCAATATTAAATCGTTAATTTTCGTTATAGGCTTCGAATCTCTTCCTAGAAGCGAAGAAGAGTTTATAGTTTTTGAATCCATTACACTGAAATTAATGATAATATTATAAATAAATCATTCCAAGTAAAATAAATGAAAATGTCTTACCCGTTGTTTATTGGAAACTGATGAGTTCAAAAATAGATACGAAGAGTGATTTTCATACAACAATTCTGACCTTATATACAAATCGAATCGAATATTTCTATTTTTCAAATGCGTAACCTTCAAGAGAACGCAATTACATTGAATAAATATTTGCATACATAATTTCATCTATTGCGTAAGACTCTCGCTTTGGTTACCTTGACAGGTTGATTTTTTATAACTAGATCGTCATTTGAAAGTGTTATAACCGTCATTTCCTATTGCGTAAGACTCTCGCTTTGATTGCCTCAGGTAGGCCGTTTTTTATAACAGGATCGTCATATGTAACTTACATTACTTTCGTTCACATCGCTTGACTTTATACAGGGTAGCCATACCAAAATATGGGGATTCATTATATACTGGGTGTTAGGTTTCTGAGTGTTGTTTAACTTAGAAGGAACACTATATTACTCATAGATTCATCAATTTTAGATAATGTACTGTGATATTTGTCCATAATATTATATCAAAATTATTTATAGTAATATAACTCACCATTAAAATTTCTATAATTTTGAATAATGTTGCTGGATGAGGTTTACCAACTTCCACTGCCCCTCTCAATATAAATGCGTATTTCCCTCTCCAAAATAGTTTATATTGGGTTTGTACGTTTTTGTTACCCTCTGCGGAAGGAATATTATTTCTTTTCCCAGCTCTAATAATACTGTTTCTCCAAATTTGCTTTGTACTAATTTCGCTGAGATAATTTTCTTAGGTTCACCCAATATTAAATCGTTAATTTTTGTTGTAGGCTTCGAATCTCTTTCTAGAAGCGAAGAAGAATTTATAGCTTTTAAATCCATTGATAATATTATAAATAAATAATTCCAAGTAAAATAAATGAAAATGTCTTACCTGTTGTTTATTGGAAACTGATGAGTTCAAAAATAGATACGAAGAGTGATTTTCATACAACAATTCTGACCTTATATACAAATCGAATCGAATATTTTTATTTTTCAAATGCGTAACCTTCAAGAGAATGCAATTACATTGGATAATTATTTGCATATATAATTTCATCTATTGCGTAAGACTCTCGCTTTGGTTACCTTGAAAGGTTGATTTTTTATAACTAGATAGTCATTTGAAAGTGTTAACACCTTCATTCCTCTATTGCGTAAAACTCTCGCTTTGATTGCCCCAGGCAGGCTTATTTTTTCATAACAGGATGGTCATATGTAACTTATATTACTTTCGTTCACATCGATTGAATTCATACAGGGTAGCCATACCAAAATATGGGGATATATTATATACTGGGTGTTAGGTTTCTGAGTGTTGTTTAACTTAGAAGGAACACTATATTACTCATAGATTCATCAATTTTAGATAATGTACTGCGATATTTGTCCATCATATTATATCAAAATTATTTATAGTAATATAACTCACCAACTAAATTTCTATAATTTTGAATGATGTTGCTGGATGAGGTTTACCAACTTTCACTGCCCCTCTACATATAAATGCGTATTTTCGCTCTTCAAAATAGTTTATATAGGGTTTGTACGTTTTTGTTACCCTCTGCGGAAGGAATATTATTTCTTTTCCCAGCTCTAACAATACTGTTTCTCCAAATTTGCTTTGTACTAATTTCGCTGAGATAATTTTCTTAGGTTCACCCAATATTAAATCGTTAATTTTTGTTGTAGGCTTCGAATCTCTTTCTAGAAGCGAAGAAGAATTTATAGCTTCTAAATCCATTGATAATATTATAAATAAATCATTCCAAGTAAAATAAATGAAAATGTCTTACCTGTTGTTTATTGGAAACTGATGAGTTCAAAAATAGATACGAAGAGTGATTTTCATACAACAATTCTGACCTTATATACAAATCGAATCGAATATTTTTATCTTTCAAATGCGTAACCTTCAAGAGAATGCAATTACATTGGATAATTATTTGCATATATAATTTCATCTATTGCGTAAGACTCTCGCTTTGGTTACCTTGACAGGTTGATTTTTTATAACTCGATAGTCATTTGAAAGTGTCAACACCTTCATTCCTCTATTGCGTAAGACTCTCGCTTTGATTGCCCCAGGCAGGTTAATTTTTTCATAACAGGATGGTCATATGTAACATATTACTTTCGTTCACATCGATTGAATTTAAACAGGGTAGCCATACCAAAATATTGGGATATATTATATACTGGGTGTTAGGTTTCTGAGTGTTGTTTAACTTAGAAGGAACACTATATTACTCATAGATTCATCAATTTTACATAATGTACTGCGAAATTTGTCCATAATATCATATCAAACTTATTTATAGTAATATAACTCACCAACTAAATTTCTATAATTTTGAATGATGTTGCTGGATGAGGTTTACCAACTTTCACTGCCCCTCTACATATAAATGCGTATTTTCGCTCTTCAAAATAGTTTATATAGGGTTTGTACGTTTTTGTTACCCTCTGCGGAAGGAATATTATTTCTTTTCCCAGCTCTAACAATATTGTTTCTCCAAATTTGTTTTGTACTAATTTCGCTGAGATAATTTTCTTAGGTTCACCCAATATTAAATCATTAATTTTAGTTATAGGCTTCGAATCTCTTTCTAGAAGCGAAGAAGAATTTATAGTTTTCAAATCCATTACACTGAAATTAATGATAATATTATAAATAAATCATTCCAAGTAAAATAAATGAACATGCCTTACCTGTTGTTTATTGGAAACTGATGAGTTCAAAAATAGATACGAAGAATGATTTTCATACAACAATTCTGACCTTATATACAAATCGAATCAAATATTTTTATTTTTCAAATGCGTAACCTTTAAGAGAATGCAATTACATTGAATAATTATCTGCATACATAATTCCATCTATTGCGTGAGACTCTCGCTTTGGTTACTTTGACAGGTTGATTTTTTATAACTAGATAGTTATTTGAAAGTGTTATCACCGTCATTCCCCTATTGCGTAAGACTCTCGCTTTGATTGCCTCAGGCAGGCTTATTTTTTCATAACAGGATGGTCATATGTAACTTATATTACTTTCGTTCACATCGATTGAATTTATACAGGGTAGTCATACCAAAATATGGGGATTTATTATATACTGGGTGTTAGGTTTCTTAGTGTTGTTCAACTTAGAAGGAAGACTATTATTCATAGATTCATCAATTTTAGATAATGTACTGCGATATTTGTCCATAATATTATATCAAAATTATTTATAGTGATATAACTCACCAACTAAATTTCTATAATTTTGAATGATGTTGCTGGATGAGGTTTACCAACTTCCACTGCCCCTCTAAATATAAATGCGTATGTTCTCTCTTCAAAATAGTTTATATAGGGTTTGTACGTTTTTGTTACCCTCTGCGGAAGGAATATTATTCCTTTTTCCAGCTCTAACAATACTGTTTCTCCAAATTTGCTCTGTACTAATTTCGCTGAAATAATTTTCTTAGGTTCACCCAATATTAAATCGTTAATTTTTGTTATAGGCTTCGAATCTCTTTCTAGAAGCGAAGAAGAATTTATAATTTTTCAATCCATTACACTGGAATTAATGATAATACTATAAATAAATCATTCCAAGTAAAATAAATGAAAATGTCTTACCTGTTGTTTATTGGAATTTGGTGAGTTCAAAAATAGATACGGAGAATGATTTTCATCCAACAAATCTGACCTTATATACAAATCGAATCTAATATTTTTATTTTCAAATGCGTAACCGTTAAGAGAATGCAATTACATTGAATATATATCTGCATACATACTTTTATCTATTGCGTAAAACTCTTGCTTTGGTTACCTTGACAGGTTGATTTTTTATAACTAGATAGTCATTTGAAAGTGTTAACACCTTCATTCCTCTATTGCGTAAGACTCTCGCTTTTATTGCCCCAGGCAGGCTTATTTTTTCATAACAGGATGGTCATATGTAACATATAACTATCGTTCACATCGATTCAATTTATACAGGGTAGCCATACCAAAATATGGGGATATATTATATACTGGGTGTTAGGTTTGTGAGTGTTGTTTAACTCAGAAGGAACACTATATTACTCATAGATTCATCAATTTCAGATAATATACTGCGATATTTGTCAATAATATTATATCAAAATTATTTATAGTAATATAACTCACCAACTAAATTTCTATAATTTTGAATGATGTTGCTGGATGAGGATTACCAACTTTCACTGCCCCTCTAAATATAAATGCGTATTTTCCCTCTTCAAAATAGTTTATATAGGGTTTGTACGTTTTTGTTGCCCTCTGCGGAAGGAATATTATTTCTTTTTCCAGCTCTAACAATACTGTTTCTCCAAATCTGCTTTGTACCAATTTCGCTGAAATAATTTTCTTAGGTTCACCCAATATTAAATCGTTAATTTTTGTTATAGGCTTCGAATCTCTTTCTAGAAGCAAATAAGAATTTATAGTTTTTAAATTCATTACACTGAAATTAATGATAATATTATAAATAAATCATTCCAAGTAAAATAAATGAAAATGTCTTACCTGTTATTTATTGGAAAATGATGAGTTCAAAAATAGATACGAAGAGTGATTTTCATACAACAATTCTGACCTTATATACAAATCGAATCAAATATTTCTATTTTCAAATGCGTAACCGTTAAGAGAATGCAATTACATTGAATATATATCTGCATACATACTTTTATCTATTGCGTAAGACTCTTGCTTTGGTTACCTTGACAGGTTGATTTTTTATAACTCGATAGTCATTTGAAAGTGTTAACACCTTCATTCCTCTATTGCGTAAGACTCTCGCTTTGATTGCCCCAGGCAGGTTAATTTTTTCATAACAGGATGGTCATATGTAACATATCACTTTCGTTCACATCGATTGAATTTATACAGGGTAGCCATACCAAAATATTGGGATATATTATATACTGTGTGTTAGGTTTCTGAGTGTTGTTTAACTTAGAAGGATCACTATATTACTCATAGATTCATCAATTTCAGATAATGTACTGCGATATTTGTCAATAATATTATATCAAAATTATTTATAGTAATATAACTCACCAACTAAATTTCTATAATTTTGAATGATGTTGCTGGATGAGGTTAACCAACTTTCACTGCCCCTCTAAATATAAATGCGTTTTTTTCCTCTTCAAAATAGTTTATATAGGGTTTGTACGTTTTGTTACCCTCTGCGGAAGGAATATTATTTCTTTTTCCAGCTCTAACAATATTGTTTCTCCAAATCTGCTTTGTACTAATTTCGCTGAAATAATTTTCTTAGGTTCACCCAATATTAAATCGTTAATTTTCGTTATAGGCTTCGAATCTCTTCCTAGAAGCGAAGAAGAGTTTATAGTTTTTGAATCCATTACACTGAAATTAATGATAATATTATAAATAAATAATTCCAAGTAAAATAAATGAAAATGTCTTACCCGTTGTTTATTGGAAACTGATGAGTTCAAAAATAGATACGAAGAGTGATTTTCATACAACAATTCTGACCTTATATACAAATCGAATCGAATATTTCTATTTTTCAAATGCGTAACCTTCAAGAGAACGCAATTACATTGAATAATTATTTGCATACATAATTTCATCTATTGCGTAAGACTCTCGCTTTGGTTACCTTGACAGGTTGATTTTTTATAACTAGATCGTCATTTGAAAGTGTTATAACCGTCATTTCCTATTGCGTAAGACTCTCGCTTTGATTGCCTCAGGTAGGCCGTTTTTTATATTAGGATCGTCATATGTAACTTACATTACTTTCGTTCACATCGCTTGACATTATACAGGGTAGCCATACCAAAATATGGGGATTCATTATATACTGGGTGTTAGGTTTCTGAGTGTTGTTTAACTTAGAAGGAACACTATATTGCTCATAGATTCATCAATTTTAGATAATGTACTGTGATATTTGTCCATAATATTATATCAAAATTATTTATAGTAATATAACTCACCATTAAAATTTCTATAATTTTGAATAATGTTGCTGGATGAGGTTTACCAACTTCCACTGCCCCTCTCAATATAAATGCGTATTTCCCTCTCCAAAATAGTTTATATTGGGTTTGTACGTTTTTGTTACCCTCTGCGGAAGGAATATTATTTCTTTTCCCAGCTCTAACAATACTGTTTCTCCAAATTTGCTTTGTACTAATTTCGCTGAGATAATTTTCTTAGGTTCACCCAATATTAAATCGTTAATTTTTGTTGTAGGCTTCGAATCTCTTTCTAGAAGCGAAGAAGAATTTATAGCTTTTAAATCCATTGATAATATTATAAATAAATCATTCCAAGTAAAATAAATGAAAATGTCTTACCTGTTGTTTATTGGAAACTGATGAGTTCAAAAATAGATACGAAGAGTGATTTTCATACAACAATTCTGACCTTATATACAAATCGAATCGAATATTTTTATTTTTCAAATGCGTAACCTTCAAGAGAATGCAATTACATTGGATAATTATTTGCATATATAATTTCATCTATTGCGTAAGACTCTCGCTTTGGTTACCTTGAAAAGTTGATTTTTTATAACTAGATAGTCATTTGAAAGTGTTAACACCTTCATTCCTCTATTGCGTAAAACTCTCGCTCTGATTGCCCCAGGCAGGCTTATTTTTTCATAATAGGATGGTCATATGTAACTTATATTACTTTCGTTCACATCGATTGAATTCATACAGGGTAGCCATACCAAAATATGGGGATATATTATATACTGGGTGTTAGGTTTCTGAGTGTTGTTTAACTTAGAAGGAACACTATATTACTCATAGATTCATCAATTTCAGATATTGTACTGCGATATTTGACCATAATATTATATCAAAATTATTTATAGTAATATAACTCACCAACTAAATTTCTATAATTTTGAATGATGTTGCTGGATGAGGTTTACCAACTTTCACTGCCCCTCTACATATAAATGCGTATTTTCCCTCTTCAAAATAGTTTATATAGGGTTTGTACGTTTTTGTTACCCTCTGCGGAAGGAATATTATTTCTTTTTCCAGCTCTAACAATACTGTTTCTCCAAATCTGCTTTGTACTAATTTCGCTGAAATAATTTTCTTAGGTTCACCCAATATTAAATCGTTAATTTTTGTTATAGGCTTCGAATCTCTTTCTAGAAGCAAATAAGAATTTATAGTTTTTAAATCCATTACACTGAAATTAATGATAATTTTATAAATAAATCATTCCAAGTAAAATAAATGAAAATGTCCTACCTGTTATTTATTGGAAAATGATGAGTTCAAAAATAGATACGAAGAGTGATTTTCATACAACAATTCTGACCTTATATACAGATCGAATCAAATATTTTTATTTTCAAATGCGTAACCGTTAAGAGAATGCAATTACATTGAATATATATCTGCATACATACTTTTATCTATTGCGTAAGACTCTTGCTTTGGTTACCTTGACAGGTTGATTTTTTATAACTCGATAGTCATTTGAAAGTGTCAACACCTTCATTCCTCTATTGCGTAAGACTCTCGCTTTGATTGCCCCAGGCAGGTTAATTTTTTCATAACAGGATGGTCATATGTAACATATTACTTTCGTTCACATCGATTGAATTTAAACAGGGTAGCCATACCAAAATATTGGGATATATTATATACTGGGTGTTAGGTTTCTGAGTGTTGTTTAACTTAGAAGGAACACTATATTACTCATAGATTCATCAATTTTACATAATGTACTGCGAAATTTGTCCATAATATCATATCAAAATTATTTATAGTCATATAACTCACCAACTAAATTTCTATAATTTTGAATGATATTGCTGGATGAGGTTTACCAACTTCCACTGCCCCTCTAAATATAAATGTGTATTTTCCCTCTTCAATATAGTCTATATTGGGTTTGTACGTTTTTGTTACCCTCTGCGGAAGGAATATTATTTTTTTTCCCAGCTCTAACAATACTGTTTCTCCAAATTTGTTTTGTACTAATTTCGCTGAGATAATTTTCTTAGGTTCACCCAATATTAAATCATTAATTTTAGTTATAGGCTTCGAATCTCTTTCTAGAAGCGAGGAAGAATTTATAGTTTTCAAATCCATTACACTGAAATTAATGATAATATTATAAATAAATCATTCCAAGTAAATTAAATGAAAATGCTTCACCTGTTGTTTATTGGAAACTGATGAGTTCAAAAATAGTTACGAAGAATGATTTTCATACAACAATTCTGACCTTATATACAAATCGAATCAAATATTTTTATTTTTCAAATGCGTAACCTTTAAGAGAATGCAATTACATTGAATAATTATCTGCATACATAATTCCATCTATTGCGTGAGACTCTCGCTTTGGTTACTTTGATAGGTTGATTTTTTATAACTAGATAGTTATTTGAAAGTGTTATCACCGTCATTCCCCTATTGCGTAAGACTCTCGCTTTGATTGCCTCAGGCAGGCTTATTTTTTCATAACAGGATGGTCATATGTAACTTATATTACTTTCGTTCACATCGATTGAATTTATACAGGGTAGTCATACCAAAATATGGGGATTTATTATATACTGGGTGTTAGGTTTCTTAGTGTTGTTCAACTTAGAAGGAAGACTATATTATTCATAGATTCATCAATTTTAGATAATGTACTGCGATATTTGTCCATAATATTATATCAAAATTATTTATAGTGATATAACTCACCAACTAAATTTCTATAATTTTGAATGATGTTGCTGGATGAGGTTTACCAACTTCCACTGCCCCTCTAAATATAAATGCGTATTTTTCCTCTTCAAAATAGTTTATATAGGGTTTGTACGTTTTTGTTACCCTCTGCGGAAGGAATATTATTCCTTTTTCCAGCTCTAACAATACTGTTTCTCCAAATTTGCTCTGTACTAATTCCGCTGAAATAATTTTCTTAGGTTCACCCAAAATTAAATCGTTAATTTTTGTTATAGGCTTCGAATCTCTTCCTAGAAGCGAAGAAGAATTTATAATTTTTCAATCCATTACACTGGAATTAATGATAATACTATAAATAAATCATTCCAAGTAAAATAAATGAAAATGTCTTACCTGTTGTTTATTGGAATTTGGTGAGTTCAAAAATAGATACGGAGAATGATTTTCATCCAACAAATCTGACCTTATATACAAATCGAATCTAATATTTTTATTTTCAAATGCGTAACCGTTAAGAGAATGCAATTACATTGAATATATATCTGCATACATACTTTTATCTATTGCGTAAAACTCTTGCTTTGGTTACCTTGACAGGTTGATTTTTTATAACTAGATAGTCATTTGAAAGTGTTAACACCTTCATTCCTCTATTGCGTCAGACTCTCGCTTTTATTGCCCCAGGCAGGCTTATTTTTTCATAACAGGATGGTCATATGTAACATATAACTATCGTTCACATCGATTCAATTTATACAGGGTAGCCATACCAAAATATGGGGATATATTATATACTGGGTGTTAGGTTTGTGAGTGTTGTTTAACTCAGAAGGAACACTATATTACTCATAGATTCATCAATTTCAGATAATATACTGCGATATTTGTCAATAATATTATATCAAAATTATTTATAGTAATATAACTCACCAACTAAATTTCTATAATTTTGAATGATGTTGCTGGATGAGGTTTACCAACTTTCACTGCCCCTCTAAATATAAATGCGTATTTTCCCTCTTCAAAATAGTTTATATAGGGTTTGTACGTTTTTGTTGCCCTCTGCGCAAGGAATATTATTTCTTTTTCCAGCTCTAACAATACTGTTTCTCCAAATCTGCTTTGTACCAATTTCGCTGAAATAATTTTCTCAGGTTCACCCAATATTAAATCGTTAATTTTTGTTATAGGCTTCGAATCTCTTTCTAGAAGCAAATAAGAATTTATAGTTTTTAAATCCATTACACTGAAATTAATGATAATATTATAAATAAATCATTCCAAGTAAAATAAATGAAAATGTCTTACCTGTTATTTATTGGAAAATGATGAGTTCAAAAATAGATACGAAGAGTGATTTTCATACAACAATTCTGACCTTATATACAAATCGAATCAAATATTTCTATTTTCAAATGCGTAACCGTTAAGAGAATGCAATTACATTGAATATATATCTGCATACATACTTTTATCTATTGCGTAAGACTCTTGCTTTGGTTACCTTGACAGGTTGATTTTTTATAACTCGATAGTCATTTGAAAGTGTTAACACCTTCATCCCTCTATTGCGTAAGACTCTCGCTTTGATTGCCCCAGGCAGGTTAATTTTTTCATAACAGGATGGTCATATGTAACATATCACTTTCGTTCACATCGATTGAATTTATACACGGTAGCCATACCAAAATATTGGGATATATTATATACTGGGTGTTAGGTTTCTGAGTGTTGTTTAACTTAGAAGGATCACTATATTACTCATAGATTCATCAATTTCAGATAATGTACTGCGATATTTGTCAATAATATTATATCAAAATTATTTATAGTAATATAACTCACCAACTAAATTTCTATAATTTTGAATGATGTTGCTGGATGAGGTTAACCAACTTTCACTGCCCCTCTAAATATAAATGCGTATTTTCCCTCTTCAAAATAGTTTATATAGGGTTTGTACGTTTTGTTACCCTCTGCGGAAGGAATATTATTTCTTTTTCCAGCTCTAACAATATTGTTTCTCCAAATCTGCTTTGTACTAATTTCGCTGAAATAATTTTCTTAGGTTCACCCAATATTAAATCGTTAATTTTCGTTATAGGCTTCGAATCTCTTCCTAGAAGCGAAGAAGAGTTTATAGTTTTTGAATCCATTACACTGAAATTAATGATAATATTATAAATAAATCATTCCAAGTAAAATAAATGAAAATGACTTACCTGTTGTTTATTGGAAACTGATGAGTTCAAAAATAGATACGAAGAGTGATTTTCATACAACAATTCTGACCTTATATACAAATCGAATCGAATATTTTTATTTTTCAAATGCGTAACCTTTAAGAGAATGCAATTACATTGAATAATTATTTGCATACATAATTTCATCTATTGCGTAAGACTCTCGCTTAGGTTACCTTGACAGGTTGATTTTTTATAACTAGATAGTCATTTGAAAGTGTTAACACCTTCATTCCTCTATTGCGTAAGACTCTCGCTTTGATTGCCCCAGGCAGGCTCATTTTTTCATAACAGGATGGTCATATGTAGCATATTACTTTCGTTCACATCGATTGAATTTATACAGGGTAGCCATACCAAAATATGGGGATACATTATATACTGGGTGTTAGGTTTCTGAGTGTTGTTTAACTTAGAAGGAACACTATATTACTCATAGATTCATCAATTTCAGATAATTTACTGCGATATTTGACCATAATATTATATCAAAATTATTTATAGTAATATAACTCACCAACTAAATTTCTATAATTTTGAATGATGTTGCTGGATGAGGTTTACCAACTTTCTCTGCCCCTCTATATATAAATGCGTATTTTCCCTCTTCAAAATAGTTTATATAGGGTTTGTACGTTTTTGTTACCCTCTGCGGAAGGAATATTATTCCTTTTTCCAGCTCTAACAATACTGTTTCTCCAAATCTGCTTTGTACTAATTTCGCTGAATCAATTTTCTTAGGTTCACCCAATATTAAATCGTTAATTTTTGTTATAGGCTTCGAATCTCTTTCTAGAAGCAAAGAAGAATTTATAGTTTTTAAACCCATTACACTGAAATTAATGATAATATTATAAATAAATCATTCCAAGTAAAATAAATGAAAATGTCTTACCTGTTGTTTATTGGAAACTGATGAGTTCAAAAATAGATACGACGAATGATTTTCATACAACAAATCTAACCTTATATACAAATCGAATCTAATATTTTCATTTTCAAATGCGTAACCGTTAAGAGAATTCAATTACATTGAATATATATCTGCATACATACTTTTATCTATTGCGTAAGACTCTTGCTTCGGTTACCTTGACAGGTTGATTTTTTATAACTCGATAGTCATTTGAAAGTGTTAACACCTTCATTCCTCTATTGCGTAAGACTCTCGCTTTGATTGCCCCAGGCAGGCTTATTTTTTCATAACAGGATGGTCATATGTAACATATAACTATCGTTCACATCGATTGAATTTATACAGGGTAGCCATACCTAAATATGGATATATTATATACTGGGTGTTAGGTTTCTGAGTGTTGTTTTACTTAGAAGGAACACTATATTACTCATAGATTCATCAATTTTAGATGCGTTTGTTTGGTAAAATATTACTTATTGGATTCTCGCATAATTCGTGGACTGGGAGGGCCCCAAATACATCTACTCCGAATACAATCATACCTCTATCTTCGATTCCCAGGGCGTGCACATCGCACTGAACCCCTTCGTAATGTATATTTCCAATCACATTCGAATATCTTGATTTCCCCATGGGATCAGTAAATGCGTCCTCAAAGGAAGGCAAGTTCCATCCACGGTTCACTGTGACAGCCGGTATACAGAATTTGATGAAATTGGCAATGTCGTTCATAAACTCAAATTAATTTGCGGCGAATGGTTCCTACGTATAGGCAACCAAAATCACTCCGGAAATTGAATGGTCTTCTTCCCGGTGATTCAGTTATAAATGGCAATTTTGGCTACTTGTGAGTTAGGTACAAATGTCGCTGAGTAGCAGTAGACACATGGCATGCTAATTCCTTATTTTCAACAATAAATATCGAAGTTGATAATTTAAATATTAACGGTCGCGCTGTGCGCATGACTTGATCAGTCCAAAAAGATAAGTCAGTACAACGAGGAGACTTTGTACTGAACAATAAGAGAGTACGGAAGCCATCTTTGCTGTTCGGTGTTCTGATGGATAGTGCCTAATAAAATCTAAGGTTATAATAAAATAAGCATAATTATAAAAGGACGTAATTTGTCTTACAGGCAAATCCGGTGAAGACGTTGCCACGTACTTTGTAACAAAGTTAGATGTACATTTTGCAAATGAGCCTCATAAAAAGAAACGAGTCGGCAACTGCTTGTTTTATGTGCTATCACTATCATAGTTCGAAGTGGTTCGAAGAAAACCAGACCGACCGAGATCCTGCTGTACACTGTTGAATGTTGTGACTACAACGCTACTGATTGCGCAACTTTTGGGATAGGGCGCTTCACCCCCTCTCACTTAGGCATAACACATTAACACTTACATGGGTGCATTATCAAAGTTAACGTAAGCAACCCGATTGGCGTGCTTTCTGGAGCCCGAGAGGGTTCGAGTTTAAATAATTGCATCCCCTAGGAGAATCGTGAGTAGACCACCGTTAAATTAAAGATGTTGAAGAAAAGTGTTTCATTCGCTTAACACCTCAATGCTTATTGTTTTTTCATATATACTTAGTCTAATTGTATTTTTTTATATTATCTCAATTGTGAACAATCTACAGCTGTGGGTTGGGAAATTTCTTTATTATTTCCGCAATCATTTCTATTTAATTACCCTCAGATAGTCTTTATTCTGGGGTGATATTGTGTACAATATTTAATGGTACCATCTATGTTATACAAAAGTTTATCTATAAACTTATTAGTAAGTGATCTAGTCAGATTCGAATATTTTAATTCATAAATGCCGAAAATGATTTATTACGCAATTTTTTTATTTCGCAACTGTTATTAAATTTATACCGTATCCGCATTTGACCTATTTTATTGTCCCATTCCTCTGACGATTTTCCTTCATGGCGCCCCTAGCTTACTACTAAAATACATCATCTTTAAATATTAGTAATTTGTTTATTTTTCTTGGATAAAGTAAAACTAGTATTTCGAACTCCATCTCTCACCTGAGTTAGCATTCTGTAGTTGGACTTACAGAATAGGATCATAAGTTTGGCGCTCTAAACGTGGGGCTAGTTTTTGCTTAAAAATAAAAGAGAAATAGATAGAATAATTTCGGCCGGTGCAAGTAAGCTAATTTCCTTAATTACCTGCTTCTACTCCTTAAATAAAATAGGCAAAACTTGTTATTGACTAGTGAATTTAACGTGATTTTTTGTTCATCGATATCTTTTTACGGATATAGTTAATTATATCAGGTAGAAAAGTAATTATCAAGTGCTAATAGATCTTATTTATTAATAGATCTTATTTATTTCTTTGGGTTGCAAAAGGAAAGAAAAGAGTTTTACAACATTCGTGATTTATAAAGGTAAAGATATACAGGTTGTCCCAGCGATTAGGAAGTATGAAATAACAATTTAAGTTTTTTAGTTTACAATTATCCAAAGATAAGCGTTAGTACAGTTTTGATCGGTCGGATAAAGCGGTATTTTACCGAAAGATTGTCCTTTTATTGCGTTGTTTGATTGGGGTGTTTTTTTGTTGTTTTATTTGCAATTGGGTCTGTTACGCGGTAAAAATGTCGAATCCATACCGGATGGAATCCAACCATTTGAAAACCACAGAACTTAATTACGAGTTAAGGATCAGAGGGGTAACTACTGAAAGGGTTGATATTGATTCAAGAAGAAAATTCCTTCGGAGAGAGCTACGAAAGGATCAAGCGAGGCCAGGTGTTGAGTACGATACGCCAGATTTTGATTTTCATTTGGAAAAACTGAGCTGGAGCGAAGTATTAAATCAATAACTGAATTGGTGAATGATAATGATAGTTCCAATGTTGAGTTAGCTTCACGTATTCGTTCTAGGATTTGTCATGTGTTGGGTAGGTTACACCGGATACCAGGGAAAGCGGGGGAGGCTGCATCGAATTTTCGGGGTGATAATATAATTCTGGTAACGGCCTTGGAGAAGGATTTAACCGAAGTAGTAGATAATAGTGCCGGGGCAGCTGCACCTAGCAATAGGCAATCACTGTCTAGGTCAAATGATGATAAAGCAGTACCAGTATACAAGTGGCCAGTCAGGTTTGATAGAAAACTCGGTAGTGGATCTCTAAACTCCTTTTTGTCTAGAGTGGAAGAACTAAGGGTCGCCAGAAAATGCAGTGAGGAGGGATTGTTCGAAGCGGCTTCAGATTTATTTGAGGGTGTTGCACTCGAGTGGTTTCGGGCTCAGTTAAGTTATGGACGATTTGATTCATGGGATACCTTGGTATCGTCGCGCAGGAAAGATTTCTTACCTGAACAGTATAATGACGAACTTTGGAAGCAGATTGAGAAAAGGACCCAACACGAAGAGGAGCCAGTTGTCATCTACATATCTATCATGGAAAATCTCTTTGACTGCTCAACGGAAAAACCCAATGAGGATAAAAAGTTGCGGATGCTTATGGCTAGGGTATTGCCTGTCTTTCGAACCCACATCGCTCTTCAAGGAGTTACAACCGTCGCGCGTCTGGTGGAGATTTGCCCAACTCTGGAGGAATCCGAAAGGGTTAAACGAGGTTTCAAACCTACCCCCAAACGGTCTGTTTGTACTTTAGAACCAGGTTTAGCTTACATCGCGGAGGAAACTTCCGTCGGCGTGGGTTCGAGACAATGGGATTTTTCACGACAAACTCTTAATCAGGTGGACGCATCTGATAGCTCTTCTCGCAATTCGAAGGTGCCTTATCAGACCCGAAGGGCCAATAACGGAGTGAAGTGTTGGAAGTGTTCTGAATTTGGACATATAAAAAGAGAATGGCGCAGTAGGAGTTATCCTAAGCTGAGATGTTTTAGTTGCGGTATGGAAGATGTGATTCGTCCAAACTGCCTCAGGTGTTCAAAAAACTCTTAGGTGGAGTACACTTTCCGGGTCGCCGGTACTTCAATGAAAACATTTAGTTCAGAGATCCGGTTAACATCGCAGAAGGAGTGGAACGATTGGTTAGAAATCGTAAGGCGTTTTTGTAGATCCGGTCGTCCAGATCCTGTAGACGTTAAGAAACCAGAAGATGCAGAGCAGACTAACGAGGTATTTGTGGAAAGAGAGAATGATATCCGTCCGTATGTATCAGTACAGATTTTTGGCAGGTCGGTTGTCGCGCTCTTAGATTCCGGTGATAGGAGGAAACGGCTTGTTTCTACTGTCTCTGTTCGATCTTGGTATTAACGAGAGTAATCGAGTGTCTGTGAGGATAGCAGATGGGGCAGCGCAAGCTGTGGATGGGTTTGTAAATTTACCCCTAAAATGTGGAGTTGAAAAACTAATTAAGGTTCTGGTAGTATCGTCTTTAGCACGTACCCTGATTTTGGGGACAGATGTGTGTGAAGTTTTTAATATTACTGTTCGCTTCGATACAAATTCGTACTATGTAGGAGATGAAGATTTGTACAGTTCAGCTAGATTAGATTTGGAGGAGAAATTCGAAGTAGTCAGTAAAATTTGTTGTAGTACAGAGCTGTCCGAAGATCAGTTGGCTGATTTAGGTAAGGTTAAAGACCTTTTTCGTAGCATTTCTCCGGAAAAGTTCGGTAGAACTAACAAAGTTATGCATGTTATTGATACAGGAGATCACGAACCAATTAAGCAGAGATACCACGTAATGTCACCATATAAGTTGAAAGTTCTTGAGAAGGAGTTAGATAAAATGTTAGCTTTGGGTATTGTTAGGCCATCATCTAGTCCTTGGTCAAGGCCTGTTGTTATTACGGAAAAATCAAATGGTGATCCAAGATTTTGTTTTGACGGAAGGAGACTCAATGCAGTTACTAAGAAATGTGCATATCCTCTACCTCGCGTTGATTACATTTTAAGTAGACTTGCAGGTGCAAAGTTCCTTAGTAGTATCGATTTAAAGTCCGCTTTTTGACAAATTCCTTTGTCCCCGGAGTCGTGTGAGAAGACAGCATTCGTGGTTCCAGGGAGAGGTTTATATGAGTTTATTGTTATGCCATTTGGCCCCTGTAATGCCGCTCAAATGTTGCAAAAACTGATGGATTCAATATTGGGCCCTGAGTTATATCCTTACGTGTTTGTGTACTTGGATGATGCGATCATAGCCACCCCTGCTCTAGAACAACACTTAGATATCCTTCGTATTGTTTATTCTCGTTTAAAAGAAGCCAATTTAACAATAAATTTTGTCAAATGTCATTTTTGCATGCCTAGTTTAAAGTATTTGGGTTTCGTAGTGGATCGCGATGGACTTAGGACGGACCCATGTAAAGTCAAAAGTATGTTGGAGTATCCAACACCTACGACCGCAACTGAGATAAAAAGATTTATAGGCATATGTAGCTGGTATAGACGTTTTGTCCAGGATCACTCGTCTATTATAGCTCCTATAACAGCTTTGCTAAAAGGAAAGAAAAAGTCACAGAAAATCCAATGGTCAGAGGAAGCAGATACAGCCTTTCATAGGATCAAAGAAGCCTTGGTATCGGCGCCGGTTTTGGCTGCGCCTGACTTCACGAAACCATTTTTCGTCCAGTGCGATGCGTCTAACTATGGATTGGGAGCTGTTTTGACCCAAAAGGTTGGAGGAGAGGAAGTGATCATTGCCTTTGCTTCTCGGACATTGACGGAGGCGTAGAAAAAGTATACCGTTACAGAAAAGGAATGTGCTGCAGTTTTGTTCGGAGTTGATAGGTTCAGACCATATATCGATGGAGTACATTTTCCCTGTTATATTTGAGCAATTTGAACAATCCTACAGGACGCCTTGATAGATGGGCAATGAGACTGAGCCAGTATGATATGGAAATAATTCACCGGAAAGGATCTCTCCACTCCCTTCCGGATGCGCTATCTAGAGCACCAGTAGAAAATTGTGTGATAGAGGTCGATAACACTACGGCAAACATGTTCCGCTTGATTTTGGCTTTAGGACAAATTTTTCGGATTGGAAACTTGTGGTTCCAAAAGGACAAAGGTTGGGAATATTTCGAGCTCTTCATGAGGAACCAACCACCGCGCACTTAGGGGTTTATAAAACATTATGTCGTTCCGTGAACTTTATTATTGGCCTCGTATGTTACAAGATGTAAGAAAATGGGTTAAAGGGTGCACAGTATGTGCAGAACAAAAGGTAGAGACAGCCGCTCCCCCTGGATACATACGTAGTCAAAAGAGCGTTTCCTTTCCGTGGCAGTATGTATCAGTGGATATATTGGGACCACTACCAAGATCAAAAAACGAGTTTTCATATCTTCTAGTAGTGTCTGACTACTTCACCAAATATTGTCTACTTCATCCCATGAGAAAAGCAGTTTCTCCTACTATTATAAAGTTTATCGAAAACCAAGTATTTTTAGTATTTGGGAGCCCACAAGTGATAGCGTGTGACATTGGTACACAGTTTATTGCCAAGGAGTTTCAGAGAGTAATGGAGCGATATGGAGTTAGAATATTCCACAACGCCAATTACCACCCTCAAGTTAACGCTGTTGAGAGAGTGAATCGGGTGATTACAACGGCCGTTAGATCTTATTTGGATAAAACCGATCATCGTAGCTGGGATCAAGAAATTCATAAAATTGGATTTGCTTTGAGGACCGCGGTACATGAATCTACTGGTTATTCGCCGACCTTTTTGAATTTCGGCAGATACATCCCTTCTGATGGGCGGTACTATAGGAAATTGCAGTCTTGCAAATATGTGGATCTATCAAACATGCATAGGGATCGGTATGGCCAAGAAATAGATAAACTTCCAGAACTCTACCTTGAGGTTCGTAGACATCTGGCAGCATCGTATAAGAGGAATGCCAATTCATATAACTTACGCCGAAGGCCCCAAAACATTTATAATATGGGAGACAAGGCTTGGAAGAGGAGCCATGTCTTGTCCAGAAAGGGAGACAGTTTTTCGTCGAAATTAGCCCCAAAATATATTTTGTGCTCTGTGAGTAAAGTTGTTTCCAATTTAGTATATGAACTTGTAGGTTCAGATGGGAAAAAATTGGAAAATATCATGTTAAGGATCTTAAACCATATACAGGAGAAGACGTAGATAAGGATGAATGAGGCTTGAGGGCGAAGTTTGTCTGTAGCAGCGATTAGGTGATTGGCGTGTGATTGCGGGTCTATTATTTTCCTGATGTGGTGTGTATTATCCGATAGTCGTTTTTAGTTATCTGTAGTAATATTCCTGTCATGGTTGTTGTTGGGAGATCGTCTAAGATTTAGTTTTACGTTTTAATTGGTAGATTTATTCATTTAGTTACGTATTGTTACCACTATTTTGGCAACTCTTATGGTTGGTTGAGGTTGGCATTTCGATTTTCGAAACTCAAGATGTTTTTTTTTCGACATGTCGATTGCGGGATTCTTGCTTTGACCAGTTTGAGAGGGTTTTTAATATGTTTAGCGAACCACTATAACATTTTTTTAGTTAAAATTGGTTTAGGGGATTAATAATTAGTCATTTGTAGCAGTGGGTGTTGGAAACATTATAGGTTCTTGGGAAAAATATTCTCGTACCTCAAATATTTTTTTACTGAGGTGAGGGGGTGTGTAACGGTTCACTGTGACAGCCGGTATACAGAATTTGATGAAATTGGCAATGTCGTTCATAAACTCAAATTAATTTGCGGCGAATGGTTCCTACGTATAGGCAACCAAAATCACTCCGGAAATTGAATGGTCTTATTCCCGGTGATTCAGTTATAAATGGCAATTTTGGCTACTTGTGAATTAGGTACAAATGTCGCTAAGTAGCAGTAGACACATGGCATGCTAATTTCTCATTTTTAACAATAAATATCGAAGTTGATAATTTAAATCTTAACGGTCGCGCTGTGCGCATGACTAGATCAGTCCAAAAAGATCAGTCAGTACAACGAGGAGACTTTGTACTGAACAATAAGAGAGAACGGAAGCCATCTCTGCTGTTCGGTGTTCTGATGGATAGTGCCTAATAAAATCTAAGATAAACTATAAGTTATTATAATAAAATTAGCATAATTATAAAAGGACGTAAATTGTCTTACAGGCAAATCCGGTAAAGACGTTACCACGCACTTTGTAACAAAGTTAGATGTACATTGTGCAAATAAGCCTCATAAAAAGAAACGAGTCGGCAACTGCTTGTTTTATGTGCTATCATCATCATAGTTCGAAGTGGTTCGAAGAAAACCAGACCGACCGAGATCCTGCTGTACACTGTTGAATGTTGTGACTACAACGCTACTGATTGCGCAACTTTTGGGATAGGGCGCTTCACCCCCTCTCACTAAGGCATAACACATTGACACTTACATGGGTGCGTTATCAGAGTTACCGTAAGCAACCCGATTGGCGTGCCTTCTGGAGCCCGAGAGGGTTCGAGTTTAAATAATTTCATCCCCTAGGAGAATCGTGAGTAGACCACCGTTAAATTAAAGATGCTTAACACCTTAATGCTTATTGTTTTTTTATATATAGTTAGTCTAATTTTATTTTTTTATATTATCTTAATTGTGAACAATCTACAGCTGTGGGTTGGGAAATTCCTTTATTATTTCGGCAATCATTTCTATTTAATACCCTTAGATAGTCTTTATTCTGAGGTGATATTGTGTACAATATTTAATGGTACCATCTATGTTATACAAAAGTTTATCTATAAACTTATAAGTAAGTGATCTAGTCAGATTAAAATTTTAATTCGTAACTGCCGAAAATTATTTATTACGCAATTTATTTATTTCGCAACTGTTATTAAATTTATACCGTATCCGCATTTGACCTATTTTATTGTCCCATTCCTCTGACGATTTTTCGTCATGGCGCCCCTAGCTTACTACTAAAATACATCATCTTTAAATATTCGTTATTTGTTTATTTTTCTTGGATAAAGTAAAACTAGTATTTCGAACTCCATCTCTCCCCTGAGTAAGCATTCTGTAGTTGGACTTACAGAATAGGGTCATAGTATCTAGTACATAGATTTATTGGATCTAGTAGGAAGACGTCGGATTCAACGTTCTTTGCTAACATGTGACGTGCTTTCTTTCCTCAGAAGAATTACGGACGTCACTATGTCTCCCGTGGCTCTAGAGCTACCGGACTACTTGGGTTTAACCCTTCGTCTCCAGCCGGAACGGAATTAGTACTCCTTTGTACAGCTGATGATTTTTTAGACAACTAGTTAGTCGTCGGCGCTTCTCTCTTACGGATCCAGTTGGAGACAGTTGTCGCTTGGTTAGCTCATCAGAGAGTTCTTCTTTCTTTAGAGAATATATCCAGCCCACAAGCGGCTTATCAGTGGTTTCCTGTGGGGATGTACGTTTATCGTGACTATCCGTGGAGTCGCTGTATTCACTCGTTGACATCAGATGTAATCCTCAAATCGGCTCGATCGGTATATCCAGACAAGCAAAATACCCAACGCCGGTTCACCCTCGTTGGCGAAAATTTAAACTAGTTACCTCGAATAAACAAGTCCAGTTCGGATAATCAACAATAGAGGAGAAAAAAAAATTATTCAATCAACAACAAATCAATCTCGTATTTCAGAAAAAAAAATAAAAAAAAACTTAAGACTTGGTGTACTGTAGAAACCAATACAAAGTTTCTCGCAACAGGAAATAGAACTCAAGATACAAATGTAAATTTAGAAAATGAAATCTCCAAGATACTTTCTAGAAAACAAATAATTCTAAGTCAAAATCAGCTTTTATTTCTATTCAATACACAGAATTGTAATATCTATTCAAAATTGTATTATCAATAGTGAACGATGATACCAAAATTGCAGGACAGCCGGTATAATATATTATTGCCAGCGGTAAATAATTATTGAAATATTAGCAAATAAAAAGTCTCAGTAAAAATCACCCCTTGTTTCACAAATTTTGAGTTGAAATCGGCTTTGATTTCTATTCGAAACTCAAAATTACAATACCCACTCAAAATACTATTATCAGTAGTGAACGATGATAACAAAATTGTAGGACAACCAGTGTAATATATTATTGCTAACAGTAAATAATTATCAAAATATTCGTAAATAAAAAAGTCTAAGTAACAATCACTTTTTGCTTCACAAATTTTTAAGTTTGAATCAGCTTTGATCTCTATTCGAAACCCAAAATTACAATACCTATTCAAAATACTATTATCAGTAGTGAACGATAATAACAAAATTGTAGGACAGCCGGTATAATATATTATTGTCAGCAGTAAATAATTATTAAAATATTCGCAAATAGAAAGTCTAAGTAAAAATCACCTTTTGTTTCTATTTAATACTGAAAATTGTAATCCCTATTTATTGGTACAACCGGTATAATAATTATCAAAGTATTTCCATGTAAAATCTATTGATTCTATTTCATTAGCAAAATTACTTTTTAAAAGAAGACGATTACAATTCAATATTTCAGTTAACAACAAACGAAACCAAAAAAAAGCAATTATCGTTAACAAGAAACGGCTAAAAAAAGAAACTGGTTCTCCTAAATTGAAAAATGTTTCTATCGGAAATATTTTATTGCAACTTCCAAAATATATTCTTTTACGTACTAAATTGAACAAATTAGATCCTACGAAATTTTCGAAATGCTGATTGAAAATTTTTAGTTCTGGATTTATGAAAGTTTACACACTCGTGCCTCTGATTCGGAATTTCAACATCAAAATTTTCTAAATAATTCACTAAATATCACATACAAGGTGATCCCAATATGCGGAACAAAATTCTTATTACAGTTACGACAACGGCTCCGGTTCCTATAACGACGGTCTTTGCTCCTTCAACAACGGTATTTGCTCTTACAAATACGGTTCTTGCTTCAATGACAACGATATCTGCTCTTACATTAACGGTCCTTGCTCCTACAACAACGGTTTCTGTATTTTTCTTACAACAGCGGTCCCTATATTTTCTTACAACAATAGTCCCTGCTCGGGCGCCATTTTGTGACGTGCTCTCTTCCCTCAGAAGAATTACGGACGTCACTATGACTCCCGTGGCTTTACTATCTACCAGATTTTCTCGGGCGCCAGATTTTTGGGATGGTTTACTCCACCGAGCTCTCGGAAATGGTAGCGTCAAGAGTTACCAGGGTAGCAACAGATGGAGGTTAAGTAATTCCAGGGGTCTGTTGTTTTTGACCTCTATGCCGTGCGAAGTGAGAAACAGGCTTTAATTGTTCACCACTATCGGAAAATGAAACTACCTGTGCTTTATAAAATTTCACAATTTATTTCGGTTTCGAAAGAATTTGGGAAAAAAGGAAAATAAAACGAACCCCTTTAACTATATAATTAAACAACTAAATTTTGATGAAAGCCCTTCAGTATTTCCGATTTATATCAAATTACTGCCCAGACCAAAGCACTTTATTACAGAATAAATGTTTTACGTTTACAAGCCTAACGTGCAAAGCTCTAATAGTTTTCGGCGATCGCCGGTGAAAATCAGCGAAAATTTACTAGCAGTACGGTGAGAATTACACAGAGAAATCGTTATAAAGGCACTAGCAGTGTTCTACGGGAGCATTTCTTGGCATTTGTGTACGGTTTAAGATAAAAGAAACGGTAAATAATAGAGTTACCTCGGTTTTTATGCAGATATTTCTCCGGCCATTGGTGCTAAAAATAATCGTGCAAAGATCAGTTAGTCGGCAGAACCCGAAAACCTCCCCTTGGCGAACCTGCTATGGCAGCGAACGCTCGCGAGATTATTTCGTTCTACGCCTTGGAAAACCCTCGAAGATGTCCCTGCTATGGCAGCGAACACAGACGAGATTCCTCCAAGTTGTCTATTATGAAATATTTTAAAGTTACGCTACCAAGGCCTAGAATAGAACGGCGGTAATTAATAAATTTCCCTTGGTTTTGTGCGGATTTTACCCCGGCCGTTGGTGCTAAATCAATCGCTCAAAGAACAGTGAGCCGGCAGAATCCGAAAACCTCTCCCTGGCGAACCTGCTATGGCAGCGAACGCACGCGAGATTATTTCGTTTCACGCCTTGGAAAACTCTCGAAGATGTCCCTGCTATGGCAGCGAACGCAGACCAGATTCCTCCAAGTTGCCTATTATAAAATATTTTAAAGTTACGCTACCAAGGCCTATGGTACTAGATTCAACACACCCCCAAAATAATTTGAGAGTCCCTCAATAATTTACCTGCTTTGCAGCGAGAATGCTTGAAAGTTTCCCAACGTTATTTCCTTTCCCTAGTGTTGTATACCGGAATTGGGATTCCCGAAATATCTTGAAAAGCCCCCAAGAATTTACCTGCTTTGCAGCGAGAATGCTTGGGAAATTTCCAATTATATTTCTTTTCCCCTGAAGTTACAGCCAACAGTAAATTCTTACTACGGAATCGTACACAAATACGCGGAAAATCACTCAAATTAAACAAGCAGTAAGCAAAATAAAATCTATTAATACAATTACTAAATACGCTAGAAGTAAAATAAAACTCAACACCAGAAGAATGAAAAATAATTTCTAAATTCGCTTACCTCGCTGGTGAAAATCAGTCGGCGTTTCGGTTACGGCGGAAAACGGTGGAACTGTCAGAGCACAGAGTTAAAACAGCACAAGAATCAGGAGTCAAAGAGAGCTCTTCCGTTCCGTTTGCCGGTTTTATACATTCTTTTTCGACCCCACTCAGGAGGTTCCCTACTTAGCAATCTTAAGAACGGCGTCGACTGGCGTGCGCGAGCGATGCAGTAAGAAATACACATTAAATATATACCGGATGTATCAATATACATATTTAAAATTATTAGGAACAAATAAATTTACAGCTTTTGATGAAAGAGGGGTGTATAAGCAAATAATGACGGAACTTAATAATAAAATGAGAAATAAAGTATATACAGTTGAATGTCTGAACGAAAAAAAAAATAGTAACATCGTTACAAACATACTAAGACGCATCCTTCTTTATTTCTCCATTCAACACCTTCCTTAACCACTCCGCTAGTTCGAATAGATGGTTTACGTCAGTTCTATAGGCTTCAACGTTATGAAGACCACCTAGATTCCTATCATGAAACACAGCCATGTATATCTTAGTAACCTTGTTACTCGCAGTCACATGTCGAATGGTCATCGTCAGAAAGTAGTACGTAGACTCACTACTAATCATTTGATACGTCGCTATCGGTAGCGATCATAATATTAGGGGAACACTAACCAATCCGATATAATCATTCAGTAAGGTGTGTATTATTAACCACCTTTCTTGCGGTCGGCAGGACGTTGAAGGGATTTGGAGATGACGCTACAACTGTCAGTTCTCGATCTTCAACGAGCTGGGAACGGAGCCGTATAGCCGTTGAACCGGCGTTCACACTCCTCTCGTCCAGCCTCGTCCCAATTTGCGCAAAGCTAATCGTTGCCATTAGGTACAGTACAGTTACAGTTCCTTGGAACATTTACACACGTAACGATAACTTCTACCCTCCTCTTCGAAGGCAGGCCCAACATATTTATGATCCCACGTCGACTCCTTGTTAACTAAAGAAGCAAAATAGCCATTATAAGCAGGTTAAGAGCCGACCCATGCTTTATCAAAACAAAAAAAGGGATAGTCCACAATGCTTTCCGCCAAAGCAGTTTCATGATCCAAATTGGTATGTCCTGGATGCGTCTTTTCTTTGGAAGTAGCTTCATTTTGGAGATAGAGCGTAGCACTCGCACTATCGGAACCGCAATTGGGTGTTACATTGAGATACACACTAATTGGGATAGTGAAATACTCAAAACTAGGCAAGACCTGAATAACGCCAAATAGGAAGTAACGAACGACACTCCCACGTTCCTTAACTTCGATCGTCACGTTCCATTATCTGGAAAATACTATGGAACTAACCCCGATACCGCAAAAGATATTGAGATCTCACCTGGTGATCGCGACACTTATGCCAGCGAAATCTGACTCAGGTGTTTAGGCAAGTAACTTCTAATTTACATCGTGCATATGATCGCAGTGCGAAATTTTTGAAATTTTTCCTGTGAATTAAAATTTCTGGCGCCCTTTAAGTACCTTTCCGGTTGATTGACTTTCCTAAAATAAATCCACGACTCTTATCTCTCCAACCAAAACATGAGTGCCGTTCGCATATGTCTCAACTGTTTATCGCCCAGGATCGTTTCAAATAATAATACGTCATCTTGGTCCCATCCAAGGAAACTTGGAGAAATTGGTACCGAACAATTAAGACGGTAACATAATGGCGCCCAACGTGGGGCTTTTGAATTTTCAGATCACTTGACCATAACTCCAGATTTACTATGCGATTGTTTGGTAAAATATTACTTATTGGATTCTCGCATCACTCGTAGACTGGGAGGGCCTCAAATACATCTACTCCGCATACAATCATACCTCTATCTTCGATTCCCAGGGCGTGCACATCGCACTGAACCCCTTTGTAATGTATATATCCAATCACATTCCAATATCTTGTTTTCCCCATGGGATCAGTAAATCCGTCGTCAAAGGAAGGCAAGTTCCATCCACCGTATCTAGTACATAGATTTATTGGATCTAGTACGAAGACGTCGGATTCAACGTTCTTTGCTAACATAATAACATACTAAGACGCATCCTTCTTTATTTCTTCATCTAAAACCTTCCTTAACCAATCCGCTAGTTCGAATAGATGGTCTACGTCAGTTCTATAGGCATCAACGTTATGAAGACCATCTAGATTCCTACCATGAAACACAGCCATGTATATCTTAGTTACCTTGTTACTCGCAGTCACATATCGAATGGTCATAGTCAGAAAGTAGTACGTAGACTCACCACTAATAATTTGATACGTCGCTATCGGTAGCGATCATAATATTAGGGGAACACTAACCAATCCAATATAATCACTCAGTAAGGTGTGTATTAATAATCACTTTTCCTGCGGTGGACAGGACGTTGAAGGGATTTTGAGATGACGCTACAACTGTCAGTTCTCGATCTCCAACAAGCTTGAAACGGAGCCGAATAGCCGTTTAACCGGCGTTCACACTCCTCTCGTCGAGCCTCATCACAATTTGCGCAAAGCCAATCGTTGCCATTAGGTACAGTACAGTTACAGTTCCTTGGAACATTTACACACGTAACGATAACGTCTACCCTCCTCTTCGAAGGCAGGCCCAACATATTTATGATCCCACGTCGACTCCTTGCTAACTAAAGAAGTAAAATAGCCCTTATAAGCAGGTATAGAGCCGACCCATGCTTTATCAAAACAAAAAAAGGATAGTCAAAAATGCTTCCCGCCAAAGCAGTTTCATGGTCGAAATTGGTATGTCCTGGATGCGTCTTCTCTTTGGAAGTAGCTTAATTTTGAAGATAGAGCGTAGCAATCGCACTATCGGAACCGCAATTAGGTGTTACATTGAGATACACACTAATTGGGATAGTGAAATACTCAAAATTAGGCAAGCCCTGAATACCGCGAAATATGAAGTAACGAAACACACTCCCGCGTTCCTTAACTTCGCTCGTAACGTTCCATTATCTGGAAAATACTATGGAAGTAACCCAGATACCGCAAAAGATTTTGAGATCTTACCTGGTGATCGCGACAATTATGTCAGCGAAATCTGACTCAGTTGTTTAGGCAAGTATCTTCTAATTTGCATCGTGCATATGATCGCAGTGCGAAATTTTTGAAATTTTTCCTGTGAATTAAAATTTCTGGCGCCCTCTAAGTACCTTTCCGGTTGATTAACTTTCCTAAAATGAACCCACGACTCTTATCTCCCCAACCAAAACATGAGTGCCGTTCGCATATGTCTTAATTGTTTATCGCCCAATATCGTTTCAAATAATAATTCGTCATCTTGGTCCCCTCCAAGGAAACTTGGAGAAATTGGTACCGAACAATTCAGACGATAACATAATGGCGCCCAATGTGGGGATTTTGAATTTCCAGAGCTCTTGACCATAACTCCAGATTTACTATGCGTTTATTCGGTAAAATATTACCTATTGGATTCTAGCATAACTCGTAGACTGGGAGGGCCCCAAATACATCTACTCCGAATACAATCATACCTCTATCTTCGATTCCCAGGGCGTGCACATCGCACTGAACCCCTTTGTAATGTATATTTCCAATCACATTCCAATATCTTGATTTCCCCATAGGATCAGTAAATCCGTCCTCAAGGGAAGGCAAGTTCCATCCACCGTATCTAGTACATAGATTTATTGGATCTAGTACGAAGACGTCGGATTCAACGTTCTTTGCTAACATAATAACATACTAAGACGCATCCTTCTTTATTTCTTCATCTAACACCTTCCTTAACCATTCCGCTAGTTCGAATAGATGGTCTACGTCAGTTCTATAGGCTTCAACGTTACGAAGACCATCTAGATCCCTACCATGAAACACAGCCATGTATATCTTAGTAACCTTGTTACTCGCAGTTACATATCGAATGGTCATCGCCAGAAAGTAGTACATAGACTCACCACCAAGTTTGATACGTCGCTATCGATAGCGATCATAATATTAGGGGAACACTTACCAATCCAATATAATCATTCAGTAAGGTGTGTATTATTAATCACTTTTCCTGTGGTGGGCAGGACGTTGAAGGGATTTGGAGATGACGCTACAACTGTCAGTTCTCGATCTTCAACGAGCTGGGAACTGAGCAGAATAGCCGGTAAACCGGCGTTCACACTCCTCTCGTCTAGTCTCGTCCCAATTTGCGCAAATCCAATCATTGCCATCGGGTACAGTACAGTTACAGTTCCTTGGAACATTTACACACGTAACTATAACTTCTACCCTCCTCTTCGAAGGTAGGCCCAACATATTTATGATCCAACGTCGACTCCTTGCTAACTAAAGATGTAAAATAGCCCTTATAAGCAGGTATAGAGCCGACCCATGCTTTATCAAAACAAAAAAAAGGATAGTCAACAATGATTTCCGCCAAAGCAGTTTCATGATCCAAATTGGTATGTCCTGGATGCGTCTTTTCTTTGGAAGTAGCTTCATTTTGAAGATAGAGCGTAGCAATCGCACTAACGGAACCGCAATTAGGTATTACATTGAGATACACACTAATTGGGATAGTGAAATACTCAAAAGTAGGCAAGCCCTGAATACCGCCAAATATGAAGTAACGAACCACACTCCCGCGTTCCTTAACTTCGCTCGTCACGTTCCATTATCTGGAAAATACTATGGAACTAACCCCGATACCGCAAAATATATTGAGATCTTACCTGGTGATCGCGACACTCATGCCAGCGAAATCTGACTTAGGTGTTTAGGCAAGTAACTTCTAATTTGCATCGTGCATATTATCGCAGTGCGAAATTTTTGAAATTTTTCCTGTGAATTGAAATTTATGGCGCCCTTTAAGTACCTTTCCGGTTGATTAACTTTCCTAAAATCAACCCACTACTCTTATTTCTCCAACCAAAACATGAGTGCCGTTCGCATATGTCTTAATTGTTTATCGCCCAGTATCGTTTCAAATAATGATACGTCATCTTGGTCCCATCCAAGGAAACTTGGAGAAATTGGTACCGAACAATTAAGACGGTAACATAATGGCGCCCAACGTGGGGCTTTTGAATTTCCAGAGCACTTGACCATAACTCCAGATTTACTATGCGTTTGTTTGGTAAAATATTACTTATTGGATTCTCACATAACTCCAAGACTGGGACGGCCGCAAATACATCTACTCCGAATACATACATACCTCTATCTTCGATTCCCAGGGCGTGCACATCGCACTGAACCCCTTTGTAACGTATATATCCAATAACATTCCAATATCTTGGTTTCCCTATGGGATCAGTAAATCCGTCCTCAAAGGAAGGCAAGTTCCATCCACCGTATCTAGTACATAGATTTATTGGATCTAGTACGAAGACGTCGGATTCAACGTTCTTTATTTCTTCATCTAACACCTACCTTAACCATTCCGCTAGTTCGAATAGATGGTCTACGTCAGTTCTATAGGCTTCAACGATATGAAGACCATCTAGATTCCTAGCATGAAAGACAGCCATGTATATCTTAGTAACCTTGTTACTCGCAGTCACATATCGAATGGTGATCGTTAGAAAGTAGTACGTAGACACACCACTAATAATTTGATACGTCGCTATCGGTAGCGATCATAATATTAGGGGAACACTAACCAATCCAATATAATCATTCAGTAAGGTGTGTATTATTAATCACTTTTCCTGCGGTGGGCAGGACGTTCAAGGGATTTGGAGATGACGCTACAACTGTCAGTTCTCGATCTCCAACAAGCTGGAAACGGAGCCGAATAGCCGTTGAACCGGCGTTCACACTCCTCTCGTCCAGCCTCGTCCCAATTTACGCAAAGCCAATCGTTGCCATTAGGTACAGTACAGTTACAGTTCATTGGAATATTTACACACGTAACGATAACTTCTACCCTCCTCTTCGAAGTCAGGCCCAACATATTTATGATCCCACGTCGACTCCTTGTTAACTAAAGAAGTAAAATAGCCCTTATAAGCAGGTATAGAGCCGACCCATGCTTTATCAAAACAAAAAAAGGATAGTCCACAATGCTTTCCGCCAAAGCAGTTTCATGATCCAAATTGGTATGTCCTGGATGCGTCTTTTCTTTGGAAGTAGCTTCATTTTGGAGATAGAGCGTAGCACTCGCACTATCGGAACCGCAATTGGGTGTTACATTGAGATACACACTAATTGGGATAGTGAAATACTCAAAACTAGGCAAGACCTGAAGAACGCCAAATAGGAAGTAACGAACGACACTCCCACGTTCCTTAACTTCGATCGTCACGTTCCATTATCTGGAAAATACTATGGAACTAACCCCGATACCGCAAAAGATATTGAGATCTCACCTGGTGATCGCGACACTTATGCCAGCGAAATCTGACTCAGGTGTTCAGGCAAGTAACTTCTAATTTACATCGTGCATATGATCGCAGTGCGAAATTTTTGAAATTTTTCCTGTGAATTAAAATTTCTGGCGCCCTTTAAGTACCTTTCCGGTTGATTGACTTTCCTAAAATAAATCCACGACTCTTATCTCTCCAACCAAAACATGAGTGCCGTTCGCATATGTCTCAACTGTTTATCGCCCAGGATCGTTTCAAATAATAATACGTCATCTTGGTCCCATCCAAGGAAACTTGGAGAAATTGGTACCGAACAATTAAGACGGTAACATAATGGCGCCCAACGTGGGGCTTTTGAATTTTCAGATCACTTGACCATAACTCCAGATTTACTATGCGATTGTTTGGTAAAATATTACTTATTGGATTCTCGCATCACTCGTAGACTGGGAGGGCCTCAAATACATCTACTCCGCATACAATCATACCTCTATCTTCGATTCCCAGGGCGTGCACATCGCACTGAACCCCTTTGTAATGTATATATCCAATCACATTCCAATATCTTGTTTTCCCCATGGGATCAGTAAATCCGTCGTCAAAGGAAGGCAAGTTCCATCCACCGTATCTAGTACATAGATTTATTGGATCTAGTACGAAGACGTCGGATTCAACGTTCTTTGCTAACATAATAACATACTAAGACGCATCCTTCTTTATTTCTTCATCTAAAACCTTCCTTAACCAATCCGCTAGTTCGAATAGATGGTCTACGTCAGTTCTATAGGCATCAACGTTATGAAGACCATCTAGATTCCTACCATGAAACACAGCCATGTATATCTTAGTTACCTTGTTACTCGCAGTCACATATCGAATGGTCATAGTCAGAAAGTAGTACGTAGACTCACCACTAATAATTTGATACGTCGCTATCGGTAGCGATCATAATATTAGGGGAACACTAACCAATCCAATATAATCACTCAGTAAGGTGTGTATTAATAATCACTTTTCCTGCGGTGGACAGGACGTTGAAGGGATTTTGAGATGACGCTACAACTGTCAGTTCTCGATCTCCAACAAGCTTGAAACGGAGCCGAATAGCCGTTTAACCGGCGTTCACACTCCTCTCGTCGAGCCTCATCACAATTTGCGCAAAGCCAATCGTTGCCATTAGGTACAGTACAGTTACAGTTCCTTGGAACATTTACACACGTAACGATAACGTCTACCCTCCTCTTCGAACGCAGGCCCAACATATTTATGATCCCACGTCGACTCCTTGCTAACTAAAGAAGTAAAATAGCCCTTATAAGCAGGTATAGAGCCGACCCATGCTTTATCAAAACAAAAAAAGGATAGTCAACAATGCTTCCCGCCAAAGCAGTTTCATGGTCGAAATTGGTATGTCCTGGATGCGTCTTTTCTTTGGAAGTAGCTTAATTTTGAAGATAGAGCGTAGCAATCGCACTATCGGAACCGCAATTAGGTGTTACATTGAGATACACACTAATTGGGATAGTGAAATACTCAAAATTAGGCAAGCCCTGAATACCGCGAAATATGAAGTAACGAAACACACTCCCGCGTTCCTTAACTTCGCTCGTAACGTTCCATTATCTGGAAAATACTATGGAAGTAACCCAGATACCGCAAAAGATTTTGAGATCTTACCTGGTGATCGCGACAATTATGTCAGCGAAATCTGACTCAGTTGTTTAGGCAAGTATCTTCTAATTTGCATCGTGCATATGATCGCAGTGCGAAATTTTTTAAATTTTTCCTGTGAATTAAAATTTCTGGCGCCCTCTAAGTACCTTTCCGGTTGATTAACTTTCCTAAAATGAACCCACGACTCTTATCTCCCCAACCAAAACATGAGTGCCGTTCGCATATGTCTTAATTGTTTATCGCCCAATATCGTTTCAAATAATAATTCGTCATCTTGGTCCCCTCCAAGGAAACTTGGAGAAATTGGTACCGAACAATTCAGACGTTAACATAATGGCGCCCAATGTGGGGATTTTGAATTTCCAGAGCTCTTGACCATAACTCCAGATTTACTATGCGTTTATTCGGTAAAATATTACCTATTGGATTCTAGCATAACTCGTAGACTGGGAGGGCCCCAAATACATCTACTCCGAATACAATCATACCTCTATCTTCGATTCCCAGGGCGTGCACATCGCACTGAACCCCTTTGTAATGTATATTTCCAATCACATTCCAATATCTTGATTTCCCCATAGGATCAGTAAATCCGTCCTCAAAGGAAGGCAAGTTCCATCCACCGTATCTAGTACATAGATTTATTGGATCTAGTACGAAGACGTCGGATTCAACGTTCTTTGCTAACATAATAACATACTAAGACGCATCCTTCTTTATTTCTTCATCTAACACCTTCCTTAACCATTCCGCTAGTTCGAATAGATGGTCTACGTCAGTTCTATAGGCTTCAACGTTATGAAGACCATCTAGATCCCTACCATGAAACACAGCCATGTATATCTTAGTAACCTTGTTACTCGCAGTTACATATCGAATGGTCATCGCCAGAAAGTAGTACATAGACTCACCACCAAGTTTGATACGTCGCTATCGATAGCGATCATAATATTAGGGGAACACTTACCAATCCAATATAATCATTCAGTAAGGTGTGTATTATTAATCACTTTTCCTGTGGTGGGCAGGACGTTGAAGGGATTTGGAGATGACGCTACAACTGTCAGTTCTCGATCTTCAACGAGCTGGGAACTGAGCAGAATAGCCGGTAAACCGGCGTTCACACTCCTCTCGTCTAGTCTCGTCCCAATTTGCGCAAATCCAATCATTGCCATCGGGTACAGTACAGTTACAGTTCCTTGGAACATTTACACACGTAACTATAACTTCTACCGTCCTCTTCGAAGGTAGGCCCAACATATTTATGATCCCACGTCGACTCCTTGCTAACTAAAGATGTGAAATAGCCCTTATAAGCAGGTATAGAGCCGACCCATGCTTTATCAAAACAAAAAAAAAGGATAGTCCACAATGCTTTCCGCCAAAGCAGTTTCATGATCCAAATTGGTATGTCCTGGATGCGTCTTTTCTTTGGAAGTAGCTTCATTTTGAAGATAGAGCGTAGCAATCGCACTAACGGAACCGCAATTAGGTGTTACATTGAGATACACACTAATTGGGATAGTGAAATACTCAAAAGTAGGCAAGCCCTGAATACCGCCAAATATGAAGTAACGAGCCACACTCCCGCGTTCTTTAACTTCGCTCGTCACGTTCCATTATCTGGAAAATACTATGGAAGTAACCCCGATACCGCAAAAGATTTTGAGATCTTACCTGGTGATCGCGACCATTATGTCAGCGAAATCTGACTCAGTTGTTTAGGCAAGTATCTTCTAATTTGCATCGTGCATATGATCGCAGTGCGAAATTTTTGAAATTTTTCCTGTGAATTAAAATTTCTGGCGCCCTCTAAGTACCTTTCCGGTTGATTAACTTTCCTAAAATAAACCCACGACCCTTATCTCCCCAACCAAAACATGAGTGCCGTTCGCATATGTCTTAATTGTTTATCGCCCAATATCGTTTCAAATAATAATTCGTCATCTTGGTCCCCTCCAAGGAAACTTGGAGAAATTGGTACCGAACAATTCAGACGTTAACATAATGGCGCCCAACGTGGGGATTTTGAATTTCCAGAGATCATGACCATAACTCCAGATTTACTATGCGTTTATTCGGTAAAATATTACCTATTGGATTCTCGCATAACTCGTAGACTGGGAGGGCCCCAAATACATCTACTCCGAATACAATCATACCTCTATCTTCGATTCCCAGGGCGTGCACATCGCACTGAACCCCTTTGTAATGTATATTTCCAATCACATTCCAATATCTTGATTTCCCCATAGGATCAGTAAATCCGTCCTCAACGGAAGGCAAGTTCCATCCACCGTATCTAGTACATAGATTTATTGGATCTAGTACGAAGACGTCGGATTCAACGTTCTTTGCTAACATAATAACATACTAAGACACATCCTTCTTTATTTCTGCATCTAACACCTTCCTTAACCATTCCGCTAGTTCGAATAGATGGTCTACGTCAGTTCTATACGCTTCAACGTTATGAAGACCATCTAGATTCCTACCATGAAACACAGACATGTATATCTTAGTAACCTTGTTACTCGCAGTTACATATCGAATGGTCATCGCCAGAAAGTAGTACATAGACTCACCACCAATAGTTTGATACGTCGCTATCGATAGCGATCATAATATTAGGGGAACACTTACCAATCCAATATAATCATTCAGTAAGGTGTGTATTATTAATCACTTTTCCTGTGGTGGGCAGGACGTTGAAGGGATTTGGAGATGACGCTACAACTGTCAGTTCTCGATCTTCAACGAGCTGGGAACTGAGCAGAATAGCCGGTAAACCGGCGTTCAATCTCCTCTCGTCTAGTCTCGTCCCAATTTGCGCAAAGCCAATCGTTGCCATCGGGTACAGTACAGTTACAGTTCCTTGGAACATTTACACACGTAACTATAACTTCTACCCTCCTCTTCGAAGGTAGGCCCAACATATTTATGATCCAACGTCGACTCCTTGCTAACTAAAGATGTAAAATAGCCCTTATAAGCAGGTATAGAGCCGACCCATGCTTTATCAAAACAAAAAAAAGGATAGTCAACAATGATTTCCGCCAAAGCAGTTTCATGATCCAAATTGGTATGTCCTGGATGCGTCTTTTCTTTGGAAGTAGCTTCATTTTGAAGATAGAGCGTAGCAATCGCACTAACGGAACCGCAATTAGGTATTACATTGAGATACACACTAATTGGGATAGTGAAATACTCAAAAGTAGGCAAGCCCTGAATACCGCCAAATATGAAGTAACGAACCACACTCCCGCGTTCCTTAACTTCGCTCGTCACGTTCCATTATCTGGAAAATACTATGGAACTAACCCCGATACCGCAAAATATATTGAGATCTTACCTGGTGATCGCGACACTCATGCCAGCGAAATCTGACTTAGGTGTTTAGGCAAGTAACTTCTAATTTGCATCGTGCATATTATCGCAGTGCGAAATTTTTGAAATTTTTCCTGTGAATTGAAATTTATGGCGCCCTTTAAGTACCTTTCCGGTTGATTAACTTTCCTAAAATCAACCCACTACTCTTATTTCTCCAACCAAAACATGAGTGCCGTTCGCATATGTCTTAATTGTTTATCGCCCAGTATCGTTTCAAATAATGATACGTCATCTTGGTCCCATCCAAGGAAACTTGGAGAAATTGGTACCGAACAATTAAGACGGTAACATAATGGCGCCCAACGTGGGGCTTTTGAATATCCAGAGCACTTGACCATAACTCCAGATTTACTATGCGTTTGTTTGGTAAAATATTACTTATTTGATTCTCACATAACTCCAAGACTGGGACGGCCGCAAATACATCTACTCCGAATACATACATACCTCTATCTTCGATTCCCAGGGCGTGCACATCGCACTGAACCCCTTTGTAATGTATATATCCAATAACATTCCAATATCTTGGTTTCCCTATGGGATCAGTAAATCCGTCCTCAAAGGAAGGCAAGTTCCATCCACCGTATCTAGTACATAGATTTATTGGATCTAGTACGAAGACGTCGGATTCAACGTTCTTTATTTCTTCATCTAACACCTACCTTAACCATTCCGCTAGTTCGAATAGATGGTCTACGTCAGTTCTATAGGCTTCAACGATATGAAGACCATCTAGATTCCTAGCATGAAAGACAGCCATGTATATCTTAGTAACCTTGTTACTCGCAGTCACATATCGAATGGTGATCGTTAGAAAGTAGTACGTAGACACACCACTAATAATTTGATACGTCGCTATCGGTAGCGATCATAATATTAGGGGAACACTAACCAATCCAATATAATCATTCAGTAAGGTGTGTATTATTAATCACTTTTCCTGCGGTGGGCAGGACGTTCAAGGGATTTGGAGATGACGTTACAACTGTCAGTTCTCGATCTCCAACAAGCTGGAAACGGAGCCGAATAGCCGTTGAACCGGCGTTCACACTCCTCTCGTCCAGCCTCGTCCCAATTTACGCAAAGCCAATCGTTGCCATTAGGTACAGTACAGTTACAGTTCATTGGAATATTTACACACGTAACGATAACTTCTACCCTCCTCTTCGAAGTCAGGCCCAACATATTTATGATCCCACGTCGACTCCTTGTTAACTAAAGAAGTAAAATAGCCCTTATAAGCAGGTATAGAGCCGACCCATGCTTTATCAAAACAAAAAAGGATAGTCCACAATGCTTTCCGCCAAAGCAGTTTCATGATCCAAATTGGTATGTCCTGGATGCGTCTTTTCTTTGGAAGTAGCTTCATTTTGAAGATAGAGCGTAGCACTCGCACTATCGGAACCGCAATTAGGTGTTACATTGAGATACACACTAATTGGGATAGTGACCTGAATACCGCCAAATAGGAAGTAACGAACGACACTCCCGCGTTCCTTAACTTCGCTCGTCACTTTCCATTATCTGGAAAGTACTATGGAACTAACCCCGATACCGTAAAAGATATTGAGATCTTACTTGGTGATCGCGACACTTATGCCAGCGAAATCTGACTCAGGTTTTTAGGCAAGTAACTTCTAATTTGCATCGTGCATATGATCGCAGTGCGAAATTTTCGAAATTTTTTCTCTGAATTAAAATTTCTGGCGCCCTTTAAGTACTTTTCCGGTTGATTAACTTTCCTAAAATAAACCCACGACTCTTATCTCTCCAACCAAAACATGAGTGCCGTTCGCATATGTCTTAATTGTTTATCGCCCAGTATCGTTTCAAATAATAATACGTCATCTTGGTCCCATCCAAGGAAACTTGGAGAAATTGGTACCGAACAGTTAAGACGGTAAAATAATGGCGCCCAACGTAAGGCTTTTGAATTTCCAGAGCACTTGATCATATCTCCAGATTTACTATGCGTTTGTTTGGTGAAATATTACTTATTGGATTCTCGCATAACTCTTAGACTGGGAGGGCTCCAAATACAACTACTCCGAATACAATCATACCTCTATCTTCGATTCCCAGGGCGTGCACATCGCTCTGAACCCCTTTGTAATGTATATATTCAACCACATTCCAATATCTTGGTTTCCCCATGGGATCAGTGAATCCGTCCTTAGAGGAAGGCAAGTTCCATCCACCGTATCTAGTACATAGATTTATTGGATCTAGTACGAAGACGTCGGATTCAACGTTCTTTGCTAACATAATAACATACTAAAACGTATCCTTCTTTATTCCTTCATCTAACACCTACCTTAACCATTCCGCTAGTTCGAATAGATGGTCTACGTCAGTTCTATAGGCTTCAACGATATGAAGACCATCTAGATTCCTAGCATGAAAGACAGCCATGTATATCTTAGTAACCTTGTTACTCGCAGTCACATATCGAATGGTGATCGTTAGAAAGTAGTACGTAGACACACCACTAATAATTTGATACGTCGCTATCGGTAGCGATCATAATATTAGGGGAACACTAACCAATCCAATATAATCATTCAGTAAGGTGTGTATTATTAATCACTTTTCCTGCGGTGGGCAGGACGTTCAAGGGATTTGGAGATGACGCTACAACTGTCAGTTCTCGATCTCCAACAAGCTGGAAACGGAGCCGAATAGCCGTTGAACCGGCGTTCACACTCCTCTCGTCCAGCCTCGTCCCAATTTACGCAAAGCCAATCGTTGCCATTAGGTACAGTACAGTTACAGTTCATTGGAATATTTACACACGTAACGATAACTTCTACCCTCCTCTTCGAAGTCAGGCCCAACATATTTATGATCCCACGTCGACTCCTTGTTAACTGAAGAAGTAAAATAGCCCTTATAAGCAGGTATAGAGCCGACCAAAGCTTTATCAAAACAAAAAAGGATAGTCCACAATGCTTACCGCCAAAGCAGTTTCATGATCCAAATTGGTATGTCCTGGATGCGTCTTTTCTTTGGAAGTAGCTTCATTTTGAAGATAGAGCGTAGCACTCGCACTATCGGAACCGCAATTAGGTGTTACATTGAGATACACACTAATTGGGATAGTGAAATACTCAAAACTAGGCAAGACCTGAATACCGCCAAATAGGAAGTAACGAACGACACTCCCGCGTTCCTTAACTTCGCTCGTCACTTTCCATTATCTGGAAAGTACTATGGAACTAACCCCGATACCGTAAAAGATATTGAGATCTTACTTGGTGATCGCGACACTTATGCCAGCGAAATTTGACTCAGGTTTTTAGGCAAGTAACTTTTAATTTGCATCGTGCATATGATCGCAGTGCGAAATTTTCGAAATTTTTTCTCTGAATTAAAATTTCTGGCGCCCTTTAAGTACTTTTCCGGTTGATTAACTTTCCTAAAATAAACCCACGACTCTTATCTCTCCAACCAAAACATGAGTGCCGTTCGCATATGTCTTAATTGTTTATCGCCCAGTATAGTTTCCAATAATAATACGTCATCTTGGTCCCATCCAAGGAAACTTGGAGAAATTGGTACCGAACAATTAAGACGGTAACATAATGGCGCCCAACGTGGGGCTTTTGATTTTCCAGAGCACTTGACCATAACTCCAGATTTACTATGCGTTTGTTTGGTAAAATATTACTTATTGGATTCTCGCATAACTCGTAGACTGGAAGGGCCCCTAATACATCTACTCCGAATACAATCATACCTCTATCTTCGATTCCCAGGGCGTGCACATCGCACTGAACCCCTTTGTAATGTATATTTCCTATCACATTCCAATATTTTGATTTTCCCGTGGGATCAGTAAATGCGTCCTCAAAGGAAGGCAAGTTCCATCCACGGTTCACTGTGACAGCCGGTATACCGAATTTGATGAAATTGGCAATGTCGTTCATAAACTCAAATCAATTTGCGGCGAATGGTTCCTACGTATAGGCATCCAAAATCATTCCGGAAATTGAATGGTCTTATTCCCGGTGATTCAGTCATAAATGGCAATTTTGGCTACTTGTGAGTTAGGTACAAATGTCGCTGAGTAGCAGTAGACACATGGCATGCTAATTCCTTATTTTTAACAATAAATATCGGAGTTGATAATTTAAATCTTAACGGTCGCGCTGTGCGCATGACTAGATCAGTCCAAAAAGATCAGTCAGTACAACGAGGAGACTTTGTACTGAACAATAAGACAGAACGGACGCCATCTTTGCTGTTCGGTGTTCTGATGGATAGTGCCTAATAAAATCTAAGGTTATAATAAAATTAGCATAATTATAAAAGGACGTAATTTGTCTTACAGGCAAATCCGGTAAAGACGTTACCACGTACTTTGTAACAAAGTTAGATGTACATTTTGCAAATGAGCCTCATAAAAAGAAACGAGTCGGCAACTGCTTGTTTTATGTGCTATCACCATCATAGTTCGAAGTGGTTCGAAGAACACCAAACCGACCGAGATCCTGCTGTACACTGTTGAATGTTGTGATTACAACGCTACTGATTGCGCAACTTTTGGGATAGGGCGCTTCACCCCCTCTCACTAAGGCATAACACATTTACACTAACATGGGTGCATTATCAGAGTTAACGTAAGCAACCCGATTGGCGTGCTTTCTGGAGCCCGAGAGGGTTCGAGATTAAATAATTTCATCCCCTAGGAGAATCGTGAGTAGACCACCGTTAAATTAAATATGTTGAAAAGTGTTTCATTCGCTTAACACCTTAATGCTTATTGTTTTTTCATATATAGTTAGTCTAAATGTATTTTTTTATATTATCTTAATTGTGAACAATCTACAGCTGTGGGTTGGGAAATTTCTTTATTATTTCGGCAACCATTTCTATTTAATTACCCTCAGATAGTCTTTATTCTGGGGTGATATTGTGTACAATATTTATTGGTACCATCTATGTTATACAAAAGTTCATCTATAAACTTATTAGTAAGTGATCTAGTCAGATTTTAAATTTAATTCGTAAATGCCGAAAATTATTCATTACGCAATTTATTTATTTCGCAACTGCTATTAAATTTATACCGTATCCGCATTTGACCTATTTTTTTGTCCCATTCCTCTGACGATTTCTCGTCATGGCGCCCCTAGCTTACTACTAAAATACATCATCTTTAAATATTAGTTATTTGTTTATTTTTCTTGGAAAAAGTAAAACTAGTATTTCGAACTCCATCTCTCCCCTGTGTTAGCATTCTGTAGTTGGGCTTACAGAATAGGGTCATTAGTTTGGCGCTCTAAACGTGGGGCTAGTTTTTGCTTAAAAATAAAAGAGAAATAGATAGAATAATTTCGGCCGGTGCAAGTAAGCTAATTTCCTTAATTACCTACTTCTACTCCTTAAATAAAATAGGCAAAACTTGTTATTGACTAGTGAATTTAACGTGATTTTTCGTTCATCGATATCTTTTTACAGATATAGTTAAATATATCAGGTAGAAAAGTAATTATCAGGTGCTAATAGATTTTATTTATTTGTTTTGAGTTGCAAAAGAAAAGAAAAAAGAGTTTAACAACATTCGTGATTTATAAAGGTAAATATATACAGGTTGTCCCAGCGATTAGGAAGTATGAAATAACAATTTAAGTTTTTTAGTTTACAATTATCCAAAGATAAGCGTTAGTACAGTTTTGATCGGTCGGATAAAGCGGTATTTCACCGAAAGATTGTCCTTTTATTGCGTTGTTTAATTGGGGTGTTTTTTTTGTTGTTTTATTTGCAATTGGGTCTGTTATGCGGTAAAAATGTCGAATCCATACCGGATGGAACCCAACCATTTGAAAACCACAGAACTTAATTACGAGTTAAGGATCAGAGGGGTAACTACTGAAGGACTGATATTGATTCGAGAAGAAAATTCCTTCGGAGAGAGCTACGAAAGGATCAGGCGAGGCCAGGTGTTGAGTACGATACGCCAGATTTTGATTTTCATTTGGAAAAAACTGAGCTGGAGGGAAGTACGAGTATTAAATCTATAACTGAATTGGTGAATGATTATGATGGTTCCAATGTTGAGTTAGCTTCACGTATTCGTTCTAGGATTTGTCATGTGTTGGGTAGGTTACACCGGATACCAGGGACAGCGGGGGAGGCTGCATCGAATTTTCGGGGTGATAATATAATTCTGGTTAGGTTAGGTCCGCCTTGGAGGAGGATTTAACCGAAGTAGTAGATAATAGTGCCGGGGCAGCTGCACCTAGCAATAAGCAATCACTGTCTATGTCAAATGATGATAAAGCAGTACCAGCATACAAGTGGCCAGTCAGGTTTGATGGAAAACTCGGTAGTGGATCTCTAAACTCTTTTTTGTCTAGAGTGGAAGAACTAAGGGTCGCCAGAAAATGCAGTAAGGAGTAGTATATACACGTATGTTCTGTGACACTTTATCGGATGAACAGGCGGATGGCCTATGGGTGGTTACCGATAGGAAAAAGTTTCCAGAGGGTTTACAAGAAGTAGAAGAAGTCTCTAGATGGTTAGCAAGTGATGACGGTAGCGTCTACGGGGGTTATGCAAAAAGTAAATAAGTGTGTATGTTGTTACGTTTATAAGGTATCTAGAGGGTGGTTTAGAAGAAGCGAACGGGTTTTCAAGGGTAGCGTCTACGGGGATTACGCAAAAAGTAAGGGTGTATACAAGAACGGGGGTTATGCAAAAAGTAAATAAGTGTGTATGTTGTTACGTGTATAAGGTATCTAGAGGGTGGTTTAGAAGAAGCGAAGGGATTTTTAAGGGTAGCGTCTTAGGGGGATGGTAGCGTCTACGGGGATTACGCAAAAAGTAAATATGGGTATATACAAGAACGGGGGTTATGCAAAAAGTATATAAGTGTGTATGTTTTTACGTGTATAAGATGTCTAGGGGGTGATTTAGAAGAAGCGAAGAGGGTTTTAAGGGTAGCGTCTACGGAGGGTTGCGTAAAAAGTAAATAAGGGTGTATACAAGAAGTAATTGGAAGAAAGAAAATATATGGAGGATTGTGTGTGTGTGTGTGTGTGTGTGTGTGTGTGTAAGAGATGAGGTGTAGTGCTTACGAGGGGGAGGGGCTATGCAGTTAGCTGATTTTTTAAGGGTTCTATATTTTGAAATTCTCAAAGGAATGTTATTAGATTGATAACCAACATTTTTTTTATAACGGATATGTGTGTGAATTCATATCATTTTATAGAAGGTTTTTTTATATTGTAATAAATGAAATCTCACATTATATCAAATTCGCTCAGTAGGTAATATTTATGCGTTATTTCTATAGTTAGGAAGCACGTGCAGACCAAATCATTTATTCAGACAATAGTGAACTTGTTTCAAATATGATTAGATTGGAATGTCATGATTTCTGGTTTATAATTGTTAGTTGAAATTAGTTGTTATAATTTAAAACGATACAAAAATCTCACATTATATTAAATTCGCTTAGTAGGTAATATTTATGCGTTATTTCTATAGTTAGGAAGCACGTGCAGGCCAAATCATTTATTCAGACAATAGTGAACTTGTTTCAAATATGATTAGATTGGGATGTCATGATTTCTGGTTTATAATTGTTAGTTGAAATTAGTTGTTATAATTTAAAACGATACAAATACTAGATATCAAGTATTAAGGGAATATTACTTTATATTACGGAATATTACTTTAGTATCTTTTAAAAAAATATATGATATCAACATGATATTGTATTAGTCATTTACGATAAAATCTAAACTGAGTTTATTCATGAAACATCAGAATTTAGTTTTCTATCAAAATAATTAAAATAGATTTTATGTAGCAGTTTTTTTAAAATCATATTTAACTGATGTCTTTTTCTTATACGGGGTATATTGAAAGTCTTGAAAGCATGCGCATGATTTCTTTTATAATAAATGGATGAGAGAATTGAGTGTTTGTATCACAATGTCATCGGAAGAGTATAGACGCAAATTGGAGGAATTTTCTAAAAACGTTCGAGAATTGAGTAAAGATATTTCAATTTATGTAAATAAGATTAAACTGATAAAGCAATTGGAGCGAATGTGCTTGGAGGATAACGTCTTCAAAAATCGCCGTCCACAAAAAATATCCACAGAATTAAACAGACTACAATATGATGAATAATACAATTCGGGAACAACAGGATGCCATCAAGGATGAAATTAATAATGTTTTTGCAATGACATGTATAATTTTAACATCAGTATTTATTTTAATATTGAAAATTACATTGAACATTGTAAAACGAAAGTTTAAGTCTTCATGTAATATAGACATAAATGAGTATATAATGTGTTTCAATAAAACAACTCATCAGTTTTTTCTATTTATTTAAGTAAAATTACAATGGTATTACATTTAAAAACCAATATCGTAATCGTTCTACATTAATTTGTGTACAATTGAAAGTCCCATCGGCATAACAAGCATTCTAATGTTTTTTTGAACTTTCCATAGCTGAGGACGTTCCATCAAACTTGCAGACATCAACAACAGTTGTCGTAGAAATTCCATATTCTTCACATTTCTTTTGTGAAAATTCATATTTCTGATTACCGCGAACGTAAATACAATCGACATTAGACATTGTACTTTTCAAAATCTCGTCCAATTTTGAATAATCAACATCGCCAGAAGAATACTTGATTCCATGGATATGGTGTTCCAAAAAGTTGTTTGTTTTTTATCTTGATTGTTTAGCAAATGAAAGGGTTAGGTGGCGGCTTAAATATGTAGTGTCTATGTTTATATCCGATTTCGATGGACAATTCCTTAGGATGGAATGTACCCTCGATAATGAAGCCTTGAATGTCAATGAATGCTTGTTTGTTTTTTATCTTGATTGTTTAGCAAATGAAAGGGTTAGGTGGCGGCTTAAATATGTAGTGTCTATGTTTATATCCGATTTCGATGGACAATTCCTTAGGATGGAATGTACCCTCGATAATGAAGCCTTGAATGTCAATGAATGCTATTCTCATCGTGGTTTATTTGTAACTGTATCGCTGTGTATTTCAACACTGAAATTATATGATCGTTTTGATAATTTCCGTTAGGGGGTAATACTCCAATAAACAGTCATGTATAATTATACAATACGCTCTAGTATTTGCAGGAAATCGTACACCTACTTCAATTTCCACTTTTATATCAACTGTCGATGCCCTCATACCCTCCTCCTGTTTGGAACAGTCTATGACAAAGAGAGCACGATCTTTGAATGCTTCATAGTCCAATGTTGGATGTACTATGCTGGAATTGGTATAGCTTCTATAGAATGAGGCGTAATTATGATAGGCAAGAGTATAGTCGTTTTTTCCGAAATCCATCTTTAATCGTTCGGTGGGCCAAAAATCTCCGTTCAAAGCCAATCTTATATTGTTGGTGTTCTAGTGATCGAATTGCGAAGGATCGTTTGTCTTCTTGTTGCGTCTATCTATTTGAAAGCATACGATAACATATCGAGGTCTCTCGACAGACGAGCTCGTTTTAACTGACCAAATCTCATTTTTAGCGTCTTTCGGTAACGTAGGCAATACACAAAGTTCCTATTTTCTGAACGGAATGAATATTGGTCGATCACTTTTTATTTGCTCCATCATACGTAATTTTATTTCATCGTTAGGATAGACGTGTTTAACTTTCAATGCCATGCTATCTATGACAAACTTTAGTGTTAGATGTCGTAGTACCTGTTGTTACTTCATTTACTATTACAGCATCGTTATCATGACGAGCACGTATGAATCGAAAAGTTTGTTTTCCATATGTGATTTTAGTATAGTCATTGAATACATTGAAAATGTGTTTTAGAGGAATCAACAAACTAAACGATTTATCAACATCATTCAATAGCGGTTTATTGGGATAATTCCAGCCAGCTAAAGCCATTTCTTTCGATTGTGGATTATAACACAACAAACTTCTTGCGGTACTTACTATACTGGGATCTCGTACTATTTCTATTTCCTTTCAACTTTGAATGTAGGAACAAGAATCGAAGAGGAATGCACCGCAATTTGGCGTTAGATTAACATGTCCTCCTCCTGTGTAATAAAGTAGTTTTGCTATCCAATGTCACCACTCTAACAAATGGGTAGTTCCGGTGTAATGATTCTATGGTTTAAAATAAAACCCGCTGTCACCGGTAGATGTGTTCGGTTCCTGTATTATCTCGCTGATTGTAGTGACCGGAAGGGCCCTACTGTATACTCCTACCCTAAAAAAATCGTTGCAGCGTGCTGTCACCAGTGCCTCGCGGCACAAAAATTGTAGAACCAGGAACTCTCCCTGCGGGATTACCTCGAGGGAGGGGTTGTTCCAGGCTTGAGCGATCAAGGACGTCGTGGGGCCCCTTGGGCTTATACAGGGTGCCAAGCCCGAGTTCGTAGTGCAGGTCCCTCCTATTTGACGGGCACGGGGGGGGGGTGAGGATGAGGTTATGGAAATAAATTGAGAGGTTAAAATACGTAAAACATATATTACAAAATAAAAAAAAAGAAAGGAAAAATTATTAAAACCCTATACGCACGTTTTTCAAAAGAATATTACATGTGGCTTTCTCCTGGTTCCTAGGATAGCCGACGTAACATACCCTACATAAACAAGAGGCCAACAACTGATATATATTACTAAGAAAAAAAGGAAGGGAAGTTCTTTACCCCCTCTTTCCAGCGTTAATTTCACTTCTCGCAGAGAGTGAAGCAATAAAACTATAGAAATACCCTTTATATCAAATAAAAATTCAGAAATATCATTTATGAAGACAGGATTTACTATGATCCCTAGTGAATTATAAATATTTCTATGTTATTATCAGAATAGGATTAACTATGACCCTTAGTAAAATATAAATATCTTTGCGCCACTATCAAAATTCTAAAATAAGATTAACTATGAACCTTAGTGAAATATAAATATCTTTGCGCTACTATCAAAATACTAAAATGAATATATATATATATATATATATATATATATATATATATATATAACAAATATATTCATGGGTAATTCACGCAAAATAAAGGGTTACTGAAATAGAGTGGTAACCGTGGACATGCATGTTTCTGGCTCATTTTGCCTCATCAGCACGGCATAACCAAATAAGGATGTGAAATTTGGGAGCAAAGATGTTAATCGAAACATGGGAAAACACAAAATAACGGATTTCAGCAGGGAAACCAAACGCTCATTTGTGTCTTCAATTGGAAGATCCCGAGTTTTCAGGACATCAACCAACATCGCCATGAACCTTCCGACCCATAGTAAATAACAAAGAAGATGTAGGAATTACCCATGAATATATTTGTTGTTGTTGTTAACATATCACGCGATATTCCTACATCTTCTTATATATATATATATATATATATATATATATATATATATATATATATATATATATTATATATATATAGGCTGAATAAGATACCGATTACAAATGTCAGTAAATGAGGGGCGCTGATATATATGAAACACCAGATATGACTAGAAAAATACTATGGGGTTCCTTCCCTATCTTGGGACATCCGTTTAAGTCAAAGGAAAAAAATAAAATATCACAGTTCAAATGCACAATATGATAAAATAGTTGTACGTTAAAAACTTACGTTTTGGATTATCACCCGTCGCACAAACTGCACACTATTACTGTTGGGAGGGTGAGGGCCCGTCAATACTTAGACTTGCCTCACCGGGGGAGAGATACTTTCTTTCTCTCTGATTCCTCAAAATCTTTCGTTTTTTTATTTCCCAGTTTCACCTTGCGTGAAGGTTAGTTTGCCATATCATTGTTTATGTTTGTAGTAAACAAACCTGACCTGTTCGTAATCTAATATGTTTTGATAACCTTGTTTTTGTTTGTGTTATTTACTTTAGTTGAGGTCGATAATTAATAATTAATTTGAATTAAAAAGGATTTGTCTATATAGGGCGTTCTTAAAATTTATGTCATATCTTGGTTTATTACATCACTTCCCCTCTTGTAAAAGTGTTGCGACGTTTCAGGTCCAACACCTTTTTTTTATATCTTAACTAATACATTAACATCGTTTGTATTTTGAGTACATTAACATGAATTTTTTTTATTGTTTATAGTTTGTTTTTACGTACCGCGCACTTGACCTCACTCGCGTTTCGATTTAACTGTTCTGACCCTGACCTAGGTCCCGGTTATTTACACTCGCGACACTGCTGCTTAGTAGATCGTTCATGGTGTGATTTCTCTCTGTCCAGTGTTGCGACCTGGGGTGGCTCGTCTCTTGATGCTGTATCTGCTCCATTTCTATCGCCTCTTCGTCTTGTTTCTGGGTTCTGCCGTGGGAATGTATTACCCATGCTGTAAGGGAATCCCATATGCTGCATAACATTGCTAAACCACCTCCTACAGTCTGCTGGATGCGAATTGCATTTAGTATCGTGTCTATTTTAGTACTTGGTATGTGCAGTATATACTAATTATACCGCTTATTATCGAACCTATCTCCGTGAACCATTCCCAAGTGTGTTTTAGGGTGGATTCGGCTAGGTTTTTGATTTCTTCGAAAATATCTGACCCTGTGTATTATTGGCTGTTCTGCGTTCAGTCCGGCTACTCTGCTGCTGCTTCTCTTTTTATTTCTTGAGAATGTCTCTCTTTGTTAGGCGTCGTCTATGTATTGCATGCATACGTGACATTTGTATGCTTGCTCTATTTATGAGATCGACATTCTGGGGTAGAATTGGCATTGTCGGTTGAAGGTTTTGTTTGTCTTCAAGACAATGACAATTCTCGTGTGCTCTGTTCACTATATTTCGATAGTAGGTTTCTCTTTTATACTGTTAAAGCGAAACCTTTGTCTTCTTCTTCTGTAACTTAAACTTTTTGTTGGGTTTCGATTGTTTATTCGTGATTTGGTTGATACAATTATATTACTTTGTATCTGTGTGTGGCTCGGCCTCTTCTTCTGCTGCTTCGTCGACTACGGATGTGTGGCTATGCATCCCGCAGAAAACCATGAGTCTGGTTACAACTACTAGGCATGACCATACTGGTTGCCGTTTGGTTTCGTTGCTCTGGATAACTGGAATGTTCGTGCTTTCCCTGGCATACGTCATCTCGGGTTCTGGGCATTTTTGAACGTCTTTTGGGGAGATCACTGTAATGTTTGTATTGGGGTTTGAACAGTCGTAGGCAATTAACGTAATTGCTGTTTGAAGCCCGCACATAACGAATGTTACCCAGGTCAGGAGGGCGGTGTGTCGTTCCATGGTTGTGCTCTTACAGTTCTCTACAACTATCAATAATTACATTTGTTAACATTCATTGTTTTTATATTTATAAGCATCATGTTCATTTATTACAGTTACTTATTATTAATTTTTTCTTTGAAAAAAAAATACTACATTTATTTTTCCACCTTTGCGTTTTCTGATTATTTTTCTCAATTGACCGAACTGTACAATCATTTAGGACTGTCCATTGAGTTCCCTGTGTAATTTTTATTTTTTAAAATTTCTAATTGTTGACTTATGTAATTTATGTGTTCCCCTTGTAGTTCTTGAAATTACATCTTTTTGAACATACTTTGAGTTGACCTTGCAACGGTGCAAAAAATTTTTCAATATTGATTACCTGAATTGACCTTGCATTTGTCGGTGTGTTATGAGTAGTAACGTACGTAATGGAATTTCTTCCTTGTTTGTTTGTCTTAGTCGACAATAATGTTTATTGTTCGAATTATGAATAATGAATAAATCTGTGTTTGTCTTTAATCTGGTATCCCTATCTTTAAATTTTTTTTTGAACTTATTGTTTTTGGGTGTGTTTATCTTTATGTATTACTGTATCATAGGGTTTATTTATTTTTTAAAGCAAAATTTGACTCTCGTGCGACCTCGGTGTGTGTATGAACTGAGTGTTTAAGCGGTTGTGTTTGTTGTCTGTGTAAGGGTTATTTTCGCCTGATTTTGTATGGTGTATGGTAGCGTTTGGTTAGTTTCGTCTTGTTTCTGTATAATTTTGACGCTCGTGCCCATGTCCTATTAATGTAGCTTGGTGCGCTCGGAATCCGATTTCTTATTCTGGCTGATCGTCGAATTTCCGGTGGGGGTCTTAGTGAGACTGGGAGCCTTCCGCTCGGCTTATCTTTTTGTTGTTTTGTGTGGGGTACTGTCTTTTCACTGTGTGGTGTGCTCCTCATTCTGGGTCGTTGTCGTCTCTATAATTTCGTGTTGATCATCGTTCAGTTTGCCATAGTATGTTTTTAATCTATTAATGTGAACAACTTGTACTTTTTTCCTTTGTTTGACGCGATTTGGTAGGTGACTGGTCCTACTTTGTCTTTTATTTCGAATGGTCCTATCCATCGGTTTTGAAGTTTTTTTGATAATCCTGTTGTGTTACTTATGTCTAGGAGGTAAACTAGGTCTCCTGGTTTAAACTCTCTTAAGGTGGTTTTTTCATTGTATCTGTTTATCCTTTCGTCTTTTGCCTTTTCTGTGTTCTGTAGTACTCTTGTGTATATTTGGTTAAGTCTAGTCTCTAGCTCTGACACGTAGTTATCGTCTAAGTTGTATTTCAGTCTTCTTGGCTTGATAAAATTGTCGAATGGTAGTGCTTGATCTTTCCCATGTAGTAGGAAATACGGGCTCTGTATCCTTTTGATGTGTGTATGCTTCCCCGATATGCCATTAGTACATATGGTATCCAACTATCCCAATCTCGTTGATTTGGGGCTATGTAATGTGCTAACATATCTTTTATTACTCTGTGTAGTCTTTCTATTTGACCATTGGTGGTTGGTGCGTAGCTCGCTGTGTGTATTCTTTTTATGTTTAGTAGTTTGCATGTCTCTCTCATTAGTTCTTACATGAAGTTTGTTCCTCCATCTGTTAACAGTTTCTGGGGTGTTCCGTGCCTGCATATTATTTGTTCTACAAAAGCTCTTGCTACTGTATCTGCTTTCTGATCTGGTATCGGAATTGCTTCGCAGTATTTAGTAAAATGATCTTGAAATGTTAGCAGGTACTTGTTTCCTTTGTTTGGCGTGGGTAGCGGGCCTACTATGTCCATTGACGTTATTTCCCCTCTGTGACCTTTGTGAATCTTTGTAGTGGTGCCTTTCTAAAGTGTGGTGAGGTCTTTCGTATGTTGCATGCGTCGCAGCGTTTACAGTAATTTATTATGTCCGTTCTCATCGTTGGCCAGAAGCAACGTCTTTTTATTGCCAATAACGTCTTTTGTTGTCCTTGGTGACAATATATGGGCGAGTCGTGAAAGTCTTCTATAACTTTGGTGATATATTTCCTAGGTATTACTAGTTGGTCCCTGTTGTCTTCCTGATCTTGTCTGTATAGGAGCCCTTCTTTGTCGATGTAATATTTTTGTTTTGTTTCATCCTCTTTGTTTAACTGTTGTACTGTGCTATTGCAGAAATCGTCGCGTTTTTGTTCTTTTTTCAGTAATTTTTTGTCCCAGAGTGGTTCCCATTCTTCTTCTGCCTCGATTATTTGGATTTTTCCTGTGTTTTTGGTTGGGATCGGTTTCAGTATGCTTACTTTGGTGGTTGCCCCGTAAAACGTGAACTGTATCATTTTTGTGATTTCGTCCCAGCTTAGTCCTGGAATTTGTTCTTGACTGGCTATGAAGGTTATGCCTTTTTCCGTGTTCTCTTCGCATTGTTTTTTTAACTTTTGGATAATATTCCACATTATTTCATATGATGTTTCCTCTTTGACTGATGTTCTATTTAATGCTACGTAGAATTTCGTGTCCAATGTGTCCCATTCTTTGACCGATTCTATTTGTTCTTGTGAGATATCCGGTAGAGTGTATATGTTTTCTATCTTCTTTATTAGTGATTCCTGATTAGGTCTGTTTTTTGCCATTAGGAGGGCTACTGATTCTTCTTCTTGGATGTAGTCTAGGTTTCCTTCTTTCCAGTTTATTGTGTCTCTCCCTGGTAGGTCGTTTTCTGTAATATATTGTAAGTAGTCTTCGTATGTGGTTTCTATGTAGTTGCATGTTTTGTCGTACATTCTGCTCAGTGCATCCGCGTTTCCGTGTCTTCTTCCCATTCTGTGTATTACTTCGAAGTCGTATTCGGCCAGTGTTAAGGCCCATCGTGTTAGCCTAGAGTTTGGGTCTTTTAGTGTCAGTACCCATTTTAGTGCTCTGTGGTCTGTTATTATGGTGAATTTTGTTCCGTAAATGTAGTATCTGAAGGCTTTGATTCCAAAAATGACGCCTAGCAATTCTTTTTCTGTAGTTGAGTAGTTGGTTTCTGCTTTGTTTAGTGTTCTGCTCGCATATACTATTGGTCTTTCTCTGCCATCCCTTATTTGACTTATTATTGCTCCTACGCCTATGTTTGACGCGTCGGTTGATAGCAGGAAGGGTTTGGTGAAATCGGGGAATATTAGTACTTTATCTGAGGTTAGTGATGTTTTTAATTGGTTTATTGCTGTTATTACGTCTTCCGAGACTTTAAACGGTGTATCCTTTTTTGTTAGGTTTACTAGTGGTGCTGCTATTTCTGTTATATTTGGTATGAACCGTCTGTACCAGTTTACTAAACCTAGAAATCCTCTTACTCCTTTGACATTATTTGGTAGGGGGTATTTGTGCACCGCCTCCAGCTTTTGTGGGTCTGGAGCTATTCCCTCTTGTGAGATAATGTGTCCCAGATATTTTACTTTTTCTAGCATGAATTTACATTTTTTCGGTTATAGTTTAATGTTGGCTTCTGAAAGTCTTTCGAACACTTCCTCTACTTTCTCTAAATGATCCCTGCTTCCCGTGTAATTAAATATGATGATATCATCTATATATACCATACATTTTATTCCTGTCAATCCTCTTAAGGTTGCATTCATGAATCTCTGGAACGTTGATGGTGCGTTTACTAATCCGAAAGGCATTTTGGTGTATTCGTAGTGTCCTTGGTATGTGCTGAATCCTGTTAACGGGATGTCTTCTTCTTTCATGTCTACTTGGTGGTATGCTTCCGCTACGTCGATTACCGAAAATAACGTTTCGCCTCCCGCTTTGTATCCTTGAAGTAGGTCTGATACGTTAGGTAGTGGGTAGTATTCTTTCTTGGCTACCGCGTTCAGAGCTCTATAATCTATACACATTCTTACTTTTTCTTCTCCTTCCGGGGTCTGCTTTACTACTAAGACTACTGGTACTGACCATGGGCTGGAGGATGTTCTAATTACCTTGGATGCTAGTAGCCTATCGATTTCTTTTTGCAGTGTCTCTCGTTGATCGTAAGGTATCCTATATGGAGCCTTGCATATTGGTTGAGAGCCTGGTTCCAGAGTTATGTGGTGTTTGACTTTAGTGGTGCTAGTCAGAGTTTCGTCGTCATCCGTAAATAGATGGTGGTACTTTTGTATTAGCTTGACTAGTTCTTCTTTGCTTTGTGTGCCCATGTGGTTTAATTTCGAAGTTATTTCGGATCCAGTCGTCTGTTTTAATGTTGAATTTTCTGATTGTGCCCTGTATAATATTGTTTGTTGGTTTCTCTTCTGAGCATTCGTAGGCTTTCCCTATCTTAGTGCCTTTTGTGAGATTTATTTCCTGCGTCGATGTATTGATTATTCTTACTGGAATCTGTCTTTGGTTTTTCGATATGCTGTTTGCCAATCTGATTGTGTGTTGTCCGTATTCTTGGGTTTCGCATACAACCGTATTTTCTCTTATATTATGTTTCAGGGTCCCGATTGTGTGAACTTCACTTAGCGCTGGTATGGTCAAACTATCTTCTGTGTATATATCTGTGCTGGTTCTTGTGCAGTCAGTTTCTTCTCTGCTATTTCTGATATCTTCGGTTGTTTCATTTCTTCCGTTTTCCTCTTTATGTTCTGTGTCTGTGCGCCCTTTTTCGTTGATTATGGGTTTTTGGTTTGTGTATGTAGTTTCTCTTCCTCCTGTTATATCTCTGCCTGTAGTTTCCTTTATTTTTCCTACCGAATTGTTTGTGTCTATTCCTGGGTTGGTTTTTTCTTGTCTGTACATTGATTCCACTATTTTTAGCCATTTCTGCCACGTTTCTTTCTCCCTAGGGTATTCTTGTCCCCTTGTTGCCGTTACTTTTCTGTATGCTTCTGTCCGTATTTGTCTACAATTATTCAGCAAGTCTCTGACTTGTCTTGGGTTCATTAGTGTTATTTTCCTTCCCCATATTTCCAATGTTGGTTTTCCTCTGTATGAGATGGTTGCCTCCTGTTCTTCTAGAAAATCTCTCCCTAATAATACTGCTGTGTCTCCCATTATACCATCCTCGGCTGCAATTACTTCAGTATAGATATTATAGTCCAATTCTGTTGTTGCTATGGCTATTTGTGTTGAACCGTATAGATGGATTGTGTGTCCTGTTATGCCTTTTAAGGTTAATTGGTCTGTGATCCGTGTGTCTAATTCGTTGTCTGCTACTATTGATTTACTTATTAGCGAGTATGCTCCGCCTGTGTCTATCATACAGGGTTCGGTTTTACCGTTTATTCTTAAGAGTACTATATACGGGGGTTCTTCGCTTTTACTTATCATCGGTCCGTTATGATGCATTGTTTTTATCTGGTTTTTCTTGTCTTCTTCTTTGTTGCCCTTTTGTGTTGCCTGTTGATTTCCGTCTTTGTCTGTGTGAGTCCAGTTTCCCCTAGTTTCAGCCTGACCAATTGTTTGGGGAGTAACGGTGGTCCTTGTTAGTTTAAATGTTTTCTGCAGTCTTCCTTGTTTGTGTGTCCTCTCTATGTGGAGTGACCTCTTCTGTTATCTTCTTTTTGGAGCCTTTGTCCCATATTCTGTTGCACGTGTGCCTGTGATGCTTCTCTGTTCCAATTCTTTTCTCTGGAGTTCCTTTGTCCGCTGTATTCCCCGTAGTTATTTTGTTGTGTTGTGATTCTTCTTTCTTGATTCCATTGTTTTGTATTCCATTGTTTATTTTCTTCACTGAACCTTCTCTTTCTGCAGTTCTTGACCCAGTGGCCTTGTTTTCCGCAGTAGTGACATACATTTCTATCTGTTAATAGTTCCTTGGTTTCTTTGTTTCTGCAATACGCTGCCCAGTGTCCCTGTTTTCTACATATTTGACATTTTTTTTCTATTCTTTCTTCTTCCGCTTCTCTTGTTCTGCAGTTTGATGCCCAGTGGCCTCGTCTGTCACAGTACATACATTTTGCGCTATGCCTACATTCTTCCGTTTCATGTCCCGATTTACCACATGCTGTGCAACTCCGTTGCTCATTCGTAAAAGCAACTCTGTGGCCATTGTTCCTTTCGTTCACCATTGTGGCTGCCGTTTCTTGGCAACTTACTATCTCCTCTGCTTCTTCTAGTGTGAGGCCATCTTTATGTAATATGTAAAACCCTACTTCTCTGAGCAGGTCCTTTCTTAGCCCCACTTTGAATTGGTTCATCAGTACCGCGTTGTGTTTCCTATGGATGTTCGGTATCTGTTCTCTGTTCGTTCCTTTTATGTCTTCCTCCAATATTTTGTTCCCTATTAGTCGTAATCTTGTGCAGAAAGCTGCTACATCTTCGTCGTGCCTCTGGTAGCATTGGACTAGCTGCATCCACCAGTCAGCGATCGACTTCCTTGGGACAAATTTCCTCAATATTTTCTCCTTAAATTCGGCGTATGTTGCTGCATCTAATCTTGGGTCGGCCTTGAAGGAATCGTGGGCTGCGCCCGCGAGTTTAAATTTTAATAGTGTCAGTGTTTCTGTTTCTGACCATCCGTCGAGTTTGGCCCTTAGTTCTAACTTTTCTATATATCTGGCTGCATCTTTACCTGTGAAGTCTGTTAGGGTTGAGGCGATCACCCCTAGTGGTGGTGCCTGTGGTATTCTTATCGCTGCTGGCATATTACTCGAATCCCCTGTGGACTCTAACGGCATTTTTAATTCCTAGCGTCCCTATAATTAGTTAGCACAAATCTTAATTATTTAGATACCTGCAATGGATAGTTTGGAAGAAAAAGGATTACTTGTAGGACTTCCCCTCTTTTAAACCCCTGCCGTACGGACTCAGTATCTGGAGCACCGCTGTCACCAGTGTAATAAAGTAATTAGGATCGGTATTATCCATATTATTTACATTCCTATGATGAAGCAGTGATCAACTCAGCCGATGATGCTGAGTAGGATTGTTTTTCGACCTTCTCTGGTCTAGATCCAGTGTGTTTTGCTACACGTTGAGCAGGGTGTGATTTTTCATCACGCACACTGATCTTGATCTAGTTGAAGCTATGTGTTGCGCAATTACTAGACCCTGGTTAGAAAAACTCCGTGTCACTCTGTGTTGACTAAAGTATTTCACCTTACGCCGTTTGGCATGTTTATTGCTGTCACCAGTGTAATAAATGGATCGGTATTATCCATATTATTACGGTGAAGCAATTATCAACTCAGCCGGTGTTGCTGAGTAGGATTGTTTTTCGACCTTCTCTGGTCTAGATCCAGTGTGTTTTGTGTCGGCAGTGACACCTCGTGCAGGATGTGGCTCTTCACCACGCACACTAGTCTTGATTTAGCAGAAGCTGTGGTCCCGAAGGCTCTATGTTGCGCTATACTAGACCCTGGTTGTGAACCATTGTTTTCCCTCCTGGGTATGGTTGCTGAACCGCTTGTCACTGCTCGTGGGGTGTGGTTTCAGTCAACCGGTATTACCTCTCAGAGAGAAAATGGTTTTGGACAACCGCTGTCACCAGTGTAATAAAGTAGTTTTGCTATCCAATGTCACCACTCTAACAAATGGGTAGTTCCGGTGTAATGATTCTATGGTTTATAAAAAAACCCGCTGTCACCGGTAGATGTGTTCGGTTCCTGTATTATCTCGCTGATTGTAGTGACCGGACTGCTGTCACCAGTGCCTCGCGGCACAAAAATTGTAGAACCAGGAACTCTCCCTGCGGGATTACCTCGAGGGAGGGGTTGTTCCAGGCTTGAGCGGTCAAGGACGTCGTGGGGCCCCTTGGGCTTATACAGGGTGCCAAGCCCGAGTTCGTAGTGCAGGTCCCTCCTATTTGACGGGCACGGGGGGGGGGGTGAGGATGAGGTTATTGAAATAAATTGAGAGGTTAAAATACGTAAAACATATATTACAAAATAAAAAAAAGAAAGGAAAAATTATTAAAACCCTATACGCACGTTTTTCAAAAGAATATTACATGTGGCTTTCTCCTGGTTCCTAGGATAGCCTACGTAACATACCCTACATAAACAAGAGGCCAACAACTGACATATATTACAAAGAAAAAAGGAAGGGAAGTTCTTTACCCCCTCTTTCCAGCGTTAATTTCACTTCTCGCAGAGAGTGAAGCAATAAAACTATAGAAATACCCTTTATATCAAATAAAAATTCAGAAAAATCATTTATGAAGACAGGATTTACTATGATGCCTAGTGAAGTATAAATATTTCTATGTTATTATCAGAATAGGATTAACTATGACCCTTAGTAAAATATAAATATCTTTGCGCCACTATCAAAATTCTAAAATAAGATTAACAATGACCCTTAGTAAAATATAAATATCTTTGCGCTACTATCAAAATACTAAAATGAATATATATATTATATATAGGCTTAATAAGATACCGATTACAAATGTCAGTAAATGAGGGGCGCTGATATATATGAAACACCAGATATGACCAGAAAAATACTATGGGGTTCCTTCCCTATCTTGGGACATCCGTTTAAGTCAAAGGAAAAAAATAAAATATCACAGTTCAAATGCACAATATAATAAAATAGTTGTACGTTAAAAACTTGAGTTTTGGATTATCACCCGTCGCACAAACTGCACACTATTACTGTTGGGAGGGTGAGGGCCCGTCAATACTTAGACTTGCCTCACGGGGGAGAGATTCTTTCTCTCTGATTCCTCAAAATCTTTCGTTTTTTTATTTCCCAGTTTCACCTTGCGTGAAGGTTAGTTAGCCATATCATTGTTTATGTTTGTAGTAAACAAACCTGACCTGTTCGTAATCTAATATGTTTTGATAACCTTGTTTTTCTTTGTGTTATTTACTTCAGTTGAGGTCGATAATTAATTTGAATTAAAAAGGATTTGTCTATATAGGGCGTTCTTAAAATGTATGTCATATCTTGTGTTTATTACAGAACGCACGTCTTTTTTGTGTCATTCTTCTTCAACTTTAATCCGATTGCTCTGAGAATCGTCCGATTTGCAGGAGTTAGATGAAGCTTCGTTATTTTGAACGATCTGCAAGAGACTAGTTTTGTTGTAGATGATAAGGGACTTTTATAATAGTCGTTGTTGATAAGTAGACCCATTAACGTTCCAATAGATGTAAAAGTAACGTGCTTTTTTCTCCTCGAAAATTTACTGGTTCGAGATCTTGATTCAACACTCTTACGGTAATGTTGGTGATTTTGTTTGTGCTGCTCACAGCTAAGTAAATCGGATTGTTCGGTCGTTCGTTGATCGCATAACCAGGGCCCACTGTAATTGGGAAACTGAATATTGTATGAGCAGGCTTATCTCCGTCAAACGATCCTTCAGCAATATTGCAATCGAATAGTAAAGTTGATATTTTACAAATGTTAACAGGTAGATCGGAACGGTGGACTTTACCAGGATCTAGTATCTTTGGAGAAAATCCTAGTATTTTACTCAAACTATCAGAGTATTCAAAATCGATGGCGTGCTGTCGACTGTAAATTTCACACTGAAGAGTGTTGTTGTTGGGCTTCAAAGATATATCGGCCACAGTTGTATCCGTCTTCAATTTGAATTGATCGATGAGATAAGCTTCAATATCTGTAATTTCGTAACATCCTGACGGGAAGTTAATGGTGGTGAGTCCTTTCTTACGATCATTTTTATTGTAGAAATAAAATTTCTCACCATCGATATTCGGTATAGAATGATACGAATGAAACCCCAACACACCAATAAAGTATTCTTTTTCAGGTTTCAATATTATCGGTGTGGGAGGAGTGAAGGAGAATTCATTCGATGTGGACGTTAAGTTCAACAGTTGAGACATGACTGTCATGTTTATGGGAGTGGTTTATTCAAATGATATTCCTAGATTAGAAAAAACAATTTTATTTTTTCAAATAATAATTACATGCATGACAGTTGCGTTGTGAGCTAACCGGACCATCGACATGAGTACGTTGATCCGGTCGATTGTAATGCACAAAACAATGCAAGCAAATTTGCAAGTTGAAATTCGATTGATATTCTTTTGGTAATTTATGCCAATTGTCTAATAAATCCCAAGGTTTAACTCGCTCTACCAAATACTCTAGAGGAATAGTTTTCAATTCGGCACTTGTAAAAGACGACAACAATTGTGTTTCGCCAACCAACCATGCTTCAGACATTATAGAGGAATTGCAAACACAAATGTCCACAGTTGATCTGATTGTAATTTTGGTATGGTTCGTAATTGTAAAATATTTTACTGCCAGCAAGATAAGTGACAAGTTCTCTCGGAGGCTTCAGATTACCAAATGAATCGAAATATTCGACGCAGTCATTCATCTTTCTATATGCTACCCAATGCGTGCCTGAGTTTTTAGACACATCCAAATTTAGTATTGCTGATTCACATCGTCGAGGTCCGTTTTTCGGTAGAGAATCGCGCATGTACACATCTCGAAAATATTTTATTTTCATTAATTTGGCAAACTTGATTAATTCATAGTCGAATAATGCTCTATTGGGTAGCTTCAATGGTAGTTTTTTTTTCAAGAATAATCCATATCCACCTTTAGCGTTCTTTCGCAAATACAATCCTTTACCTATAGGCTCCATAGCTTTATTATGACGATGATCTCCTTCCAATTTCTTTTGAGCATTTTTTGCATCGATCACAGTTTCCGCAATTCCCGCAGCACCGCCTGATAATGCTCCCAAAGCTGAAAGTCCAGTGAAAAGAGGTATTAGAGGTAAAAATCTTCCAGATTTAGCTACAGGTATTATTCTAGGTATTGGAACATGTTTTCGGCCTCCGAATTTTTTAATAAGAGATTTTGCTGCTCGTAATGCAAACATCGCTGTATCTGACAGCGAAGATCCTTTTTTCATGGATTTCTTCACCTTCATAACAACATCACGATGAAAAGATCTACGACGCTTCGGCTTCATACCCATTCCCAACTTGCGTTTGACCTTCATTCCGGTGGTAACGAGCCAGGCGGCTGCCTTTTCACCTACTTTAGCGTCTTTTGACTGTACTCGCTCCCAAGCGGCGTTTTCTAGTGCAAAATCGGCTTTGTGACGATCTATTAGTGACTTGTTGGCTGCGTATGCGATATCGTTATTTTGGCAAGTTGCGTCGAGAGCGTTGACACCTTTATCTCCTCGTAGTAGTCTTTTTTTTCAGACGCGTTCCAGCTGTAGTAATGATAAAGGATTCAATATTGTGAAAATGAAAATGAAAAAAACTTACGTCCACAGTATTGATAGCCGGGAAAATGAAGTTCAAAAGGTAAATGGTTTATAAGCGAATTTAGCACACCTTCACCTTCGTGAGTCAACATGAAGACTGGCTATCTGATCATGATGAAACCTATAATTATAGTTGCACTCTTTCACAAAGTATCATAAGATGGAGATTGTTAAGCAAGAGCAGACATTACCAATTGAAAATTTCGATAACGTATCGGGGAGTAGACATAGTAGTCATAAACATGGACCTTTATTACCGGATTCGTTTCGTGCCATCATTTGCGGTCCCAGTGGATGTGGAAAAACAAATATTGTGTTATCTTTGTTGTTCAATGTAAACGGTGTAAAATTTAAAAATTATTTGTAATTGTGTAAAGGACAAAAATGTTATCATCACAGGATCGCGTTTTCCGAAACCCTGTTTGACACTCAGGTAGTAGCTGATATTTTTCAGCATATTCTCTGAGTCTAGTGCTAATGAGCTGCGTAAACAGTTTGGTTATGTGATTGATTAATGCAATACTACGGTAATTGTCAGAATCATCTACTGGGCCTTTTTTATGAATATGAATCATTTTAATATTTGGCCAGGTGGATGGGATTTCTTCATCTTGTAGGATAGTATTGAAAAGCAATTTTAAGTGCATTATCCAGTTTAAAGGCATGTTTTTGTAAAACTCGTTACTTATATTGTCTTCCCCTGGCGCTTTATTATTCTTAGCTAAGCTTAGAGCATTGTAAATTTCACAAGTAGAGAAAGCTATATCAAGATACGGGTGTAAAGCATCTAGGCCACAAAAAGTTGAATTTGGTGTGGATTTGTAAAAATCTTTATAATAAGTAATCATTTGATTCATGTTAACACCGCCAATTTTTGTTTTAGTTTTGTGTGAATTAATATATTTCCTTAAGATTTTAGAAGCCTATTGTGAAACATTTAAACTGGAAGTAAACACAACTAAAACTAAAATAGTGGTTTTCCGCAGAAGTGCTAATATGGGACAACAGCCACAATTTGATTATAAAGATGTCACTATTGAGCTCTCGAATACCTATGAATATTTAGGAACAATTTTCACATTTAACGGAATATTTCTAAATAACCTAAAGCAACGAGAATAAAAAGCGAGACTCTCCCAAGGAGCAACACTGAGAAAAATAAATTCAGCTGGTATATCATCTCTTAATTCAATAAAGACCCTGTATAACAATGTTGTACTACCCACCTTTACATATGCAAGCAGTATTTGGGCGTTAAGATACTTGGAACAAACTGAAAAAATTCAGAGTAGTTTTTGGAAAAATCTTTTATTTCTGCAAACGCGAACAGCAGCCTATATCATCAGAAGTGAGGTAGGTATCTGTAAAATAAGCTACTTTATAATAAAGCAGGCGTTAGAGCTACTGCTCAGGTTAAAGGATCACAACCCTAGAAGATACACTCATAGAGCACTTCTCCGTTTGATCCACTTAAAAGATCACTCTAACCTATGTCAAAAATATAACTGGATCGACCAATTATACCGCGGTATAGCGACGTACTGTGATTATGATCTAGATATAAATAGTTTTAACACAAACCATATCAATAAACTTTTATCACAATACCTACAGAAAAATTTTTATGAGGATTCAAATAAAATACTTCTCAGTACACATCATACATCGTATAAATACCTTTTACAAGATCGAAATGAATCAAGCAATTATCTACAGGGGGATTCTCCATTACATATTAAAAGGCTCGTCGCACAACTCCGAACCGCTAACTCCGAAGTACTGTATATATATTTAAATAATATGTCTCACAAAATAAATACAACCCTAATCTGTTCAATCTGTAATAAACTGCAAACATAAAGATATCGATGCTTTCTACCTACATATGTCAGACTTATTCAAAAATATCAAAACAGCTAATACGCGATAACTGCAACATGATTGTAATGTTTGAACAGGATGAAATCAATCTCAAACATGCTTTCAACGAACACGTTTCCCCCGACATGTCATTTGAAGAATTCAAGAAAATGTGTTCCGAATGTTGGAATGATAAATATGGTGCTTTGGTTATTATCAAAGACTTTGATTTACACGATGGTAGATATCGTAAAGCAGGGGGGTCAAACTCAATTTACATCAGTGCCATTTTTTCTTCGAGGCTTAAAAAAAGTTTGTTTATATATCATAATGGAAATCTTTATTCAACGAAATATATAAAATAACATAAAAAAAAAATTATATCTATACAATAGATAAATAAAAGTTTAGTATAGTAACTATTTCGATGACCCAGATACTTGACATCGTTTCAGCTTCATTATGTCGTCGATGTTTGGTGTCAAATCAGATGTACTAATTTTCAGAATAGCTTGAAGATGTTCATCTGTCAGTCTCGAACGGTGTTTAGACTGGTTGATTTTCATTATTGAAAACATCTGTTCACATATATATGAACTTCCAAACATACATAAAATACGAGCAGCGTGTTTGCTCATGTTGGGATAGTTACCATGACTTTTAAAATATTTTGAGTAGAATGTCTAAATATCAACTTCCTTGAACTTGTCTTTTAAAACAGTGTCACATTGCAAGTCTATTAGTTCCATTTGCATATTTGTTGGCGCCTTGGCAACTTCAAAGGTGAATGGATTATTAAACAAAGGAAATTCACAGGAGTTCAATTCGCGAAAATCTGCGAAACGACCTTCAAACTCCGTTATAAGCTCAAGTAGAAGAGTAGCAAACTCTGTTAGTTTCTCTGCACTGTATGTACCACGTGCTCGAATACTAGGAAAGTGGTGAAGTACTTGATCTCGCAATTGGGACTCCAACAATTTTAATTTTATCTCAAACGCCTGTATATTTGAGTACATTTGCGTGACAATCATGTTTTTGCCTTGAAGCTTAACGTTCAAGTTATTGAAATGCTCCGTCATATCCACCAGAAAAGCACTATCAAGCCACCATTCGTCGCTATGATTAATTGGTAACTGAATGACGATATTCGATTGTCTTGTTCTTACATTCTGAATTGGACGGTGCTTTTTCCAAATGGTGCCATCTTTTCCAATAAAACTAGGAACTCGCGGAATTTTCGCTGGTGGCGCCTCATCTTCTCTATCGCTCTCCCCTTCCTGTTCAGTGTCAGAGTCAGACAAATGTGCTTGAATAATATCGGCTTCTCCCTCAGACTCAACATCGTCATATATTTCTTCTGTGTCACTAACAACTTCATCTAGAAGCTGAAGCAATTTGGCCTGATCTTTCTCATAATTCATTTTCCTGAAACAATATAGTTTATTTTAATAAATATAAAAACTAAATCACAATAAATGTTGCGTTCGTGAATAAAACATAATATTAATTGACTTACCTGCCAACAAAATTTTTGTTACACTAGCAGTGGCGCCAAGTCTGACAGAACCAAAAGTCGCACAGAACCAATATAAAAAACTTTCTCGACGCGAATACTACCACAATCACTAACATACTAACCGGTAGGAAGGTACTGGCCGCACCAAGCTGCTGGGCCCGGCTCCCCCACTTTTATGTATGAAATAAATCCGCTCGGGTCTGACAGACTTGGCGCCACCACTGCAGGGTTAAGAGAATGCAATTACATTGAATAATTATCTGCATACATAATTTCATCTATTGCGTAAGACTCTCGCTTTGATTACCTTGACAGGTTGATTTTTTATAACTAGATAGTCATTTGAAAGTGTTATCACAGTCATTCCCTATTGCGTAAGACTCTCGCTTTGATTGCCTCAGGCAGGCTTATTTTTTTATAACAGGATGGTCATATGTAACTTACATTACTTTCGTTCACATCGATTGAATTTATACAGGGTAGCCATACCAAAATATGGGGATTTATCATATACTGGGTGTTGTTTAACTTAGAAGGAACACTATATAACTCATAGATTCATCAATTTTAGATAATGTACTGCGATATTTGTCCATAATATTATATCAAAATTATTTATAGTAATATAACTCACAAACTGAATTTCTATAATTTTGAATGATGTTGCTGGATGAGGTTTACCAACTTTCACTGCCTCTCTAAATATAAATGCGTATTTTCCCTCTTCAAAATAGTTTATATAGGGTTTGTACGTTTTTGTTACCCTCTGCGGAAGGAATATTTCTTTTTCCAGCTCTAACAATACTGTTTCTCCAAATCTGCTTTGTACTAATTTCGTTGAAATAATTTTCTTAGGTTCACCCAATATTAAATCGTTAATTTTTGTTATAGGCTTCGAATCTCTTTCTAGAAGCGAAGAAGAATTTATAGTTTTTAAATCCATTACACTGAAATTAATGATAATATTATAAATAAATCATTCCATGTAAAATAAATGAAAATGTCTTACAAGTTGTTTATTGGAAACTGATGAGTTCAAAAATAGATACGAAGAATGATTTTCATACAACAAATCTGACCTTATATACAAATCGAATCTAATATTTTTATTTTCAAATGCGTAACCGTTAAGAGAATGCAATTACATTGAATATATATCTGCATACATACTTTTATCTATTGCGTGAGACTCTTGCTTTGGTTACCTTGACAGGTTGATTTTTTATAACTCGATAGTCATTTGAAAGTGTTAACACCTTCATTCCTCTATTGCGTAAGACTCTCGCTTTGATTGCCCCAGGCAGGCTTATTTTTTCATAACAGGATGGTCATATGTAACATATTACTTTCGTTCACATCGATTGAATTTATACAGGGTAGCCATACCAAAATATTGGGATATATTATATACTGGGTGTTAGGTTTCTGAGTGTTGTTTAACTTAGAAGGAACACTATATTACTCATAGATTCATCAATTTCAGATAATGTACTGCGATATTTGTCCATAATATTATATCAAAATTATTTATAGTAATATAACTCACCATTAAAATTTCTATAATTTTGAATGATGTTGCTGGATGAGGTTTACCAACTTCCACTGCCCCTCTCAATATAAATGCGTATTTCCCTCTTCAAAATAGTTTATATTGGGTTTGTACGTTTTTGTTACCCTCTGCGGAAGGAATATTATTTCTTTTCCCAGCTCTAACAATACTGTTTCTCCAAATTTGCTTTGTACTAATTTCGCTGAGATAATTTTCTTAGCTTCACCCAATATTAAATCGTTAATTTTTGTTGTAGGCTTCGAATCTCTTTCTAGAAGCGAAGAAGAATTTATAGCTTTTAAATCCATTGATAATATTATAAATAAATCATTCCAAGTAAAATAAATGAAAATGTCTTACCTGTTGTTTATTGGAAACTGATGAGTTCAAAAATAGATACGAAGAGTGATTTTCATACAACAATTCTGACCTTATATACAAATCGAATCGAATATTTTTATTTTTCAAATGCGTAACCTTCAAGAGAATGCAATTACATTGGATAATTATTTGCATATATAATTTCATCTATTGCGTAAGACTCTCGCTTTGGTTACCTTGAAAGGTTGATTTTTTATAACTAGATAGTCATTTGAAAGTGTTAACACCTTCATTCCTCTATTGCGTAAAACTCTCGCTTTGATTGCCCCAGGCAGGCTTATTTTTTCATAACAGGATGGTCATATGTAACTTATATTACTTTCGTTCACATCGATTGAATTTATACAGGGTAGCCATACCAAAATATGGGGATATATTATATACTGGGTGTTAGGTTTCTGAGTGTTGTTTAACTTAGAAGGAACACTATATTACTCATAGATTCATCAATTTCAGATATTGTACTGTGATATTTGACCATAATATTATATCAAAATTATTTATAGTAATATAACTCACCAACTAAATTTCTATAATTTTGAATGATGTTGCTGGATGAGGTTTACCAACTTTCACTGCCCCTCTACATATAAATGCGTATTTTCCCTCTTCAAAATAGTTTATATAGGGTTTGTACGTTTTTGTTACCCTCTGCGGAAGGAATATTATTCCTTTTCCCAGCTCTAACAATACTGTTTCTCCAAATTTGCTCTGTACTAATTTCGCTGAAATAATTTTCTTAGGTTCACCCAATATTAAATCGTTAATTTTCGTTATAGGCTTCGAATCTCTTTCTAGAAGCGAAGAAGAGTTTATAGTTTTTAAATCCATTACACTGAAATTAATGATAATATTATAAATAAATCATTCCAAGTAAAATAAATGAAAATGTCTTACCCGTTGTTTATTGGAAACTGATGAGTTCAAAAATAGATACGAAGAGTGATTTTCATACAACAATTCTGACCTTATATACAAATCGAATCGAGTATTTCTATTTTTCAAATGCGTAACCTTCAAGAGAACGCAATTACATTGAATAATTATTTGCATACATAATTTCATCTATTGCGTAAGACTCTCGCTTTGGTTACCTTGACAGGTTGATTTTTTATAACTAGATCGTCATTTGAAAGTGTTATAACCGTCATTTCCTATTGCGTAAGACTCTCGCTTTGATTGCCTCAGGTAGGCCTTTTTTTATAACAGGATCGTCATATGTAACTTACATTACTTTTGTTCACATCGATTGACTTTATACAGGGTAGCCATACCAAAATATGGGGATTTATTATATACTGGGTGTTAGGTTTCTGAGTGTTGTTTAACTTAGAAGGAACACTATATTACTCATAGATTCATCAATTTTAGATAATGTACTGTGATATTTGTCCATAATATTATATCAAAATTATTTATAGTAATATAACTCACCATTAAAATTTCTATAATTTTGAATGATGTTGCTGGATGAGGTTTACCAACTTCCACTGCCCCTCTCAATATAAATGCGTATTCCCCTCTCCAAAATAGTTTATATTGGGTTTGTACGTTTTTGTTACCCTCTGCGGAAGGAATATTATTTCTTTTCCCAGCTCTAACAATACTGTTTCTCCAAATTTGCTTTGTACTAATTTCGCTTAGATAATTTTCTTAGGTTCACCCAATATTAAATCGTTAATTTTTGTTGTAGGCTTCGAATCTCTTTCTAGAAGCGAAGAAGAATTTATAGCTTTTAAATCCATTGATAATATTATAAATAAATCATTCCAAGTAAAATAAATGAAAATGTCTTACCTGTTGTTTATTGGAAACTGATGAGTTCAAAAATAGATACGAAGAGTGATTTTCATACAACAATTCTGACCTTATATACAAATCGAATCGAATATTTTTATTTTTCAAATGCGTAACCTTCAAGAGAATGCAATTACATTGGATAATTATTTGCATATATAATTTCATCTATTGCGTAAGACTCTCGCTTTGGTTACCTTGAAAGGTTGATTTTTTATAACTAGATAGTCATTTGAAAGTGTTAACACCTTCATTCCTCTATTGCGTAAAACTCTCGCTTTGATTGCCCCAGGCAGGCTTATTTTTTCATAACAGGATGGTCATATGTAACTTATTTTACTTTCGTTCACATCGATTGAATTTATACAGGGTAGCCATACCAAAATATGGGGATATATTATATACTGGGTGTTAGGTTTCTGAGTGTTGTTTAACTTAGAAGGAACACTATATTACTCATAGATTCATCAATTTCAGATATTGTACTGCGATATTTGACCATAATATTATATCAAAATTATTTATAGTAATATAACTCACCAACTAAATTTCTATAATTTTGAATGATGTTGCTGGATGAGGTTTACCAACTTTCACTGCCCCTCTACATATAAATGCGTATTTTCCCTCTTCAAAATAGTTTATATAGGGTTTGTACGTTTTTGTTACCCTCTGCGGAAGGAATATTATTTCTTTTTCCAGCTCTAACAATACTGTTTCTCCAAATCTGCTTTGTACTAATTTCGCTGAAATAATTTTCTTAGGTTCACCCAATATTAAATCGTTAATTTTTGTTATAGGCTTCGAATCTCTTTCTAGAAGCAAATAAGAATTTATAGTTTTTAAATCCATTACACTGAAATTAATGATAATTTTATAAATAAATCATTCCAAGTGAAATAAATGAAAATGTCTTACCTGTTATTTATTGGAAAATGATGAGTTCAAAAATAGATACGAAGAGTGATTTTCATACAACAATTCTGACCTTATATACAGATCGAATCAAATATTTTTATTTTCAAATGCGTAACCGTTAAGAGAATGCAATTACATTGAATTAATATCTGCATACATACTTTTATCTATTGCGTAAGACTCTTGCTTTGGTTACCTTGACAGGTTGATTTTTTATAACTCGATAGTCATTTGAAAGTGTCAACACCTTCATTCCTCTATTGCGTAAGACTCTCGCTTTGATTGCCCCAGGCAGGTTAATTTTTTCATAACAGGATGGTCATATGTAACATATTACTTTCGTTCACATCGATTGAATTTAAACAGGGTAGCCATACCAAAATATTGGGATATATAATATACTGGGTGTTAGGTTTCTGAGTGTTGTTTACCTTAGAAGGAACACTATATTACTCATAGATTCATCAATTTTACATAATGTACTGCGAAATTTGTCCATAATATCATATCAAAATTATTTATAGTAATATAACTCACCAACTAAATTTCTATAATTTTGAATGATGTTGCTGGATGAGGTTTACCAACTTTCACTGCCCCTCTACATATAAATGCGTATTTTCGCTCTTCAAAATAGTTTATATAGGGTTTGTACGTTTTTGTTACCCTCTGCGGAAGGAATATTATTTCTTTTCCCAGCTCTAACAATATTGTTTCTCCAAATTTGTTTTGTACTAATTTCGCTGAGATAATTTTCTTAGGTTCACCCAATATTAAATCATTAATTTTAGTTATAGGCTTCGAATCTCTTTCTAGAAGCGAAGAAGAATTTATAGTTTTCAAATCCATTACACTGAAATTAATGATAATATTATAAATAAATCATTCCAAGTAAAATAAATGGAAATGCCTTACCTGTTGTTTATTGGAAACTGATGAGTTCAAAAATAGATACGAAGAATGATTTTCATACAACAATTCTGACCTTATATACAAATCGAATCAAATATTTTTATTTTTCAAATGCGTAACCTTTAAGAGAATGCAATTACATTGAATAATTATCTGCATACATAATTCCATCTATTGCGTGAGACTCTCGCTTTGGTTACTTTGACAGGTTGATTTTTTATAACTAGATAGTTATTTGAAAGTGTTATCACCGTCATTCCCCTATTGCGTAAGACTCTCGCTTTGATTGCCTCAGGCAGGCTTATTTTTTCATAACAGGATGGTCATATGTAACTTATATTACTTTCGTTCACATCGATTGAATTTATACAGGGTAGTCATACCAAAATATGGGGATTTATTATATACTGGGTGTTAGGTTTCTTAGTGTTGTTCAACTTAGAAGGAAGACTATATTATTCATAGATTCATCAATTTTAGATAATGTACTGCGATATTTGTCCATAATATTAAATCAAATTTATTTATAGTGATATAACTCACCAACTAAATTTCTATAATTTTGAATGATGTTGCTGGATGAGGTTTACCAACTTCCACTGCCCCTCTAAATATAAATGCGTATTTTCCCTCTTCAAAATAGTTTATATAGGGTTTGTACGTTTTTGTTACCCTCTGCGGAAGGAATATTATTCCTTTTTCCAGCTCTAACAATACTGTTTCTCCAAATTTGCTCTGTACTAATTTCGCTGAAATAATTTTCTAAGGTTCACCCAATATTAAATCGTTAATTTTTGTTATAGGCTTCGAATCTCTTTCTAGAAGCGAAGAAGAATTTATAATTTTTCAATCCATTACACTGGAATTAATGATAATACTATAAATAAATCATTCCAAGTAAAATAAATGAAAATGTCTTACCTGTTGTTTATTGGAATTTGGTGAGTTCAAAAATAGATACGGAGAATGATTTTCATCCAACAAATCTGACCTTATATACAAATCGAATCTAATATTTTTATTTTCAAATGCGTAACCGTTAAGAGAATGCAATTACATTGAATATATATCTGCATACATACTTCTATCTATTGCGTAAAACTCTTGCTTTGGTTACCTTGACAGGTTGATTTTTTATAACTAGATAGTCATTTGAAATTGTTAACACCTTCATTCCTCTATTGCGTAAGACTCTCGCTTTTATTGCCCCAGGCAGGCTTATTTTTTCATAACAGGATGGTCATATGTAACATATAACTATCGTTCACATCGATTCAATTTATACAGGGTAGCCATACCAAAATATGGGGATATATTATATACTGGGTGTTAGGTTTGTGAGTGTTGTTTAACTCAGAAGGAACACTATATTACTCATAGATTCATCAATTTCAGATAATATACTGCGATATTTGTCAATAATATTATATCAAAATTATTTATAGTAATATAACTCACCAACTAAATTTCTATAATTTTGAATGATGTTGCTGGATGAGGATTACCAACTTTCACTGCCCCTCTAAATATAAATGCGTATTTTCCCTCTTCAAAATAGTTTATATAGGGTTTGTACGTTTTTGTTGCCCTCTGCGGAAGGAATATTATTTCTTTTTCCAGCTCTAACAATACTGTTTCTCCAAATCTGCTTTGTACCAATTTCGCTGAAATAATTTTCTTAGGTTCACCCAATATTAAATCGTTAATTTTTGTTATAGGCTTCGAATCTCTTTCTAGAAGCAAATAAGAATTTATAGTTTTTAAATTCATTACACTGAAATTAATGATAATATTATAAATAAATCATTCCAAGTAAAATAAATGAAAATGTCTTACCTGTTATTTATTGGAAAATGATGAGTTCAAAAATAGATACGAAGAGTGATTTTCATACAACAATTCTGACCTTATATACAAATCGAATCAAATATTTCTATTTTCAAATGCGTAACCGTTAAGAGAATGCAATTACATTGAATATATATCTGCATACATACTTTTATCTATTGCGTAAGACTCTTGCTTTGGTTACCTTGACAGGTTGATTTTTTATAACTCGATAGTCATTTGAAAGTGTTAACACCTTCATTCCTCTATTGCGTAAGACTCTCGCTTTGATTGCCCCAGGCAGGTTAATTTTTTCATAACAGGATGGTCATATGTAACATATCACTTTCGTTCACATCGATTGAATTTATACAGGGTAGCCATACCAAAATATTGGGATATATTATATACTGTTTGTTAGGTTTCTGAGTGTTGTTTAACTTAGAAGGATCACTATATTACTCATAGATTCATCAATTTCAGATAATGTACTGCGATATTTGTCAATAATATTATATCAAAATTATTTATAGTAATATAACTCACCAACTAAATTTCTATAATTTTGAATGATGTTGCTGGATGAGGTTAACCAACTTTCACTGCCCCTCTAAATATAAATGCGTTTTTTCCCTCTTCAAAATAGTTTATATAGGGTTTGTACGTTTTGTTACCCTCTGCGGAAGGAATATTATTTCTTTTTCCAGCTCTAACAATATTGTTTCTCCAAATCTGCTTTGTACTAATTTCGCTGAAATAATTTTCTTAGGTTCACCCAATATTAAATCGTTAATTTTCGTTATAGGCTTCGAATCTCTTCCTAGAAGCGAAGAAGAGTTTATAGTTTTTGAATCCACTACACTGAAATTAATGATAATATTATAAATAAATCATTCCAAGTAAAATAAATGAAAATGTCTTACCCGTTGTTTATTGGAAACTGATGAGTTCAAAAATAGATACGAAGAGTGATTTTCATACAACAATTCTGACCTTATATACAAATCGAATCGAATATTTCTATTTTTCAAATGCGTAACCTTCAAGAGAACGCAATTACATTGAATAATTATTTGCATACATAATTTCATCTATTGCGTAAGACTCTCGCTTTGGTTACCTTGACAGGTTGATTTTTTATAACTAGATCGTCATTTGAAAGTGTTATAACCGTCATTTCCTATTGCGTAAGACTCTCGCTTTGATTGCCTCAGGTAGGCCGTTTTTTATAACAGGATCGTCATATGTAACTTACATTACTTTCGTTCACATCGCTTGACTTTATACAGGGTAGCCATACCAAAATATGGAAATTCATTATATACTGGGTGTTAGGTTTCTGAGTGTTGTTTAACTTAGAAGGAACACTATATTACTCATAGATTCATCAATTTTAGATAATGTACTGTGATATTTGTCCATAATATTATATCAAAATTATTTATAGTAATATAACTCACCATTAAAATTTCTATAATTTTGAATAATGTTGCTGGATGAGGTTTACCAACTTCCACTGCCCCTCTCAATATAAATGCGTATTTCCCTCTCCAAAATAGTTTATATTGGGTTTGTACGTTTTTGTTACCCTCTGCGGAAGGAATATTATTTCTTTTCCCAGCTCTAACAATACTGTTTCTCCAAATTTGCTTTGTACTAATTTCGCTGAGATAATTTTCTTAGGTTCACCCAATATTAAATCGTTAATTTTTGTTGTAGGCTTCGAATCTCTTTCTAGAAGCGAAGAAGAATTTATAGCTTTTAAATCCATTGATAATATTATAAATAAATAATTCCAAGTAAAATAAATGAAAATGTCTTACCTGTTGTTTATTGGAAACTGATGAGTTCAAAAATAGATACGAAGAGTGATTTTCATACAACAATTCTGACCTTATATACAAATCGAATCGAATATTTTTATTTTTCAAATGCGTAACCTTCAAGAGAATGCAATTACATTGGATAATTATTTGCATATATAATTTCATCTATTGCGTAAGACTCTCGCTTTGGTTACCTTGAAAGGTTGATTTTTTATAACTAGATAGTCATTTGAAAGTGTTAACACCTTCATTCCTCTATTGCGTAAAACTCTCGCTTTGATTGCCCCAGGCAGGCTTATTTTTTCATAACAGGATGGTCATATGTAACTTATATTACTTTCGTTCACATCGATTGAATTCATACAGGGTAGCCATACCAAAATATGGGGATATATTATATACTGGGTGTTAGGTTTCTGAGTGTTGTTTAACTTAGAAGGAACACTATATTACTCATAGATTCATCAATTTTAGATAATGTACTGCGATATTTGTCCATCATATTATACCAAAATTATTTATAGTAATATAACTCACCAACTAAATTTCTATAATTTTGAATGATGTTGCTGGATGAGGTTTACCAACTTTCACTGCCCCTCTACATATAAATGCGTATTTTCGCTCTTCAAAATAGTTTATATAGGGTTTGTACGTTTTTGTTACCCTCTGCGGAAGGAATATTATTTCTTTTCCCAGCTCTAACAATACTGTTTCTCCAAATTTGCTTTGTACTAATTTCGCTGAGATAATTTTCTTAGGTTCACCCAATATTAAATCGTTAATTTTTGTTGTAGGCTTCGAATCTCTTTCTAGAAGCGAAGAAGAATTTATAGCTTTTAAATCCATTGATAATATTATAAATAAATCATTCCAAGTAAAATAAATGAAAATGTCTTACCTGTTGTTTATTGGAAACTGATGAGTTCAAAAATAGATACGAAGAGTGATTTTCATACAACAATTCTGACCTTATATACAAATCGAATCGAATATTTTTATTTTTCAAATGCGTAACCTTCAAGAGAATGCAATTACATTGGATAATTATTTGCATATATAATTTCATCTATTGCGTAAGACTCTCGCTTTGGTTACCTTGACAGGTTGATTTTTTATAACTCGATAGTCATTTGAAAGTGTCAACACCTTCATTCCTCTATTGCGTAAGACTCTCGCTTTGATTGCCCCAGGCAGGTTAATTTTTTCATAACAGGATGGTCATATGTAACATATTACTTTCGTTCACATCGATTGAATTTAAACAGGGTAGCCATACCAAAATATTGGGATATATTATATACTGGGTGTTAGGTTTCTGAGTGTTGTTTAACTTAGAAGGAACACTATATTACTCATAGATTCATCAATTTTACATAATGTACTGCGAAATTTGTCCATAATATCATATCAAAATTATTTATAGTAATATAACTCACCAACTAAATTTCTATAATTTTGAATGATGTTGCTGGATGAGGTTTACCAACTTTCACTGCCCCTCTACATATAAATGCGTATTTTCGCTCTTCAAAATAGTTTATATAGGGTTTGTACGTTTTTGTTACCCTCTGCGGAAGGAATATTATTTCTTTTCCCAGCTCTAACAATATTGTTTCTCCAAATTTGTTTTGTACTAAATTCGCTGAGATAATTTTCTTAGGTTCACCCAATATTAAATCATTAATTTTAGTTATAGGCTTCGAATCTCTTTCAAGAAGCGAAGAAGAATTTATAGTTTTCAAATCCATTACACTGAAATTAATGATAATATTATAAATAAATCATTCCAAGTAAAATAAATGAAAATGCCTTACCTGTTGTTTATTGGAAACTGATGAGTTCAAAAATAGATACGAAGAATGATTTTCATACAACAATTCTGACCTTATATACAAATCGAATCAAATATTTTTATTTTTCAAATGCGTAACCTTTAAGAGAATGCAATTACATTGAATAATTATCTGCATACATAATTCCATCTATTGCGTGAGACTCTCGCTTTGGTTACTTTGACAGGTTGATTTTTTATAACTAGATAGTTATTTGAAAGTGTTATCACCGTCATTCCCCTATTGCGTAAGACTCTCGCTTTGATTGCCTCAGGCAGGCTTATTTTTTCATAACAGGATGGTTATATGTAACTTATATTACTTTCGTTCACATCGATTGAATTTATACAGGGTAGTCATACCAAAATATGGGGATTTATTATATACTGGGTGTTAGGTTTCTTAGTGTTGTTCAACTTAGAAGGAAGACTATATTATTCATAGATTCATCAATTTTAGATAATGTACTGCGATATTTGTCCATAATATTATATCAAAATTATTTATAGTGATATAACTCACCAACTAAATTTCTATAATTTTGAATGATGTTGCTGGATGAGGTTTACCAACTTCCACTGCCCCTCTAAATATAAATGCGTATTTTCCCTCTTCAAAATAGTTTATATAGGGTTTGTACGTTTTTGTTACCCTCTGCGGAAGGAATATTATTCCTTTTTCCAGCTCTAACAATACTGTTTCTCCAAATTTGCTCTGTACTAATTTCGCTGAAATAATTTTCTTAGGTTCACCCAATATTAAATCGTTAATTTTTGTTATAGGCTTCGAATCTCTTTCTAGAAGCGAAGAAGAATTTATAATTTTTCAATCCATTACACTGGAATTAATGATAATACTATAAATAAATCATTCCAAGTAAAATAAATGAAAATGTCTTACCTGTTGTTTATTGGAATTTGGTGAGTTCAAAAATAGATACGGAGAATGATTTTCATCCAACAAATCTGACCTTATATACAAATCGAATCTAATATTTTTATTTTCAAATGCGTAACCGTTAAAAGAATGCAATTACATTGAATATATATCTGCATACATACTTTTATCTATTGCGTAAAACTCTTGCTTTGGTTACCTTGACAGGTTGATTTTTTATAACTAGATAGTCATTTGAAAGTGTTAACACCTTCATTCCTCTATTGCGTAAGACTCTCGCTTTTATTGCCCCAGGCAGGCTTATTTTTTCATAACAGGATGGTCATATGTAACATATAACTATCGTTCACATCGATTCAATTTATACAGGGTAGCCATACCAAAATATGGGGATATATTATATACTGGGTGTTAGGTTTGTGAGTGTTGTTTAACTCAGAAGGAACACTATATTACTCATAGATTCATCAATTTCAGATAATATACTGCGATATTTGTCAATAATATTATATCAAAATTATTTATAGTAATATAACTCACCAACTAAATTTCTATAATTTTGAATGATGTTGCTGGATGAGGATTACCAACTTTCACTGCCCCTCTAAATATAAATGCGTATTTTCCCTCTTCAAAATAGTTTATATAGGGTTTGTACGTTTTTGTTGCCCTCTGCGGAAGGAATATTATTTCTTTTTTCATCTCTAACAATACTGTTTCTCCAAATCTGCTTTGTACCAATTTCGCTGAAATAATTTTCTTAGGTTCACCCAATATTAAATCGTTAATTTTTGTTATAGGCTTCGAATCTCTTTCTAGAAGCAAATAAGAATTTATAGTTTTTAAATTCATTACACTGAAATTAATGATAATATTATAAATAAATCATTCCAAGTAAAATAAATGAAAATGTCTTACCTGTTATTTATTGGAAAATGATGAGTTCAAAAATAGATACGAAGAGTGATTTTCATACAACAATTCTGACCTTATATACAAATCGAATCAAATATTTCTATTTTCAAATGCGTAACCGTTAAGAGAATGCAATTACATTGAATATATATCTGCATACATACTTTTATCTATTGCGTAAGACTCTTGCTTTGGTTACCTTGACAGGTTGATTTTTTATAACTCGATAGTCATTTGAAAGTGTTAACACCTTCATTCCTCTATTGCGTAAGACTCTCGCTTTGATTGCCCCAGGCAGGTTAATTTTTTCATAACAGGATGGTCATATGTAACATATCACTTTCGTTCACATCGATTGAATTTATACAGGGTAGCCATACCAAAATATTGGGATATATTATATACTGTTTGTTAGGTTTCTGAGTGTTGTTCAACTTAGAAGGATCACTATATTACTCATAGATTCATCAATTTCAGATAATGTACTGCGATATTTGTCAATAATATTATATCAAAATTATTTATAGTAATATAACTCACCAACTAAATTTCTATAATTTTGAATGATGTTGCTGGATGAGGTTAACCAACTTTCACTGCCCCTCTAAATATAAATGCGTTTTTTCCCTCTTCAAAATAGTTTATATAGGGTTTGTACGTTTTGTTACCCTCTGCGGAAGGAATATTATTTCTTTTTCCAGCTCTAACAATATTGTTTCTCCAAATCTGCTTTGTACTAATTTCGCTGAAATAATTTTCTTAGGTTCACCCAATATTAAATCGTTAATTTTCGTTATAGGCTTCGAATCTCTTCCTAGAAGCGAAGAAGAGTTTATAGTTTTTGAATCCATTACACTGAAATTAATGATAATATTATAAATAAATCATTCCAAGTAAAATAAATGAAAATGTCTTACCCGTTGTTTATTGGAAACTGATGAGTTCAAAAATAGATACGAAGAGTGATTTTCATACAACAATTCTGACCTTATATACAAATCGAATCGAATATTTCTATTTTTCAAATGCGTAACCTTCAAGAGAACGCAATTACATTGAATAAATATTTGCATACATAATTTCATCTATTGCGTAAGACTCTCGCTTTGGTTACCTTGACAGGTTGATTTTTTATAACTAGATCGTCATTTGAAAGTGTTATAACCGTCATTTCCTATTGCGTAAGACTCTCGCTTTGATTGCCTCAGGTAGGCCGTTTTTTATAACAGGATCGTCATATGTAACTTACATTACTTTCGTTCACATCGCTTGACTTTATACAGGGTAGCCATACCAAAATATGGGGATTCATTATATACTGGGTGTTAGGTTTCTGAGTGTTGTTTAACTCAGAAGGAACACTATATTACTCATAGATTCATCAATTTTAGATAATGTACTGTGATATTTGTCCATAATATTATATCAAAATTATTTATAGTAATATAACTCACCATTAAAATTTCTATAATTTTGAATAATGTTGCTGGATGAGGTTTACCAACTTCCACTGCCCCTCTCAATATAAATGCGTATTTCCCTCTCCAAAATAGTTTATATTGGGTTTGTACGTTTTTGTTACCCTCTGCGGAAGGAATATTATTTCTTTTCCCAGCTCTAACAATACTGTTTCTCCAAATTTGCTTTGTACTAATTCCGCTGAGATAATTTTCTTAGGTTCACCCAATATTAAATCGTTAATTTTTGTTGTAGGCTTCGAATCTCTTTCTAGAAGCGAAGAAGAATTTATAGCTTTTAAATCCATTGATAATATTATAAATAAATAATTCCAAGTAAAATAAATGAAAATGTCTTACCTGTTGTTTATTGGAAACTGATGAGTTCAAAAATAGATACGAAGAGTGATTTTCATACAACAATTCTGACCTTATATACAAATCGAATCGAATATTTTTATTTTTTAAATGCGTAACCTTCAAGAGAATGCAATTACATTGGATAATTATTTGCATATATAATTTCATCTATTGCGTAAGACTCTCGCTTTGGTTACCTTGAAAGGTTGATTTTTTATAACTAGATAGTCATTTGAAAGTGTTAACACCTTCATTCCTCTATTGCGTAAAACTCTCGCTTTGATTGCCCCAGGCAGGCTTATTTTTTCATAACAGGATGGTCATATGTAACTTATATTACTTTCGTTCACATCGATTGAATTCATACAGGGTAGCCATACCAAAATATGGGGATATATTATATACTGGGTGTTAGGTTTCTGAGTGTTGTTTAACTTAGAAGGAACACTATATTACTCATAGATTCATCAATTTTAGATAATGTACTGCGATATTTGTCCATCATATTATATCAAAATTATTTATAGTAATATAACTCACCAACTAAATTTCTATAATTTTGAATGATGTTGCTGGATGAGGTTTACCAACTTTCACTGCCCCTCTACATATAAATGCGTATTTTCGCTCTTCAAAATAGTTTATATAGGGTTTGTACGTTTTTGTTACCCTCTGCGGAAGGAATATTATTTCTTTTCCCAGCTCTAACAATACTGTTTCTCCAAATTTGCTTTGTACTAATTTCGCTGAGATAATTTTCTTAGGTTCACCCAATATTAAATCGTTAATTTTTGTTGTAGGCTTCGAATCTCTTTCTAGAAGCGAAGAAGAATTTATAGCTTTTAAATCCATTGATAATATTATAAATAAATCATTCCAAGTAAAATAAATGAAAATGTCTTACCTGTTGTTTATTGGAAACTGATGAGTTCAAAAATAGATACGAAGAGTGATTTTCATACAACAATTCTGACCTTATATACAAATCGAATCGAATATTTTTATTTTTCAAATGCGTAACCTTCAAGAGAATGCAATTACATTGGATAATTATTTGCATATATAATTTCATCTATTGCGTAAGACTCTCGCTTTGGTTACCTTGACAGGTTGATTTTTTATAACTCGATAGTCATTTGAAAGTGTCAACACCTTCATTCCTCTATTGCGTAAGACTCTCGCTTTGATTGCCCCAGGCAGGTTAATTTTTTCATAACAGGATGGTCATATGTAACATATTACTTTCGTTCACATCGATTGAATTTAAACAGGGTAGCCATACCAAAATATTGGGATATATTATATACTGGGTGTTAGGTTTCTGAGTGTTGTTTAACTTAGAAGGAACACTATATTACTCATAGATTCATCAATTTTACATAATGTACTGCGAAATTTGTCCATAATATCATATCAAAATTATTTATAGTAATATAACTCACCAACTAAATTTCTATAATTTTGAATGATGTTGCTGGATGAGGTTTACCAACTTTCACTGCCCCTCTACATATAAATGCGTATTTTCGCTCTTCAAAATAGTTTATATAGGGTTTGTACGTTTTTGTTACCCTCTGCGGAAGGAATATTATTTCTTTTCCCAGCTCTAACAATATTGTTTCTCCAAATTTGTTTTGTACTAATTTCGCTGAGATAATTTTCTTAGGTTCACCCAATATTAAATCATTAATTTTAGTTATAGGCTTCGAATCTCTTTCTAGAAGCGAAGAAGAATTTATAGTTTTCAAATCCATTACACTGAAATTAATGATAATATTATAAATAAATCATTCCAAGTAAAATAAATGAACATGCCTTACCTGTTGTTTATTGGAAACTGATGAGTTCAAAAATAGATACGAAGAATGATTTTCATACAACAATTCTGACCTTATATACAAATCGAATCAAATAGTTTTATTTTTCAAATGCGTAACCTTTAAGAGAATGCAATTACATTGAATAATTATCTGCATACATAATTCCATCTATTGCGTGAGACTCTCGCTTTGGTTACTTTGACAGGTTGATTTTTTATAACTAGATAGTTATTTGAAAGTGTTATCACCGTCATTCCCCTATTGCGTAAGACTCTCGCTTTGATTGCCTCAGGCAGGCTTATTTTTTCATAACAGGATGGTCATATGTAACTTATATTACTTTCGTTCACATCGATTGAATTTATACAGGGTAGTCATACCAAAATATGGGGATTTATTATATACTGGGTGTTAGGTTTCTTAGTGTTGTTCAACTTAGAAGGAAGACTATATTATTCATAGATTCATCAATTTTAGATAATGTACTGCGATATTTGTCCATAATATTATATCAAAATTATTTATAGTGATATAACTCACCAACTAAATTTCTATAATTTTGAATGATGTTGCTGGATGAGGTTTACCAACTTCCACTGCCCCTCTAAATATAAATGCGTATTTTCTCTCTTCAAAATAGTTTATATAGGGTTTGTACGTTTTTGTTACCCTCTGCGGAAGGAATATTATTCCTTTTTCCAGCTCTAACAATACTGTTTCTCCAAATTTGCTCTGTACTAATTTCGCTGAAATAATTTTCTTAGGTTCACCCAATATTAAATCGTTAATTTTTGTTATAGGCTTCGAATCTCTTTCTAGAAGCGAAGAAGAATTTATAATTTTTCAATCCATTACACTGGAATTAATGATAATACTATAAATAAATCATTCCAAGTAAAATAAATGAAAATGTCTTAGGTAAGACATTTTCATTTATTTTACTTGGAATGATTTATTTATAGTATTATCATTAATTCCAGTGTAATGGATTGAAAAATTATAAATTCTTCTTCCTGTTGTTTATTGGAATTTGGTGAGTTCAAAAATAGATACGGAGAATGATTTTCATCCAACAAATCTGACCTTATATACAAATCGAATCTAATATTTTTATTTTCAAATGCGTAACCGTTAAGAGAATGCAATTACATTGAATATATATCTGCATACATACTTTTATCTATTGCGTAAAACTCTTGCTTTGGTTACCTTGACAGGTTGATTTTTTATAACTAGATAGTCATTTGAAAGTGTTAACACCTTCATTCCTCTATTGCGTAAGACTCTCGCTTTTATTGCCCCAGGCAGGCTTATTTTTTCATAACAGGATGGTCATATGTAACATATAACTATCGTTCACATCGATTCAATTTATACAGGGTAGCCATACCAAAATATGGGGATATATTATATACTGGGTGTTAGGTTTGTGAGTGTTGTTTAACTCAGAAGGAACACTATATTACTCATAGATTCATCAATTTCAGATAATATACTGCGATATTTGTCAATAATATTATATCAAAATTATTTATAGTAATATAACTCACCAACTAAATTTCTATAATTTTGAATGATGTTGCTGGATGAGGATTACCCACTTTCACTGCCCCTCTAAATATAAATGCGTATTTTCCCTCTTCAAAATAGTTTATATAGGGTTTGTACGTTTTTGTTGCCCTCTGCGGAAGGAATATTATTTCTTTTTCCAGCTCTAACAATACTGTTTCTCCAAATCTGCTTTGTACCAATTTCGCTGAAATAATTTTCTTAGGTTCACCCAATATTAAATCGTTAATTTTTGTTATAGGCTTCGAATCTCTTTCTAGAAGCAAATAAGAATTTATAGTTTTTAAATTCATTACACTGAAATTAATGATAATATTATAAATAAATCATTCCAAGTAAAATAAATGAAAATGTCTTACCTGTTATTTATTGGAAAATGATGAGTTCAAAAATAGATACGAAGAGTGATTTTCATACAACAATTCTGACCTTATATACAAATCGAATCAAATATTTCTATTTTCAAATGCGTAACCGTTAAGAGAATGCAATTACATTGAATATATATCTGCATACATACTTTTATCTATTGCGTAAGACTCTTGCTTTGGTTACCTTGACAGGTTGATTTTTTATAACTCGATAGTCATTTGAAAGTGTTAACACCTTCATTCCTCTATTGCGTAAGACTCTCGCTTTGATTGCCCCAGGCAGGTTAATTTTTTCATAACAGGATGGTCATATGTAACATATCACTTTCGTTCACATCGATTGAATTTATACAGGGTAGCCATACCAAAATATTGGGATATATTATATACTGTGTGTTAGGTTTCTGAGTGTTGTTTAACTTAGAAGGATCACTATATTACTCATAGATTCATCAATTTCAGATAATGTACTGCGATATTTGTCAATAATATTATATCAAAATTATTTATAGTAATATAACTCACCAACTAAATTTCTATAATTTTGAATGATGTTGCTGGATGAGGTTAACCAACTTTCACTGCCCCTCTAAATATAAATGCGTTTTTTTCCTCTTCAAAATAGTTTATATAGGGTTTGTACGTTTTGTTACCCTCTGCGGAAGGAATATTATTTCTTTTTCCAGCTCTAACAATATTGTTTCTCCAAATCTGCTTTGTACTAATTTCGCTGAAATAATTTTCTTAGGTTCACCCAATATTAAATCGTTAATTTTCGTTATAGGCTTCGAATCTCTTCCTAGAAGCGAAGAAGAGTTTATAGTTTTTGAATCCATTACACTGAAATTAATGATAATATTATAAATAAATCATTCCAAGTAAAATAAATGAAAATGTCTTACCCGTTGTTTATTGGAAACTGATGAGTTCAAAAATAGATACGAAGAGTGATTTTCATACAACAATTCTGACCTTATATACAAATCGAATCGAATATTTCTATTTTTCAAATGCGTAACCTTCAAGAGAACGCAATTACATTGAATAATTATTTGCATACATAATTTCATCTATTGCGTAAGACTCTCGCTTTGGTTACCTTGACAGGTTGATTTTTTATAACTAGATCGTCATTTGAAAGTGTTATAACCGTCATTTCCTATTGCGTAAGACTCTCGCTTTGATTGCCTCAGGTAGGCCGTTTTTTATAACAGGATCGTCATATGTAACTTACATTACTTTCGTTCACATCGCTTGACATTATACAGGGTAGCCATACCAAAATATGGGGATTCATTATATACTGGGTGTTGTTTAACTTAGAAGGAACACTATATTACTCATAGATTCATCAATTTTAGATAATGTACTGTGATATTTGTCCATAATATTATATCAAAATTATTTATAGTAATATAACTCACCATTAAAATTTCTATAATTTTGAATAATGTTGCTGGATGAGGTTTACCAACTTCCACTGCCCCTCTCAATATAAATGCGTATTTCCCTCTCCAAAATAGTTTATATTGGGTTTGTACGTTTTTGTTACCCTCTGCGGAAGGAATATTATTTCTTTTCCCAGCTCTAACAATACTGTTTCTCCAAATTTGCTTTGTACTAATTTCGCTGAGATAATTTTCTTAGGTTCACCCAATATTAAATCGTTAATTTTTGTTGTAGGCTTCGAATCTCTTTCTAGAAGCGAAGAAGAATTTATAGCTTTTAAATCCATTGATAATATTATAAATAAATCATTCCAAGTAAAATAAATGAAAATGTCTTACCTGTTGTTTATTGGAAACTGATGAGTTCAAAAATAGATACGAAGAGTGATTTTCATACAACAATTCTGACCTTATATACAAATCGAATCGAATATTTTTATTTTTCAAATGCGTAACCTTCAAGAGAATGCAATTACATTGGATAATTATTTGCATATATAATTTCATCTATTGCGTAAGACTCTCGCTTTGGTTACCTTGAAAGGTTGATTTTTTATAACTAGATAGTCATTTGAAAGTGTTAACACCTTCATTCCTCTATTGCGTAAAACTCTCGCTTTGATTGCCCCAGGCAGGCTTATTTTTTCATAACAGGATGGTCATATGTAACTTATATTACTTTCGTTCACATCGATTGAATTCATACAGGGTAGCCATACCAAAATATGGGGATATATTATATACTGGGTGTTAGGTTTCTGAGTGTTGTTTAACTTAGAAGGAACACTATATTACTCATAGATTCATCAATTTCAGATATTGTACTGCGATATTTGACCATAATATTATATCAAAATTATTTATAGTAATATAACTCACCAACTAAATTTCTATAATTTTGAATGATGTTGCTGGATGAGGTTTACCAACTTTCACTGCCCCTCTACATATAAATGCGTATTTTCCCTCTTCAAAATAGTTTATATAGGGTTTGTACGTTTTTGTTACCCTCTGCGGAAGGAATATTATTTCTTTTTCCAGCTCTAACAATACTGTTTCTCCAAATCTGCTTTGTACTAATTTCGCTGAAATAATTTTCTTAGGTTCACCCAATATTAAATCGTTAATTTTTGTTATAGGCTTCGAATCTCTTTCTAGAAGCAAATAAGAATTTATAGTTTTTAAATCCATTACACTGAAATTAATGATAATTTTATAAATAAATCATTCCAAGTAAAATAAATGAAAATGTCTTACCTGTTATTTATTGGAAAATGATGAGTTCAAAAATAGATACGAAGAGTGATTTTCATACAACAATTCTGACCTTATATACAGATCGAATCAAATATTTTTATTTTCAAATGCGTAACCGTTAAGAGAATGCAATTACATTGAATATATATCTGCATACATACTTTTATCTATTGCGTAAGACTCTTGCTTTGGTTACCTTGACAGGTTGATTTTTTATAACTCGATAGTCATTTGAAAGTGTCAACACCTTCATTCCTCTATTGCGTAAGACTCTCGCTTTGATTGCCCCAGGCAGGTTAATTTTTTCATAACAGGATGGTCATATGTAACATATTACTTTCGTTCACATCGATTGAATTTAAACAGGGTAGCCATACCAAAATATTGGGATATATTATATACTGGGTGTTAGGTTTCTGAGTGTTGTTTAACTTAGAAGGAACACTATATTACTCATAGATTCATCAATTTTACATAATGTACTGCGAAATTTGTCCATAATATCATATCAAAATTATTTATAGTCATATAACTCACCAACTAAATTTCTATAATTTTGAATGATATTGCTGGATGAGGTTTACCAACTTCCACTGCCCCTCTAAATATAAATGTGTATTTTCCCTCTTCAATATAGTCTATATTGGGTTTGTACGTTTTTGTTACCCTCTGCGGAAGGAATATTATTTTTTTTCCCAGCTCTAACAATACTGTTTCTCCAAATTTGTTTTGTACTAATTTCGCTGAGATAATTTTCTTAGGTTCACCCAATATTAAATCATTAATTTTAGTTATAGGCTTCGAATCTCTTTCTAGAAGCGAGGAAGAATTTATAGTTTTCAAATCCATTACACTGAAATTAATGATAATATTATAAATAAATCATTCCAAGTAAATTAAATGAAAATGCTTTACCTGTTGTTTATTGGAAACTGATGAGTTCAAAAATAGTTACGAAGAATGATTTTCATACAACAATTCTGACCTTATATACAAATCGAATCAAATATTTTTATTTTTCAAATGCGTAACCTTTAAGAGAATGCAATTACATTGAATAATTATCTGCATACATAATTCCATCTATTGCGTGAGACTCTCGCTTTGGTTACTTTGATAGGTTGATTTTTTATAACTAGATAGTTATTTGAAAGTGTTATCACCGTCATTCCCCTATTGCGTAAGACTCTCGCTTTGATTGCCTCAGGCAGGCTTATTTTTTCATAACAGGATGGTCATATGTAACTTATATTACTTTCGTTCACATCGATTGAATTTATACAGGGTAGTCATACCAAAATATGGGGATTTATTATATACTGGGTGTTAGGTTTCTTAGTGTTGTTCAACTTAGAAGGAAGACTATATTATTCATAGATTCATCAATTTTAGATAATGTACTGCGATATTTGTCCATAATATTATATCAAAATTATTTATAGTGATATAACTCACCAACTAAATTTCTATAATTTTGAATGATGTTGCTGGATGAGGTTTACCAACTTCCACTGCCCCTCTAAATATAAATGCGTATTTTTCCTCTTCAAAATAGTTTATATAGGGTTTGTACGTTTTTGTTACCCTCTGCGGAAGGAATATTATTCCTTTTTCCAGCTCTAACAATACTGTTTCTCCAAATTTGCTCTGTACTAATTCCGCTGAAATAATTTTCTTAGGTTCACCCAAAATTAAATCGTTAATTTTTGTTATAGGCTTCGAATCTCTTCCTAGAAGCGAAGAAGAATTTATAATTTTTCAATCCATTACACTGGAATTAATGATAATACTATAAATAAATCATTCCAAGTAAAATAAATGAAAATGTCTTACCTGTTGTTTATTGGAATTTGGTGAGTTCAAAAATAGATACGGAGAATGATTTTCATCCAACAAATCTGACCTTATATACAAATCGAATCTAATATTTTTATTTTCAAATGCGTAACCGTTAAGAGAATGCAATTACATTGAATATATATCTGCATACATACTTTTATCTATTGCGTAAAACTCTTGCTTTGGTTACCTTGACAGGTTGATTTTTTATAACTAGATAGTCATTTGAAAGTGTTAACACCTTCATTCCTCTATTGCGTCAGACTCTCGCTTTTATTGCCCCAGGCAGGCTTATTTTTTCATAACAGGATGGTCATATGTAACATATAACTATCGTTCACATCGATTCAATTTATACAGGGTAGCCATACCAAAATATGGGGATATATTATATACTGGGTGTTAGGTTTGTGAGTGTTGTTTAACTCAGAAGGAACACTATATTACTCATAGATTCATCAATTTCAGATAATATACTGCGATATTTGTCAATAATATTATATCAAAATTATTTATAGTAATATAACTCACCAACTAAATTTCTATAATTTTGAATGATGTTGCTGGATGAGGTTTACTAACTTTCACTGCCCCTCTAAATATAAATGCGTATTTTCCCTCTTCAAAATAGTTTATATAGGGTTTGTACGTTTTTGTTGCCCTCTGCGGAAGGAATATTATTTCTTTTTCCAGCTCTAACAATACTGTTTCTCCAAATCTGCTTTGTACCAATTTCGCTGAAATAATTTTCTCAGGTTCACCCAATATTAAATCGTTAATTTTTGTTATAGGCTTCGAATCTCTTTCTAGAAGCAAATAAGAATTTATAGTTTTTAAATCCATTACACTGAAATTAATGATAATATTATAAATAAATCATTCCAAGTAAAATAAATGAAAATGTCTTACCTGTTATTTATTGGAAAATGATGAGTTCAAAAATAGATACGAAGAGTGATTTTCATACAACAATTCTGACCTTATATACAAATCGAATCAAATATTTCTATTTTCAAATGCGTAACCGTTAAGAGAATGCAATTACATTGAATATATATCTGCATACATACTTTTATCTATTGCGTAAGACTCTTGCTTTGGTTACCTTGACAGGTTGATTTTTTATAACTCGATAGTCATTTGAAAGTGTTAACACCTTCATCCCTCTATTGCGTAAGACTCTCGCTTTGATTGCCCCAGGCAGGTTAATTTTTTCATAACAGGATGGTCATATGTAACATATCACTTTCGTTCACATCGATTGAATTTATACACGGTAGCCATACCAAAATATTGGGATATATTATATACTGGGTGTTAGGTTTCTGAGTGTTGTTTAACTTAGAAGGATCACTATATTACTCATAGATTCATCAATTTCAGATAATGTACTGCGATATTTGTCAATAATATTATATCAAAATTATTTATAGTAATATAACTCACCAACTAAATTTCTATAATTTTGAATGATGTTGCTGGATGAGGTTAACCAACTTTCACTGCCCCTCTAAATATAAATGCGTATTTTCCCTCTTCAAAATAGTTTATATAGGGTTTGTACGTTTTGTTACCCTCTGCGGAAGGAATATTATTTCTTTTTCCAGCTCTAACAATATTGTTTCTCCAAATTTGCTTTGTACTAATTTCGCTGAAATAATTTTCTTAGGTTCACCCAATATTAAATCGTTAATTTTCGTTATAGGCTTCGAATCTCTTCCTAGAAGCGAAGAAGAGTTTATAGTTTTTGAATCCATTACACTGAAATTAATGATAATATTATAAATAAATCATTCCAAGTAAAATAAATGAAAATGTCTTACCTGTTGTTTATTGGAAACTGATGAGTTCAAAAATAGATACGAAGAGTGATTTTCATACAACAATTCTGACCTTATATACAAATCGAATCGAATATTTCTATTTTTCAAATGCGTAACCTTCAAGAGAGCGCAATTACATTGAGTAATTATTTGCATACATAATTTCATCTATTGCGTAAGACTCTCGCTTTGGTTACCTTGACAGGTTGATTTTTTATAACTAGATCGTCATTTGAAAGTGTTATAACCGTCATTTCCTATTGCGTAAGACTATCGCTTTGATTGCCTCAGGTAGGCCTTCCTTCTATAACAGGATCGTCATATGTAACTTACATTACTTTCGTTCACATCGATTGACTTTATACAGGGTAGCCATACCAAAATATGGGGATTTATTATATACTGGGTGTTAGGTTTCTGAGTGTTGTTTAACTTAGAAGGAACACTATATTACTCATAGATTCATCAATTTTAGATAATGTACTGCGATATTTGTCCATAATATTATATCAAAATTATTTATAGTAATATAACTCACCATTAAAATTCCTATAATTTTGAATGATGTTGCTGGATGAGGTTTACCAACGTCCACTGCCCCTCCCAATATAAATGCGTATTTCCCTCTTCAAAATAGTTTATATAGGGTTTGTACGTTTTTGTTACCCTCTGCGGAAGGAATATTATTCCTTTTTCCAGCTCTAACAATACTCTTTCTCCAAATTTGCTCTGTACTAATTTCGCTGAAATAATTTTCTTAGGTTTACCCAATATTAAATCGTTAATTTTTGTTATAGGCTTCGAATCTCTTTCTAGAAGCGAAGAAGAATTTATAATGTTTCAATCCATTACACTGGAATTAATGATAATACTATAAATAAATCATTCCAAGTAAAATAAATGAAAATGTCTTACCTGTTGTTTATTGGAAACTGATGAGTTCAAAAATAGATACGGAGAATGATTTTCATTCAACAAATCTGACCTTATATACAAATCGAATCTAATATTCTTATTTTCAAATGCGTAACCGTGAAGAGAATGCAATTACATTGAATATATATCTGCATACATACTTTTATCTATTGCGTAAAACTCTTGCTTTGGTTACCTTGACAGGTTGATTTTCTATAACTAGATAGTCATTTGAAAGTGTTAACACCTTCATTCCTCTATTGCGTAAGACTCTCGCTTTGATTGCCCCAGGCAGGCTTATTTTTTCATAACAGGATGGTCATATGTAACATATAACTTTCGTTCACATCGATTGAATTTATACAGGGTAGCAATACCAAAATATGGGGATATATTATATACTGGGTGTTAGGTTTGTGAGTGTTGTTTAACTCAGAGGGAACACTATATTACTCATAGATTCATCAATTCCAGATAATGTACTGCGATATTTGTCAATAATGTTATATCAAAATTATTTATAGTAATATAACTCACCAACTAAATTTCTATAATTTTGAATGATGTTGCTGGATGAGGTTTACCAACTTTCACTGCCCCTATAAATATAAATGCGTATTTTCCCTCTTCAAAATAGTTTATATAGGGTTTGTACGTTTTTGTTGCCCTCTGCGGAAGGAATATTATTTCTTTTTCCAGCTCTAACAATACTGTTTCTCCAAATCTGCTTAGTACCAATTTCGCTGAAATAATTTTCTTAGGTTCACCCAATATTAAATCGTTAATTTTCGTTATAGGCTTCGAATCTCTTTCTAGAAGCGAAGAAGTGTTTATAGTTTTTAAATCCATTACACTGAAATTAATGATAATATTATAAATAAATCATTCCAAGTAAAATAAATGAAAATGACTTACCTGTTGTTTATTGGAAACTGATGAGTTCAAAAATAGATACGAAGAGTGATTTTCATACAACAATTCTGACCTTATATACAAATCGAATCGAATATTTTTATTTTTCAAATGCGTAACCTTTAAGAGAATGCAATTACATTGAATAATTATTTGCATACATAATTTCATCTATTGCGTAAGACTCTCGCTTAGGTTACCTTGACAGGTTGATTTTTTATAACTAGATAGTCATTTGAAAGTGTTAACACCTTCATTCCTCTATTGCGTAAGACTCTCGCTTTGATTGCCCCAGGCAGGCTCATTTTTTCATAACAGGATGGTCATATGTAGCATATTACTTTCGTTCACATCGATTGAATTTATACAGGGTAGCCATACCAAAATATGGGGATACATTATATACTGGGTGTTAGGTTTCTGAGTGTTGTTTAACTTAGAAGGAACACTATATTACTCATAGATTCATCAATTTCAGATAATTTACTGCGATATTTGACCATAATATTATATCAAAATTATTTATAGTAATATAACTCACCAACTAAATTTCTATAATTTTGAATGATGTTGCTGGATGAGGTTTACCAACTTTCACTGCCCCTCTATATATAAATGCGTATTTTCCCTCTTCAAAATAGTTTATATAGGGTTTGTACGTTTTTGTTACCCTCTGCGGAAGGAATATTATTCCTTTTTCCAGCTCTAACAATACTGTTTCTCCAAATCTGCTTTGTACTAATTTCGCTGAATCAATTTTCTTAGGTTCACCCAATATTAAATCGTTAATTTTTGTTATAGGCTTCGAATCTCTTTCTAGAAGCAAAGAAGAATTTATAGTTTTTAAACCCATTACACTGAAATTAATGATAATATTATAAATAAATCATTCCAAGTAAAATAAATGAAAATGTCTTACCTGTTGTTTATTGGAAACTGATGAGTTCAAAAATAGATACGACGAATGATTTTCATACAACAAATCTAACCTTATATACAAATCGAATCTAATATTTTCATTTTCAAATGCGTAACCGTTAAGAGAATTCAATTACATTGAATATATATCTGCATACATACTTTTATCTATTGCGTAAGACTCTTGCTTCGGTTACCTTGACAGGTTGATTTTTTATAACTCGATAGTCATTTGAAAGTGTTAACACCTTCATTCCTCTATTGCGTAAGACTCTCGCTTTGATTGCCCCAGGCAGGCTTATTTTTTCATAACAGGATGGTCATATGTAACATATAACTATCGTTCACATCGATTGAATTTATACAGGGTAGCCATACCTAAATATGGATATATTATATACTGGGTGTTAGGTTTCTGAGTGTTGTTTTACTTAGAAGGAACACTATATTACTCATAGATTCATCAATTTTAGATGCGTTTGTTTGGTAAAATATTACTTATTGGATTCTCGCATAATTCGTGGACTGGGAGGGCCCCAAATACATCTACTCCGAATACAATCATACCTCTATCTTCGATTCCCAGGGCGTGCACATCGCACTGAACCCCTTCGTAATGTATATTTCCAATCACATTCGAATATCTTGATTTCCCCATGGGATCAGTAAATGCGTCCTCAAAGGAAGGCAAGTTCCATCCACGGTTCACTGTGACAGCCGGTATACAGAATTTGATGAAATTGGCAATGTCGTTCATAAACTCAAATTAATTTGCGGCGAATGGTTCCTACGTATAGGCAACCAAAATCACTCCGGAAATTGAATGGTCTTCTTCCCGGTGATTCAGTTATAAATGGCAATTTTGGCTACTTGTGAGTTAGGTACAAATGTCGCTGAGTAGCAGTAGACACATGGCATGCTAATTCCTTATTTTCAACAATAAATATCGAAGTTGATAATTTAAATATTAACGGTCGCGCTGTGCGCATGACTTGATCAGTCCAAAAAGATAAGTCAGTACAACGAGGAGACTTTGTACTGAACAATAAGAGAGTACGGAAGCCATCTTTGCTGTTCGGTGTTCTGATGGATAGTGCCTAATAAAATCTAAGGTTATAATAAAATAAGCATAATTATAAAAGGACGTAATTTGTCTTACAGGCAAATCCGGTAAAGACGTTGCCACGTACTTTGTAACAAAGTTAGATGTACATTTTGCAAATGAGCCTCATAAAAAGAAACGAGTCGGCAACTGCTTGTTTTATGTGCTATCACTATCATAGTTCGAAGTGGTTCGAAGAAAACCAGACCGACCGAGATCCTGCTGTACACTGTTGAATGTTGTGACTACAACGCTACTGATTGCGCAACTTTTGGGATAGGGCGCTTCACCCCCTCTCACTTAGGCATAACACATTAACACTTACATGGGTGCATTATCAAAGTTAACGTAAGCAACCCGATTGGCGTGCTTTCTGGAGCCCGAGAGGGTTCGAGTTTAAATAATTGCATCCCCTAGGAGAATCGTGAGTAGACCACCGTTAAATTAAAGATGTTGAAGAAAAGTGTTTCATTCGCTTAACACCTCAATGCTTATTGTTTTTTCATATATACTTAGTCTAATTGTATTTTTTTATATTATCTCAATTGTGAACAATCTACAGCTGTGGGTTGGGAAATTTCTTTATTATTTCCGCAATCATTTCTATTTAATTACCCTCAGATAGTCTTTATTCTGGGGTGATATTGTGTACAATATTTAATGGTACCATCTATGTTATACAAAAGTTTATCTATAAACTTATTAGTAAGTGATCTAGTCAGATTCGAATATTTTAATTCATAAATGCCGAAAATGATTTATTACGCAATTTTTTTATTTCGCAACTGTTATTAAATTTATACCGTATCCGCATTTGACCTATTTTATTGTCCCATTCCTCTGACGATTTTCCTTCATGGCGCCCCTAGCTTACTACTAAAATACATCATCTTTAAATATTAGTAATTTGTTTATTTTTCTTGGATAAAGTAAAACTAGTATTTCGAACTCCATCTCTCACCTGAGTTAGCATTCTGTAGTTGGACTTACAGAATAGGATCATAAGTTTGGCGCTCTAAACGTGGGGCTAGTTTTTGCTTAAAAATAAAAGAGAAATAGATAGAATAATTTCGGCCGGTGCAAGTAAGCTAATTTCCTTAATTACCTGCTTCTACTCCTTAAATAAAATAGGCAAAACTTGTTATTGACTAGTGAATTTAACGTGATTTTTTGTTCATCGATATCTTTTTACGGATATAGTTAATTATATCAGGTAGAAAAGTAATTATCAAGTGCTAATAGATCTTATTTATTAATAGATCTTATTTATTTCTTTGGGTTGCAAAAGGAAAGAAAAGAGTTTTACAACATTCGTGATTTATAAAGGTAAAGATATACAGGTTGTCCCAGCGATTAGGAAGTATGAAATAACAATTTAAGTTTTTTAGTTTACAATTATCCAAAGATAAGCGTTAGTACAGTTTTGATCGGTCGGATAAAGCGGTATTTTACCGAAAGATTGTCCTTTTATTGCGTTGTTTGATTGGGGTGTTTTTTTGTTGTTTTATTTGCAATTGGGTCTGTTACGCGGTAAAAATGTCGAATCCATACCGGATGGAACCCAACCATTTGAAAACCACAGAACTTAATTACGAGTTAAGGATCAGAGGGGTAACTACTGAAAGGGTTGATATTGATTCAAGAAGAAAATTCCTTCGGAGAGAGCTACGAAAGGATCAAGCGAGGCCAGGTGTTGAGTACGATACGCCAGATTTTGATTTTCATTTGGAAAAACTGAGCTGGAGCGAAGTATTAAATCAATAACTGAATTGGTGAATGATAATGATAGTTCCAATGTTGAGTTAGCTTCACGTATTCGTTCTAGGATTTGTCATGTGTTGGGTAGGTTACACCGGATACCAGGGAAAGCGGGGGAGGCTGCATCGAATTTTCGGGGTGATAATATAATTCTGGTAACGGCCTTGGAGAAGGATTTAACCGAAGTAGTAGATAATAGTGCCGGGGCAGCTGCACCTAGCAATAGGCAATCACTGTCTAGGTCAAATGATGATAAAGCAGTACCAGTATACAAGTGGCCAGTCAGGTTTGATAGAAAACTCGGTAGTGGATCTCTAAACTCCTTTTTGTCTAGAGTGGAAGAACTAAGGGTCGCCAGAAAATGCAGTGAGGAGGGATTGTTCGAAGCGGCTTCAGATTTATTTGAGGGTGTTGCACTCGAGTGGTTTCGGGCTCAGTTAAGTTATGGACGATTTGATTCATGGGATACCTTGGTATCGTCGCGCAGGAAAGATTTCTTACCTGAACAGTATAATGACGAACTTTGGAAGCAGATTGAGAAAAGGACCCAACACGAAGAGGAGCCAGTTGTCATCTACATATCTATCATGGAAAATCTCTTTGACTGCTCAACGGAAAAACCCAATGAGGATAAAAAGTTGCGGATGCTTATGGCTAGGGTATTGCCTGTCTTTCGAACCCACATCGCTCTTCAAGGAGTTACAACCGTCGCGCGTCTGGTGGAGATTTGCCCAACTCTGGAGGAATCCGAAAGGGTTAAACGAGGTTTCAAACCTACCCCCAAACGGTCTGTTTGTACTTTAGAACCAGGTTTAGCTTACATCGCGGAGGAAACTTCCGTCGGCGTGGGTTCGAGACAATGGGATTTTTCACGACAAACTCTTAATCAGGTGGACGCATCTGATAGCTCTTCTCGCAATTCGAAGGTGCCTTATCAGACCCGAAGGGCCAATAACGGAGTGAAGTGTTGGAAGTGTTCTGAATTTGGACATATAAAAAGAGAATGGCGCAGTAGGAGTTATCCTAAGCTGAGATGTTTTAGTTGCGGTATGGAAGATGTGATTCGTCCAAACTGCCTCAGGTGTTCAAAAAACTCTTAGGTGGAGTACACTTTCCGGGTCGCCGGTACTTCAATGAAAACATTTAGTTCAGAGATCCGGTTAACATCGCAGAAGGAGTGGAACGATTGGTTAGAAATCGTAAGGCGTTTTTGTAGATCCGGTCGTCCAGATCCTGTAGACGTTAAGAAACCAGAAGATGCAGAGCAGACTAACGAGGTATTTGTGGAAAGAGAGAATGATATCCGTCCGTATGTATCAGTACAGATTTTTGGCAGGTCGGTTGTCGCGCTCTTAGATTCCGGTGATAGGAGGAAACGGCTTGTTTCTACTGTCTCTGTTCGATCTTGGTATAAACGAGAGTAATCGAGTGTCTGTGAGGATAGCAGATGGGGCAGCGCAAGCTGTGGATGGGTTTGTAAATTTACCCCTAAAATGTGGAGTTGAAAAACTAATTAAGGTTCTGGTAGTATCGTCTTTAGCACGTACCCTGATTTTGGGGACAGATGTGTGTGAAGTTTTTAATATTACTGTTCGCTTCGATACAAATTCGTACTATGTAGGAGATGAAGATTTGTACAGTTCAGCTAGATTAGATTTGGAGGAGAAATTCGAAGTAGTCAGTAAAATTTGTTGTAGTACAGAGCTGTCCGAAGATCAGTTGGCTGATTTAGGTAAGGTTAAAGACCTTTTTCGTAGCATTTCTCCGGAAAAGTTCGGTAGAACTAACAATGTTATGCATGTTATTGATACAGGAGATCACGAACCAATTAAGCAGAGATACCACGTAATGTCACCATATAAGTTGAAAGTTCTTGAGAAGGAGTTAGATAAAATGTTAGCTTTGGGTATTGTTAGGCCATCATCTAGTCCTTGGTCAAGGCCTGTTGTTATTACGGAAAAATCAAATGGTGATCCAAGATTTTGTTTTGACGGAAGGAGACTCAATGCAGTTACTAAGAAATGTGCATATCCTCTACCTCGCGTTGATTACATTTTAAGTAGACTTGCAGGTGCAAAGTTCCTTAGTAGTATCGATTTAAAGTCCGCTTTTTGACAAATTCCTTTGTCCCCGGAGTCGTGTGAGAAGACAGCATTCGTGGTTCCAGGGAGAGGTTTATATGAGTTTATTGTTATGCCATTTGGCCCCTGTAATGCCGCTCAAATGTTGCAAAAACTGATGGATTCAATATTGGGCCCTGAGTTATATCCTTACGTGTTTGTGTACTTGGATGATGCGATCATAGCCACCCCTGCTCTAGAACAACACTTAGATATCCTTCGTATTGTTTATTCTCGTTTAAAAGAAGCCAATTTAACAATAAATTTTGTCAAATGTCATTTTTGCATGCCTAGTTTAAAGTATTTGGGTTTCGTAGTGGATCGCGATGGACTTAGGACGGACCCATGTAAAGTCAAAAGTATGTTGGAGTATCCAACACCTACGACCGCAACTGAGATAAAAAGATTTATAGGCATATGTAGCTGGTATAGACGTTTTGTCCAGGATCACTCGTCTATTATAGCTCCTATAACAGCTTTGCTAAAAGGAAAGAAAAAGTCACAGAAAATCCAATGGTCAGAGGAAGCAGATACAGCCTTTCATAGGATCAAAGAAGCCTTGGTATCGGCGCCGGTTTTGGCTGCGCCTGACTTCACGAAACCATTTTTCGTCCAGTGCGATGCGTCTAACTATGGATTGGGAGCTGTTTTGACCCAAAAGGTTGGAGGAGAGGAAGTGATCATTGCCTTTGCTTCTCGGACATTGACGGAGGCGTAGAAAAAGTATACCGTTACAGAAAAGGAATGTGCTGCAGTTTTGTTCGGAGTTGATAGGTTCAGACCATATATCGATGGAGTACATTTTCCCTGTTATATTTGAGCAATTTGAACAATCCTACAGGACGCCTTGATAGATGGGCAATGAGACTGAGCCAGTATGATATGGAAATAATTCACCGGAAAGGATCTCTCCACTCCCTTCCGGATGCGCTATCTAGAGCACCAGTAGAAAATTGTGTGATAGAGGTCGATAACACTACGGCAAACATGTTCCGCTTGATTTTGGCTTTAGGACAAATTTTTCGGATTGGAAACTTGTGGTTCCAAAAGGACAAAGGTTGGGAATATTTCGAGCTCTTCATGAGGAACCAACCGCCGCGCACTTAGGGGTTTATAAAACATTATGTCGTTCCGTGAACTTTATTATTGGCCTCGTATGTTACAAGATGTAAGAAAATGGGTTAAAGGGTGCACAGTATGTGCAGAACAAAAGGTAGAGACAGCCGCTCCCCCTGGATACATACGTAGTCAAAAGAGCGTTTCCTTTCCGTGGCAGTATGTATCAGTGGATATATTGGGACCACTACCAAGATCAAAAAACGAGTTTTCATATCTTCTAGTAGTGTCTGACTACTTCACCAAATATTGTCTACTTCATCCCATGAGAAAAGCAGTTTCTCCTACTATTATAAAGTTTATCGAAAACCAAGTATTTTTAGTATTTGGGAGCCCACAAGTGATAGCGTGTGACATTGGTACACAGTTTATTGCCAAGGAGTTTCAGAGAGTAATGGAGCGATATGGAGTTAGAATATTCCACAACGCCAATTACCACCCTCAAGTTAACGCTGTTGAGAGAGTGAATCGGGTGATTACAACGGCCGTTAGATCTTATTTGGATAAAACCGATCATCGTAGCTGGGATCAAGAAATTCATAAAATTGGATTTGCTTTGAGGACCGCGGTACATGAATCTACTGGTTATTCGCCGACCTTTTTGAATTTCGGCAGATACATCCCTTCTGATGGGCGGTACTATAGGAAATTGCAGTCTTGCAAATATGTGGATCTATCAAACATGCATAGGGATCGGTATGGCCAAGAAATAGATAAACTTCCAGAACTCTACCTTGAGGTTCGTAGACATCTGGCAGCATCGTATAAGAGGAATGCCAATTCATATAACTTACGCCGAAGGCCCCAAAACATTTATAATATGGGAGACAAGGCTTGGAAGAGGAGCCATGTCTTGTCCAGAAAGGGAGACAGTTTTTCGTCGAAATTAGCCCCAAAATATATTTTGTGCTCTGTGAGTAAAGTTGTTTCCAATTTAGTATATGAACTTGTAGGTTCAGATGGGAAAAAATTGGAAAATATCATGTTAAGGATCTTAAACCATATACAGGAGAAGACGTAGATAAGGATGAATGAGGCTTGAGGGCGAAGTTTGTCTGTAGCAGCGATTAGGTGATTGGCGTGTGATTGCGGGTCTATTATTTTCCTGATGTGGTGTGTATTATCCGATAGTCGTTTTTAGTTATCTGTAGTAATATTCCTGTCATGGTTGTTGTTGGGAGATCGTCTAAGATTTAGTTTTACGTTTTAATTGGTAGATTTATTCATTTAGTTACGTATTGTTACCACTATTTTGGCAACTCTTATGGTTGGTTGAGGTTGGCATTTCGATTTTCGAAACTCAAGATGTTTTTTTTTCGACATGTCGATTGCGGGATTCTTGCTTTGACCAGTTTGAGAGGGTTTTTAATATGTTTAGCGAACCACTATAACATTTTTTTAGTTAAAATTGGTTTAGGGGATTAATAATTAGTCATTTGTAGCAGTGGGTGTTGGAAACATTATAGGTTCTTGGGAAAAATATTCTCGTACCTCAAATATTTTTTTACTGAGGTGAGGGGGTGTGTAACGGTTCACTGTGACAGCCGGTATACAGAATTTGATGAAATTGGCAATGTCGTTCATAAACTCAAATTAATTTGCGGCGAATGGTTCCTACGTATAGGCAACCAAAATCACTCCGGAAATTGAATGGTCTTATTCCCGGTGATTCAGTTATAAATGGCAATTTTGGCTACTTGTGAATTAGGTACAAATGTCGCTAAGTAGCAGTAGACACATGGCATGCTAATTTCTCATTTTTAACAATAAATATCGAAGTTGATAATTTAAATCTTAACGGTCGCGCTGTGCGCATGACTAGATCAGTCCAAAAAGATCAGTCAGTACAACGAGGAGACTTTGTACTGAACAATAAGAGAGAACGGAAGCCATCTCTGCTGTTCGGTGTTCTGATGGATAGTGCCTAATAAAATCTAAGATAAACTATAAGTTATTATAATAAAATTAGCATAATTATAAAAGGACGTAAATTGTCTTACAGGCAAATCCGGTAAAGACGTTACCACGCACTTTGTAACAAAGTTAGATGTACATTGTGCAAATAAGCCTCATAAAAAGAAACGAGTCGGCAACTGCTTGTTTTATGTGCTATCATCATCATAGTTCGAAGTGGTTCGAAGAAAACCAGACCGACCGAGATCCTGCTGTACACTGTTGAATGTTGTGACTACAACGCTACTGATTGCGCAACTTTTGGGATAGGGCGCTTCACCCCCTCTCACTAAGGCATAACACATTGACACTTACATGGGTGCGTTATCAGAGTTACCGTAAGCAACCCGATTGGCGTGCCTTCTGGAGCCCGAGAGGGTTCGAGTTTAAATAATTTCATCCCCTAGGAGAATCGTGAGTAGACCACCGTTAAATTAAAGATGCTTAACACCTTAATGCTTATTGTTTTTTTATATATAGTTAGTCTAATTTTATTTTTTTATATTATCTTAATTGTGAACAATCTACAGCTGTGGGTTGGGAAATTCCTTTATTATTTCGGCAATCATTTCTATTTAATACCCTTAGATAGTCTTTATTCTGAGGTGATATTGTGTACAATATTTAATGGTACCATCTATGTTATACAAAAGTTTATCTATAAACTTATAAGTAAGTGATCTAGTCAGATTAAAATTTTAATTCGTAACTGCCGAAAATTATTTATTACGCAATTTATTTATTTCGCAACTGTTATTAAATGTATACCGTATCCGCATTTGACCTATTTTATTGTCCCATTCCTCTGACGATTTTTCGTCATGGCGCCCCTAGCTTACTACTAAAATACATCATCTTTAAATATTCGTTATTTGTTTATTTTTCTTGGATAAAGTAAAACTAGTATTTCGAACTCCATCTCTCCCCTGAGTAAGCATTCTGTAGTTGGACTTACAGAATAGGGTCATAGTATCTAGTACATAGATTTATTGGATCTAGTACGAAGACGTCGGATTCAACGTTCTTTGCTAACATGTGACGTGCTTTCTTTCCTCAGAAGAATTACGGACGTCACTATGTCTCCCGTGGCTCTAGAGCTACCGGACTACTTGGGTTTAACCCTTCGTCTCCAGCCGGAACGGAATTAGTACTCCTTTGTACAGCTGATGATTTTTTAGACAACTAGTTAGTCGTCGGCGCTTCTCTCTTACGGATCCAGTTGGAGACAGTTGTCGCTTGGTTAGCTCATCAGAGAGTTCTTCTTTCTTTAGAGAATATATCCAGCCCACAAGCGGCTTATCAGTGGTTTCCTGTGGGGATGTACGTTTATCGTGACTATCCGTGGAGTCGCTGTATTCACTCGTTGACATCAGATGTAATCCTCAAATCGGCTCGATCGGTATATCCAGACAAGCAAAATACCCAACGCCGGTTCACCCTCGTTGGCGAAAATTTAAACTAGTTACCTCGAATAAACAAGTCCAGTTCGGATAATCAACAATAGAGGAGAAAAAAAAATTATTCAATCAACAACAAATCAATCTCGTATTTCAGAAAAAAAAATAAAAAAAAACTTAAGACTTGGTGTACTGTAGAAACCAATACAAAGTTTCTCGCAACAGGAAATAGAACTCAAGATACAAATGTAAATTTAGAAAATGAAATCTCCAAGATACTTTCTAGAAAACAAATAATTCTAAGTCAAAATCAGCTTTTATTTCTATTCAATACACAGAATTGTAATATCTATTCAAAATTGTATTATCAATAGTGAACGATGATACCAAAATTGCAGGACAGCCGGTATAATATATTATTGCTAGCGGTAAATAATTATTGAAATATTAGCAAATAAAAAGTCTCAGTAAAAATCACCCCTTGTTTCACAAATTTTGAGTTGAAATCGGCTTTGATTTCTATTCGAAACTCAAAATTACAATACCCACTCAAAATACTATTATCAGTAGTGAACGATGATAACAAAATTGTAGGACAACCAGTGTAATATATTATTGCTAACAGTAAATAATTATCAAAATATTCGTAAATAAAAAAGTCTAAGTAACAATCACTTTTTGCTTCACAAATTTTTAAGTTTGAATCAGCTTTGATCTCTATTCGAAACCCAAAATTACAATACCTATTCAAAATACTATTATCAGTAGTGAACGATAATAACAAAATTGTAGGACAGCCGGTATAATATATTATTGTCAGCAGTAAATAATTATTAAAATATTCGCAAATAGAAAGTCTAAGTAAAAATCACCTTTTGTTTCTATTTAATACTGAAAATTGTAATCCCTATTTATTGGTACAACCGGTATAATAATTATCAAAGTATTTCCATGTAAAATCTATTGATTCTATTTCATTAGCAAAATTACTTTTTAAAAGAAAACGATTACAATTCAATATTTCAGTTAACAACAAACGAAACCAAAAAAAAGCAATTATCGTTAACAAGAAACGGCTAAAAAAAGAAACTGGTTCTCCTAAATTGAAAAATGTTTCTATCGGAAATATTTTATTGCAACTTCCAAAATATATTCTTTTACGTACTAAATTGAACAAATTAGATCCTACGAAATTTTCGAAATGCTGATTGAAAATTTTTAGTTCTGGATTTATGAAAGTTTACACACTCGTGCCTCTGATTCGGAATTTCAACATCAAAATTTTCTAAATAATTCACTAAATATCACATACAAGGTGATCCCAATATGCGGAACAAAATTCTTATTACAGTTACGACAACGGCTCCGGTTCCTATAACGACGGTCTTTGCTCCTTCAACAACGGTATTTGCTCTTACAAATACGGTTCTTGCTTCAATGACAACGATATCTGCTCTTACATTAACGGTCCTTGCTCCTACAACAACGGTTTCTGTATTTTTCTTACAACAGCGGTCCCTATATTTTCTTACAACAATAGTCCCTGCTCGGGCGCCATTTTGTGACGTGCTCTCTTCCCTCAGAAGAATTACGGACGTCACTATGACTCCCGTGGCTTTACTATCTACCAGATTTTCTCGGGCGCCAGATTTTTGGGATGGTTTACTCCACCGAGCTCTCGGAAATGGTAGCGTCAAGAGTTACCAGGGTAGCAACAGATGGAGGTTAAGTAATTCCAGGGGTCTGTTGTTTTTGACCTCTATGCCGTGCGAAGTGAGAAACAGGCTTTAATTGTTCACCACTATCGGAAAATGAAACTACCTGTGCTTTATAAAATTTCACAATTTATTTCGGTTTCGAAAGAATTTGGGAAAAAAGGAAAATAAAACGAACCCCTTTAACTATATAATTAAACAACTAAATTTTGATGAAAGCCCTTCAGTATTTCCGATTTATATCAAATTACTGCCCAGACCAAAGCACTTTATTACAGAATAAATGTTTTACGTTTACAAGCCTAACGTGCAAAGCTCTAATAGTTTTCGGCGATCGCCGGTGAAAATCAGCGAAAATTTACTAGCAGTACGGTGAGAATTACACAGAGAAATCGTTATAAAGGCACTAGCAGTGTTCTACGGGAGCATTTCTTGGCATTTGTGTACGGTTTAAGATAAAAGAAACGGTAAATAATAGAGTTACCTCGGTTTTTATGCAGATATTTCTCCGGCCATTGGTGCTAAAAATAATCGTGCAAAGATCAGTTAGTCGGCAGAACCCGAAAACCTCCCCTTGGCGAACCTGCTATGGCAGCGAACGCTCGCGAGATTATTTCGTTCTACGCCTTGGAAAACCCTCGAAGATGTCCCTGCTATGGCAGCGAACACAGACGAGATTCCTCCAAGTTGTCTATTATGAAATATTTTAAAGTTACGCTACCAAGGCCTAGAATAGAACGGCGGTAATTAATAAATTTCCCTTGGTTTTGTGCGGATTTTACCCCGGCCGTTGGTGCTAAATCAATCGCTCAAAGAACAGTGAGCCGGCAGAATCCGAAAACCTCTCCCTGGCGAACCTGCTATGGCAGCGAACGCACGCGAGATTATTTCGTTTCACGCCTTGGAAAACTCTCGAAGATGTCCCTGCTATGGCAGCGAACGCAGACCAGATTCCTCCAAGTTGCCTATTATCAAATATTTTAAAGTTACGCTACCAATGCCTATGGTACTAGATTCAACACACCCCCGAAATAATTTGAGAGTCCCTCAAGAATTTACCTGCTTTGCAGCGAGAATGCTTGAAAGTTTCCCAACGTTATTTCCTTTCCCTAGTGTTGTATACCGGAATTGGGATTCCCGAAATATCTTGAAAATCCCCCAAGAATTTACCTGCTTTGCAGCGAGAATGCTTGGGAATTTTCCAATTATATTTCTTTTCCCCTGAAGTTACAGCCAACAGTAAATTCTTACTTCGGAATCGTACACAAATACGCGGAAAATCACTCAAATTAAACAAGCAGTAAGCAAAATAAAATCTATTAATACAATTACTAAATACGCTAGAAGTAAAATAAATCTCAACACCAGAAGAATGAAAAATAATTTCTAAATTCGCTTACCTCGCTGGTGAAAATCAGTCGGCGTTTCGGTTACGGCGGAAAACGGTGGAACTGTCAGAGCACAGAGTTAAAACAGCACAAGAATCAGGAGTCAAAGAGAGCTCTTCCGTTCCGTTTGCCGGTTTTATACATTCTTTTTCGACCCCACTCAGGAGGTTCCCTACTTAGCAATCTTAAGAACGGCGTCGACTGGCGTGCGCGAGCGATGCAGTAAGAAATACACATTAAATATATACCGGATGTATCAATATACATATTTAAAATTATTAGGAACAAATAAATTTACAGCTTTTGATGAAAGAGGGGTGTATAAGCAAATAATGACGGAACTTAATAATAAAATGAGAAATAAAGTATATACAGTTGAATGTCTGAACGGAAAAAAAAATAGTAACATCGTTACATCCCCCTCTTTCTTCGGTAAAAAAAAATTAATAAGTGAAAGTGAAGCTTTCATTATATATTTTTTTTTCAATCTAAACCTAAAACGAAGATTTTTCACACAAGACTAAACTTCTTTACCCAAGAAAACTTGCAGCGGAGTGGATTCCAAACCTCGCTGGCGTTACTGGAGTCTGGAACTCCTCGTACTCAGACTTGGATACGGGCGAGAAGAGCGTTGCCTCACTCCTCTACAGGTGGGGCGGTTCTGAAGCATCGAGTACCGCTGACGAACGCCGGTGATGTCTTCTGGAGTTTCCGGGGAACAGTCACATAGGTTGCATTGAATGCCAACATCTCGGCGGGATCGGGAAACTATGAGTGCTTGAGTTGCTACAGAGCGTCTTCCCGGCTCAGGTGAAGAACGGGACATGGATCGGCAAGTAGCTCGGCTTACAGACGGTTGATTCCAGCGGGAACAACGTAAGGACGGCTTCATAACAGTAGTCCTAACTGTCGGCATCTTGCACAAACAATCTCGGGACATCTGACCAAAACGTCCGCAACGGGAGCAGAATAGGATAGCTTTTCTGCGACTACAAGCGTCACGGCGGTGTCCGGGATATCCACACTTCCAACATAGATCCCTCTCAATGGGCAGGTAAATGTCATCGCATGTTGGTTCGCTCGATAACTGGCATGTATAGCTGGACTTCTGACCGGTTCCTCGTCTAATTTCTTCCGGTATTTTGTCTAGTAACGAGGACGTACTGGGCGCTGCAGGAATCTCCGGGTCCATTTCGTTACACTCGGGCACCGGGCTCACACCCTGCGTTACTTGGACTGACGGTCCGGCGGTCGTATCTAGATTGGCACTAGGTAGGTGCTCTGGCGGGGCCGATTCGGGCGAGAGGTCATCTTCATCCCAACTCTCCATCCCAGATATGTCTAACACATCAAATGAGGACTCGGAACCCATGGTGTATAGAGTAAGAGGCCGAAAATCTATAAACGAAAAGACAGTTTAATTCTAGCCGGAACTGTATGCACGAACAAAGTTTCGGGTGCGGGAAGTGCTACACTTAACGTGAGTCTGACTGACACTAGGTTCAAACGGTTCTCCCCATAAAACAAAAGAAAATTCTTCATAACATCCCCTAATTACAAAGAACTAAAAAAAAACACAAAATCCTACAAAGAACACGCGGACGCACTCACACAGTGCTAGCGTTCGTTAACCGGCGGTAGGTATACCTTACGCAGAACCCCTTGGTAATCGAATAGGTACACCCTACACCAACGTCGCGGATCGGAATTTCCGGGCCGGAATGGACGGCTACGGTTGACCCATTCGGTCGGCCACGGATGGTCCTTGGCTTGTTGGAGGGCGAAGGAAATCAGCCGTTGTTGTTCCGTTGGACCTGCTACCAACCGGGGTGGAACAGATGGGGCAGGAGGCGGCGGAAATAATGGGTCGAAGGCGTATTGGACATCGGACCGTTGGGTAATTTCTTCGCTGCACTTGACCCATTCATAATCCTCTGCCGGCAGGATTATCTCTCTCCGGATAACGGTTTCCAGCGTGACCGTCTCCACATACGTGCCGGCTTCCGGATAGGGGGGTGACGGCGGCGGTGTGTTGCCCGGGACATACGGCGCTACAGCCATCAGGTCTTCCATGGAGGAACGCTCGGTATCCGGTACCCATTCGAAACCGAATTCAAAGTCCGACACGTCCTCCCAGGTCGGGACAAAATCTTCCGGGAACAGGGGCGTTTCCGGGAACGTCGAGGTAACAGGCGAGGGAGAAGCTGCGGGGCTGGTCACAGGGGAAGTTAGATCTATGATCTCTTCTTCCCGTTGCAGGTGTTCTCTTACTTCCGGGGTACATTCCCGTACCTGGGTATCTCGGCTTCTTTCTGGCGAAGGTCGTTCGGCTCGGTCTGTTACCAGGTTTCGGAGAAGTGCGGGATCATTCCCAAGAGGCGGTACTTCATAGTTCGGTTTCTTCTGAAAAGTACTAATTACTAGCGTTTCCCGAAATCGGTTTCAAGTCTTTAATATGTATCCGATAATAACGCCTGCCTTGTTCATCTTTTAAATCGTACACAACGGGGGATAGAACTTTCACTACTTTATACGGACCGGAATATTTCGGGGCAAGTTTCGCGGCCACATGGTCTGCGGCGGATGACAGGGTATGTTCTTTTTTCATTACCGAATCACCTACCGTACATCTCCAGTCCCGGCGGCGTAGATTGTAATATCGGCTTTGCGTCGTAAAGGCTCTAGACAGATTCAGTCGGACTAGTTCGAAACATTCTTGCAATTTGTTCAAGCTAAGTAAGTGCTGTTCAGAGACTTCATTTTCGGCATCATTGGGTGTTTCAGATTCTTCTTTCGCCTGATCTTGTTCCACTTCTCGGCGTAGTGTATTCGGGACGTCCAGATCTCTTCCGAAATTGAGAAAGGCGGGAGAAAAGCCGGTAGAGTCGTGCTTAGAGTTATTAATCGCAAACTTCAGGTCGGATATTCTCAGATCCCAATCTCGGTGGTCTTGTTCACAATACTGAGCTATCATGGTCTTTAAAGTACGGTTAGCTCTTTTAACAGGATTAGCTTGTGGTGTATATGGCGGGGTGAATCGATGGCGTATTCCTAAGCCTCTCAACATTTCCTTAAAGAGCTTACTATCATATTGTGTCCCATTGTCTGATAATACGGTGCGAGGACATCCAAACGTGGTCAGAACTTCTTCGTAGAAAGCGTTACTTATCGAGCTAGCGGTCGCTTTTCTGATTGGTTTACACTGTACCCATTATGTGAAACGGTCCTGGAACATGACTATGTAGCAGTTCCCTTTTTTACTGCGCGGCAGCGGTCCAACAATATCGGTACTGACAGTTTCCCAGGGACGTCGATTTCGGGACGGTTGCATCTTCCCAGCTAACTGCTGTTGAGACGGTTTGTACTTTGAGCATTGCATATAGTCACGGACGTACCTGATTATGTCCCTAAACATTCCTGGCCAGTAGTACATCTTAGCAATCTTCGCTATTGTTTTTGCAATCCCTAAGTGTCCGGCGGTAGGGGCATCGTGATTTTCCTGTAAAACACGGGATCTTTGTGACTTCGTCACACACAGCTTCCACGGGTCAGACAGTTCAGGCTCACTCAGATCATTCAGGTCCCAAAAATGTCGGTACATTCGCCCTTCTTTGATGCAGTAATCGGGAAATTTACCTGGGTCTCTCAACACTTCCTCTTTCTTGTTTCGGCACCAGGAACATTCCTCTGGAATATCGGCCATGCACACTTCCGCTGATTGCTCAGGAGTGTCCGGCAGCGGGTTCCTAGACAGTGCATCAGCTACTCGGTTCATGGCACCTCTTCGGTATTTGATCTCGAAATCGTATTGTTGCAAAAATATACTCCAGCGGGCTAGACGACCAGATGGACTAGATATAGAATACAGCCATCGTAAGGACTGGTGGTCAGTTACCACCGTGAAATGATAGCCTTCTAGATAGGGGCGCATCTTATCAATCCCCCACACTATGGCAAGGCATTCTTTTTCTGTCACTGAGTAGTTCTTTTCAGCTGGACTCAGGGTTCGGCTCGCGTAAGCTATCACATGTTCATTACCATCTATCTGTTGCGTCAGGGCCACCCCTAATCCATGTTCGGAAGCATCGGTTTGCAGCGTAAACGGTAGACTGAAATCTGGGCAACTTAAAACAGGCGCTTCAGACAAACAGGTCTTGATTCTGGCAAAAGCACTTTCTTGTTCTTCAGTCCATTTCCAGCGGTGTGCCTTACGTAGTAACTTGGTTAACGGAGCTACTGTCTGAGAAAACGAGGGCACAAAACGGCGGTACCAAGAGGCTACTCCCAAAAATCTTCGTAGCTCACGGACGTTTCGTAGAGCTGCAAACTTCGAAATACTCTCGACTTTTTCGGGATCGGTACTGATACCTTCTCCGGTAATGACATGACCTAAATATTTCATGGATGGTAAACAGAAATGGCATTTTTCTGGGTTTATTTTCAGCTTGGCGTCTCGGAGACGGCGGAAAACCTCACCTAGATGTTTCAGGTGTTCTTCGAACGTTTCTCCTAGTACAATAATGTCATCCAAATAGGCGAATGGATGCGGATCCAAATCAGGTCCGATAATTCGATCTACTAGTCGCTGAAAGGTGGCCGGCGCTGAATGTAGACCAAACGGCATACCTGTGAAATGGAAAAGTCCACGCCCTGGTACGGTAAATGCAGTGATGGGTTTACTTTCTGGAGCTAAAGGAACTTGACAATATCCACTCTTCAGATCTAGACTGGAGATATACTTTGCGGGTCGCAATTTATCCAGGATAGTATTTATGAATGGAAGAGGGTAGGCGTCCTTCCTTGTGACATCATTCACCTTCCGAAAGTCAATGCAGAAACGGTTTTTCCCATCCTTTTTCTTAACGATTACCACCGGAGAACTCCACGGACTGCTCGATGGTTCTATCACCCTTTCCTTCAGCATCAGGTCCACTTCAGCGTTACAAATCTCTTGCATCCTTGGGTTCTGTGGACGGTATCGTTGCTTGATTGGAGTTGAGTGCAGTAGGTGGATCTCGTGTTGCACTAGGTCTGTCGGTCCTTGAACTTCCTCAAATTTCGGTAATTCCGTGTCGAGGAATTTTCTCAACGTTTCCTCTTGTACTCCTGTTAGGTTTCGGTCCTGTAACGGCGTTATAGTTTCTATGGGAGATTCTTCGGTAAGTAACTCCCTACTGTCATCAAACTCTCCTAAATCAGACCGGGTCAAGCCGGTAAATGTTCCAAGTTCCTGGCAGTTATCAGTATTGTTATCAGAGTTTACATCTTTGCAAATTCTTCTAACAGCGGATTCTCGAGGATATTCTATACTAGATCTCCCTCTATCACCTTGGGATCTTTCCACGGCGGACTGGGAGATATCAGTCATTATCCTATCAGGTTTCACTCGAGAATATTCAGTATCAGATCTCCCTCCATCACCTTCGGGTCCGTTCAAGGCTGACTGGGAGATATTGGTCAATATCCTATCAGGTTTCACTCGAGGACATTCAGTATCAGATCTCCTTCCATCACCTTCGGCTTCGGGTCCGTTCAAGGCTGACTGGGAGATATCAGTCAATATCATATCAGTTTCTCCTAGAGGATATTCAGTATCAGATCTCCTTCCATCACCTTCGGGTCCGTTCAAGGCTGACTGGGAGATATCAGTCAATATCCTATCAGTTGCTTCTAGAGGGTATTCAGTATCAGATCTCCTTCCATCACCTTCGGGTCCGTTCAAGGCTGACTGGGAGATATCAGTCAATATCCTATCAGTTTCTCCTAGAGGATATTCAGTATCAGATCTCCTTCCATCACCTTCGGGTCCGTTCAAGGCTGACTGGGAGATATCAGTCAATATCCTATCAGTTTCTCCTAGAGGATATTCAGTATCAGATCTCCTTCCATCACCTTCGGGTCCGTTCAAGGCTGACTGGGAGATATCAGTCAATATCCTATCAGTTTCTTCTAGAGGATATTCAGTATCAGTAAAACTTACTCTCGCGGCTTCAGTAACAGCACCATTTTTCCTCGCAGTATCATTATCAGTAAAATTTGATCGAGCGGTGTCAGTAACGGTCATTTCGCAGGACAACCCATGATTGTTCTCCCTTGGCGGTGGCATTACTGTGTCAATGATTCCTATGGGAGAGGACAGTGTATCTGGTTATTGACAGTTTACTAGCTTTCCGTCCTGGTAGATCTTCCCTGTACCTCGTTCTAAGCAGAAATTATACTTCTTCAGTGTATCAAGATCAAGAACCATATCAGCGACCAAACCTGGAAAGTGTTCCAACGGTTCCTCCATGATGACGTCATTTATCGTAAGCTGCAGATCATAGATGTCTGTGATAGAAACCAAATTTCCATTTGCTAAACGTGTTCTTGTCGAATGACTTATCGTTCGCTTTCGTTGGGAAAATTGCGTCGCTACTGCATCACCCACATACGATCTGATAGCTCCTGTGTTCAGCAAGGCTTTAAACTTGAAGTTTTCCATTTGGACGTCAATTTGGGATCGCGGATCTGACGGTTCGGAAGTCGGATGTTCTTGAGAGGCTAAAAGATTAGGAAACTGTGACGGCCTCCCTTCGGGACAGTTTCGGTTTAGTTTTCCGGCTTCGAACAGGAACAGTCTCGGGTAAGGACTCCTTCCTTACGGCAGCGGAAACAGAATATTTTCAGCGGATTTCTACAGTTTGCTCGGACGTGGCCTGTCTCACCACAGCGCCAACACAGTGTACTAGAATTTCTCGGTATAGGTGTTCGACTAACTGGATCAACTGGGCGAGAGCTACTGGTACTAGTTATGGGTTCTCGGGGCGGACTGGAAGCTGCATTTGGATTCCGAGATGTATTAGCCGGCGGAAAACGTGGATTTGTTCCTCTTCGCCATCCACTGGTGCTTGGAATATTTTGGAGTTCTTTTCGTAGCGACTCGAATTCCTTGACCTCTTGACAGAAAGTAGTAAAATCCTTAAAGTCCGTTTTACGGATCTGCTGTCGATATTCAGGTAGCAGATTACGATATAGCCAGGCTAATTGTTGTTCATCGGAGAGTTTCCCATGTCTACGCATCAAAGTTTGTAGATCAGTGATGTATGCCGATGCCGCCTCATTCCTCCTTTGCAGACGCTTGCTAATTTCCGCCTCTAGGTCTACTTCATAATTAACCGGATAGAAGAAAACGCGGAAAGCTCTTTCAAAATCCTTCCAGTTTGTCCATCGGCTTCGGTTGTTGCGGAACCATAGTGCTGGTTCACCAGACAGGAACTCGGGTAACACCGGTTGTAACTTATCTTGCGGCACATTCTTAGCAATGCAAATTTCTTCCAGTCGTTCCAGAAAATTTGCCGGATCATCGCGATCTCCAAAAGATACTTTCCAATCGTGCACATTCAACGGAGAAGTAACGGGAGTAGTAGTAGTAGTCATGGTTATTACGGAACTCGTGCCTCCAGTGGTTACTGCAATACGATCAAGCTCTAGAGCTACCGGACTACTTGGGTTTAACCCTTCGCCTCCAGCTGGAACGGAATTAGTACTCCTTTGTACAGCTGATGATTTTTTTAGAAAACTAGCTAGTCGTCGGCGCTTCTCTCTTACGGATCCAGTTGGAGACAGTTGTCGCTTGGTTAGCTCATCAGAGAGTTCTTCTTTCTTTAGAGAATATATCCAGCCCACAAGCGGCTTATCAGTGGTTTCCTGTGGGGATGTACGTTTATCGTGACTATCCGTGGAGTCGCTGTATTCACTCGTTGACATCAGATGTAATCCTCAAATCGGCTCGGTCGGTATATCCAGACAAGCAAAATACCCAACGCCGGTTCACCCTCGTTGGCGAAAATTTAAACTAGTTACCTCGAATAAACAAGTCCAGTTCGGATAATCAACAATAGAGGAGAAAAAAAAATTATTCAATCAACAACAAATCAATCTCGAATTTCAGAAAAAAAAATAAAATAAAACTTAAGACTTGGTGTACTGTAGAAACCAATACAAAGTTTCTCGCAACAGGAAATAGAACTCAAGATACAAATGTAAATTTAGAAAATGAAATCTCCAAGATACTTTCTAGAAAACAAATAATTCTAAGTCAAAATCAGCTTTTATTTCTATTCAATACACAGAATTGTAATATCTATTCAAAATTGTATTATCAATAGTGAACGATGATACCAAAATTGCAGGACAGCCGGTATAATATATTATTGCTAGCGGTAAATAATTATTAAAATATTAGCAAATAAAAAGTCTCAGTAAAAATCACCCCTTGTTTCACAAATTTTGAGTTGAAATCGGCTTTGATTTCTATTCGAAACCCAAAATTACAATACCCACTCAAAATACTATTATCAGTAGTGAACGATGATAACAAAATTGTAGGACAACCAGTGTAATATATTATTGCTAACAGTAAATAATTATCAAAATATTCGTAAATAAAAAAGTCTAAGTAACAATCACTTTTTGCTTCACAAATTTTTAAGTTTGAATCAGCTTTGATCTCTATTCGAAACCCAAAATTACAATACCTTTTCAAAATACTATTATCAGTAGTGAACGATGATAACAAAATTGTAGGACAGCCGGTATAATATATTATTGCCAGCAGTAAATAATTATTAAAATATTCGCAAATAGAAAGTCTAAGTAAAAATCACCTTTTGTTTCTATTTAATACTGAAAATTGTAATCCCTATTTATTGGTACAACCGGTATAATAATTATCAAAGTATTTCCATGTAAAATCTATTGATTCTATTTCATTAGCAAAATTACTTTTTAAAAGAAAACGATTACATTTCAATATTTCAGTTAACAACAAACGAAACCAAAAAAAAAGCGTTAACAAGAAACGGCTAAAAAAAGAAACTGGTTCTCCTAAATTGAAAAATGTTTGTATCGGAAATATTTTATTGCAACTTCCAAAATATATTCTCTTACGTACTAAATTGAACAAATTAGATCCTACGAAATTTTCGAAATGCTGATTGAAAATTTTTAATTCTGGATTTATGAAAGTTTACACACTCGTGCCTCTGATTCGGAATTTCAACATCAAAATTTTCTAAATAATTCACTGAATATCACATACAAGGTGATCCCAATATGCGGAACAAAACTCTTATTACAGTTACGACAACGGCTCCGGTTCCTATAACGACGGTCTTTGCTCCTTCAACAACGGTATTTACTCTTACAACTACGGTTCTTGCTTCAATGACAACGATATCTGCTCTTACAATAACGGTCCTTGCTCCTACAACAACGGTTTCTGTATTTTTCTTACAACAGCGGTCCCTATATTTTCTTACAACAATAGTCCCTGCTCGGGCGCCATTTTGTGACGTGCTTTCTTTACTCAGAAGAATTACGGACGTCACTATGACTCCCGTGGCTTTACTATCTACCAGATTTTCTCGGGCGCCAGATTTTTGGGATGGTTTACTCCACCGAACTCTCGGAAATGGTAGCGTCAAGAGTTACCAGGGTAGCAACAGATGGAGGTTAAGTAATTCCAGGGGTCTGTTGTTTTTGACCTCTATGCCGTGCGAAGTGGGAAACAGGCTTTAATTGTTCACCACTATCGGAAAATGAAACTACCTGTGCTTTATAAAATTTCACAATTTATTTCGGTTTCGAAAGAATCTGGGAAAAAACGAAAATAAAACGAACCCCTTTAACTATATAATTAAACAACTAAATTTTGATGAAAGCCCTTCAGTATTTCCGATTTATATTAAATTACTGCCCAGACCAAAGCACTTTATTACAGAATAAATGTTTTACGCTTACAAGCCTAACGTGCAAAGCTCTAATAGTTTTCGGCGATCGCCGGTGAAAATCAGCGAAAATTTACTAGCAGTACGGTGAGAATTACACAGAGAAAGCGTTATAAAGGCACTAGCAGTGTTCTACGGGAGCATTTCTTGGCATTTGTGTACGGTTTAAAATAAAAGAAACGGTAAATAATAGAGTTACCTCGGTTTTTATAAAGATATTTCCCCGGCCATTGGTGCTAAAATTAATCGTGCAAAGATCAGTTAGTCGGCAGAACCCGAAAACCTCCCCTTGGCGAACCTGCTATGGCAGCGAACGCTCGCGAGATTATTTTGTTCCACGCCTTGGAAAACCCTCGAAGATGTCCCTGCTATGGCAGCGAACACAGACGAGATTCCTCCAAGTTGCCTATTATGAAATATTTTAAAGTTACGCTACCAAGGCCTAGAATAGAACGGCGGTAATTAATAAATTTCCCTTGGTTTTGTGCCGATTTTACCCCGGCCGTTGGTGCTAAATCAATCGCTCAAAGAACAGTGAGCCGGCAGAATCCGAAAACCTCTCCCTGGCGAACCTGCTATGGCAGCGAACGCACGCGAGATTATTTCGTTTCACGCCTTGGAAAACCCTCGAAGATGTCCCTGCTATGGCAGCGAACACAGACGAGATTCCTCCAAGTTGCCTATTATAAAATATTTTAAAGTTACGCTACCAAGGCCTATGGTACTAGATTCAACACACCCCCAAAATAATTTGAGAGTCCCTCAAGAATTTACCTGCTTTGCAGCGAGAATGCTTGAAAGTTTCCCAACGTTATTTCCTTTCCCTAGTGTTGTATACCGGAATTGGGATTCCCGAAATATCTTGAAAAGCCCCCAAGAATTTACCTGCTTTGCAGCGAGAATGCTTGGGAAATTTCCAATTATATTTCTTTTTCCCTGAAGTTACAGCCAACAGTAAATTCTTACTACGGAATCGTACACAAATACGCGGAAAATCACTCAAATTAAACAAGCAGTAAGCAAAATAAAATCTATTAATACAATTACTAAATACGCTAGAAGTAAAATAAAACTCAACACCAGAAGAATGAAAAATAATTTCTAAATTCGCTTACCTCGCTGGTGAAAATCAGTCGGCGTTTCGGTTACGGCGGAAAACGGTGGAACTGTCAGAGCACAGAGTTAAAACAGCACAAGAATCAGGAGTCAAAGAGAGCTCTTCCGTTCCGTTTGCCGGTTTTATACATTCTTTTTCGACCCCACTCAGGAGGTTCCCTACTTAGCAATCTTAAGAACGGCGTCGACTGGCGTGCGCGAGCGATGCAGTAAGAAATACACATTAAATATATACCGGATGTATCAATATACATATTTAAAATTATTAGGAACAAATAAATTTACAGCTTTTGATGAAAGAGGGGTGTATAAGCAAATAATGACGGAACTTAATAATAAAATGAGAAATAAAGTATATACAGTTGAATGTCTGAACGAAAAAAAAAATAGTAACATCGTTACAAACATACTAAGACGCATCCTTCTTTATTTCTCCATTCAACACCTTCCTTAACCACTCCGCTAGTTCGAATAGATGGTTTACGTCAGTTCTATAGGCTTCAACGTTATGAAGACCACCTAGATTCCTATCATGAAACACAGCCATGTATATCTTAGTAACCTTGTTACTCGCAGTCACATGTCGAATGGTCATCGTCAGAAAGTGGTACGTAGACTCACTACTAATCATTTGATACGTCGCTATCGGTAGCGATCATAATATTAGGGGAACACTAACCAATCCGATATAATCATTCAGTAAGGTGTGTATTATTAACCACCTTTCTTGCGGTCGGCAGGACGTTGAAGGGATTTGGAGATGACGCTACAACTGTCAGTTCTCGATCTTCAACGAGCTGGGAACGGAGCCGTATAGCCGTTGAACCGGCGTTCACACTCCTCTCGTCCAGCCTCGTCCCAATTTGCGCAAAGCTAATCGTTGCCATTAGGTACAGTACAGTTACAGTTCCTTGGAACATTTACACACGTAACGATAACTTCTACCCTCCTCTTCGAAGGCAGGCCCAACATATTTATGATCCCACGTCGACTCCTTGTTAACTAAAGAAGCAAAATAGCCATTATAAGCAGGTTAAGAGCCGACCCATGCTTTATCAAAACAAAAAAAGGGATAGTCCACAATGCTTTCCGCCAAAGCAGTTTCATGATCCAAATTGGTATGTCCTGGATGCGTCTTTTCTTTGGAAGTAGCTTCATTTTGGAGATAGAGCGTAGCACTCGCACTATCGGAACCGCAATTGGGTGTTACATTGAGATACACACTAATTGGGATAGTGAAATACTCAAAACTAGGCAAGACCTGAATAACGCCAAATAGGAAGTAACGAACGACACTCCCACGTTCCTTAACTTCGATCGTCACGTTCCATTATCTGGAAAATACTATGGAACTAACCCCGATACCGCAAAAGATATTGAGATCTCACCTGGTGATCGCGACACTTATGCCAGCGAAATCTGACTCAGGTGTTTAGGCAAGTAACTTCTAATTTACATCGTGCATATGATCGCAGTGCGAAATTTTTGAAATTTTTCCTGTGAATTAAAATTTCTGGCGCCCTTTAAGTACCTTTCCGGTTGATTGACTTTCCTAAAATAAATCCACGACTCTTATCTCTCCAACCAAAACATGAGTGCCGTTCGCATATGTCTCAACTGTTTATCGCCCAGGATCGTTTCAAATAATAATACGTCATCTTGGTCCCATCCAAGGAAACTTGGAGAAATTGGTACCGAACAATTAAGACGGTAACATAATGGCGCCCAACGTGGGGCTTTTGAATTTTCAGATCACTTGACCATAACTCCAGATTTACTATGCGATTGTTTGGTAAAATATTACTTATTGGATTCTCGCATCACTCGTAGACTGGGAGGGCCTCAAATACATCTACTCCGCATACAATCATACCTCTATCTTCGATTCCCAGGGCGTGCACATCGCACTGAACCCCTTTGTAATGTATATATCCAATCACATTCCAATATCTTGTTTTCCCCATGGGATCAGTAAATCCGTCGTCAAAGGAAGGCAAGTTCCATCCACCGTATCTAGTACATAGATTTATTGGATCTAGTACGAAGACGTCGGATTCAACGTTCTTTGCTAACATAATAACATACTAAGACGCATCCTTCTTTATTTCTTCATCTAAAACCTTCCTTAACCAATCCGCTAGTTCGAATAGATGGTCTACGTCAGTTCTATAGGCATCAACGTTATGAAGACCATCTAGATTCCTACCATGAAACACAGCCATGTATATCTTAGTTACCTTGTTACTCGCAGTCACATATCGAATGGTCATAGTCAGAAAGTAGTACGTAGACTCACCACTAATAATTTGATACGTCGCTATCGGTAGCGATCATAATATTAGGGGAACACTAACCAATCCAATATAATCACTCAGTAAGGTGTGTATTAATAATCACTTTTCCTGCGGTGGACAGGACGTTGAAGGGATTTTGAGATGACGCTACAACTGTCAGTTCTCGATCTCCAACAAGCTTGAAACGGAGCCGAATAGCCGTTTAACCGGCGTTCACACTCCTCTCGTCGAGCCTCATCACAATTTGCGCAAAGCCAATCGTTGCCATTAGGTACAGTACAGTTACAGTTCCTTGGAACATTTACACACGTAACGATAACGTCTACCCTCCTCTTCGAAGGCAGGCCCAACATATTTATGATCCCACGTCGACTCCTTGCTAACTAAAGAAGTAAAATAGCCCTTATAAGCAGGTATAGAGCCGACCCATGCTTTATCAAAACAAAAAAAGGATAGTCAACAATGCTTCCCGCCAAAGCAGTTTCATGGTCGAAATTGGTATGTCCTGGATGCGTCTTTTCTTTGGAAGTAGCTTAATTTTGAAGATAGAGCGTAGCAATCGCACTATCGGAACCGCAATTAGGTGTTACATTGAGATACACACTAATTGGGATAGTGAAATACTCAAAATTAGGCAAGCCCTGAATACCGCGAAATATGAAGTAACGAAACACACTCCCGCGTTCCTTAACTTCGCTCGTAACGTTCCATTATCTGGAAAATACTATGGAAGTAACCCAGATACCGCAAAAGATTTCGAGATCTTACCTGGTGATCGCGACAATTATGTCAGCGAAATCTGACTCAGTTGTTTAGGCAAGTATCTTCTAATTTGCATCGTGCATATGATCGCAGTGCGAAATTTTTGAAATTTTTCCTGTGAATTAAAATTTCTGGCGCCCTCTAAGTACCTTTCCGGTTGATTAACTTTCCTAAAATGAACCCACGACTCTTATCTCCCCAACCAAAACATGAGTGCCGTTCGCATATGTCTTAATTGTTTATCGCCCAATATCGTTTCAAATAATAATTCGTCATCTTGGTCCCCTCCAAGGAAACTTGGAGAAATTGGTACCGAACAATTCAGACGATAACATAATGGCGCCCAATGTGGGGATTTTGAATTTCCAGAGCTCTTGACCATAACTCCAGATTTACTATGCGTTTATTCGGTAAAATATTACCTATTGGATTCTAGCATAACTCGTAGACTGGGAGGGCCCCAAATACATCTACTCCGAATACAATCATACCTCTATCTTCGATTCCCAGGGCGTGCACATCGCACTGAACCCCTTTGTAATGTATATTTCCAATCACATTCCAATATCTTGATTTCCCCATAGGATCAGTAAATCCGTCCTCAAAGGAAGGCAAGTTCCATCCACCGTATCTAGTACATAGATTTATTGGATCTAGTACGAAGACGTCGGATTCAACGTTCTTTGCTAACATAATAACATACTAAGACGCATCCTTCTTTATTTCTTCATCTAACACCTTCCTTAACCATTCCGCTAGTTCGAATAGATGGTCTACGTCAGTTCTATAGGCTTCAACGTTACGAAGACCATCTAGATCCCTACCATGAAACACAGCCATGTATATCTTAGTAACCTTGTTACTCGCAGTTACATATCGAATGGTCATCGCCAGAAAGTAGTACATAGACTCACCACCAAGTTTGATACGTCGCTATCGATAGCGATCATAATATTAGGGGAACACTTACCAATCCAATATAATCATTCAGTAAGGTGTGTATTATTAATCACTTTTCCTGTGGTGGGCAGGACGTTGAAGGGATTTGGAGATGACGCTACAACTGTCAGTTCTCGATCTTCAACGAGCTGGGAACTGAGCAGAATAGCCGGTAAACCGGCGTTCACACTCCTCTCGTCTAGTCTCGTCCCAATTTGCGCAAATCCAATCATTGCCATCGGGTACAGTACAGTTACAGTTCCTTGGAACATTTACACACGTAACTATAACTTCTACCCTCCTCTTCGAAGGTAGGCCCAACATATTTATGATCCAACGTCGACTCCTTGCTAACTAAAGATGTAAAATAGCCCTTATAAGCAGGTATAGAGCCGACCCATGCTTTATCAAAACAAAAAAAAGGATAGTCAACAATGATTTCCGCCAAAGCAGTTTCATGATCCAAATTGGTATGTCCTGGATGCGTCTTTTCTTTGGAAGTAGCTTCATTTTGAAGATAGAGCGTAGCAATCGCACTAACGGAACCGCAATTAGGTATTACATTGAGATACACACTAATTGGGATAGTGAAATACTCAAAAGTAGGCAAGCCCTGAATACCGCCAAATATGAAGTAACGAACCACACTCCCGCGTTCCTTAACTTCGCTCGTCACGTTCCATTATCTGGAAAATACTATGGAACTAACCCCGATACCGCAAAATATATTGAGATCTTTCCTGGTGATCGCGACACTCATGCCAGCGAAATCTGACTTAGGTGTTTAGGCAAGTAACTTCTAATTTGCATCGTGCATATTATCGCAGTGCGAAATTTTTGAAATTTTTCCTGTGAATTGAAATTTATGGCGCCCTTTAAGTACCTTTCCGGTTGATTAACTTTCCTAAAATCAACCCACTACTCTTATTTCTCCAACCAAAACATGAGTGCCGTTCGCATATGTCTTAATTGTTTATCGCCCAGTATCGTTTCAAATAATGATACGTCATCTTGGTCCCATCCAAGGAAACTTGGAGAAATTGGTACCGAACAATTAAGACGGTAACATAATGGCGCCCAACGTGGGGCTTTTGAATATCCAGAGCACTTGACCATAACTCCAGATTTACTATGCGTTTGTTTGGTAAAATATTACTTATTGGATTCTCACATAACTCCAAGACTGGGACGGCCGCAAATACATCTACTCCGAATACATACATACCTCTATCTTCGATTCCCAGGGCGTGCACATCGCACTGAACCCCTTTGTAATGTATATATCCAATAACATTCCAATATCTTGGTTTCCCTATGGGATCAGTAAATCCGTCCTCAAAGGAAGGCAAGTTCCATCCACCGTATCTAGTACATAGATTTATTGGATCTAGTACGAAGACGTCGGATTCAACGTTCTTTATTTCTTCATCTAACACCTACCTTAACCATTCCGCTAGTTCGAATAGATGGTCTACGTCAGTTCTATAGGCTTCAACGATATGAAGACCATCTAGATTCCTAGCATGAAAGACAGCCATGTATATCTTAGTAACCTTGTTACTCGCAGTCACATATCGAATGGTGATCGTTAGAAAGTAGTACGTAGACACACCACTAATAATTTGATACGTCGCTATCGGTAGCGATCATAATATTAGGGGAACACTAACCAATCCAATATAATCATTCAGTAAGGTGTGTATTATTAATCACTTTTCCTGTGGTGGGCAGGACGTTCAAGGGATTTGGAGATGACGCTACAACTGTCAGTTCTCGATCTCCAACAAGCTGGAAACGGAGCCGAATAGCCGTTGAACCGGCGTTCACACTCCTCTCGTCCAGCCTCGTCCCAATTTACGCAAAGCCAATCGTTGCAATTAGGTACAGTACAGTTACAGTTCATTGGAATATTTACACACGTAACGATAACTTCTACCCTCCTCTTCGAAGTCAGGCCCAACATATTTATGATCCCACGTCGACTCCTTGTTAAATAAAGAAGTAAAATAGCCCTCATAAGCAGGTATAGAGCCGACCCATGCTTTATCAAAACAAAAAAAGGATAGTCCACAATGCTTTCCGCCAAAGCAGTTTCATGATCCAAATTGGTATGTCCTGGATGCGTCTTTTCTTTGGAAGTAGCTTCATTTTGGAGATAGAGCGTAGCACTCGCACTATCGGAACCGCAATTGGGTGTTACATTGAGATACACACTAATTGGGATAGTGAAATACTCAAAACTAGACAAGACCTGAAGAACGCCAAATAGGAAGTAACGAACGACACTCCCACGTTCCTTAACTTCGATCGTCACGTTCCATTATCTGGAAAATACTATGGAACTAACCCCGATACCGCAAAAGATATTGAGATCTCACCTGGTGATCGCGACACTTATGCCAGCGAAATCTGACTCAGGTGTTTAGGCAAGTAACTTCTAATTTACATCGTGCATATGATCGCAGTGCGAAATTTTTGAAATTTTTCCTGTGAATTAAAATTTCTGGCGCCCTTTAAGTACCTTTCCGGTTGATTGACTTTCCTAAAATAAATCCACGACTCTTATCTCTCCAACCAAAACATGAGTGCCGTTCGCATATGTCTCAACTGTTTATCGCCCAGGATCGTTTCAAATAATAATACGTCATCTTGGTCCCATCCAAGGAAACTTGGAGAAATTGGTACCGAACAATTAAGACGGTAACATAATGGCGCCCAACGTGGTGCTTTTGAATTTTCAGATCACTTGACCATAACTCCAGATTTACTATGCGATTGTTTGGTAAAATATTACTTATTGGATTCTCGCATCACTCGTAGACTGGGAGGGCCTCAAATACATCTACTCCGCATACAATCATACCTCTATCTTCGATTCCCAGGGCGTGCACATCGCACTGAACCCCTTTGTAATGTATATATCCAATCACATTCCAATATCTTGTTTTCCCCATGGGATCAGTAAATCCGTCGTCAAAGGAAGGCAAGTTCCATCCACCGTATCTAGTACATAGATTTATTGGATCTAGTACGAAGACGTCGGATTCAACGTTCTTTGCTAACATAATAACATACTAAGACGCATCCTTCTTTATTTCTTCATCTAAAACCTTCCTTAACCAATCCGCTAGTTCGAATAGATGGTCTACGTCAGTTCTATAGGCATCAACGTTATGAAGACCATCTAGATTCCTACCATGAAACACAGCCATGTATATCTTAGTTACCTTGTTACTCGCAGTCACATATCGAATGGTCATAGTCAGAAAGTAGTACGTAGACTCACCACTAATAATTTGATACGTCGCTATCGGTAGCGATCATAATATTAGGGGAACACTAACCAATCCAATATAATCACTCAGTAAGGTGTGTATTAATAATCACTTTTCCTGCGGTGGACAGGACGTTGAAGGGATTTTGAGATGACGCTACAACTGTCAGTTCTCGATCTCCAACAAGCTTGAAACGGAGCCGAATAGCCGTTTAACCGGCGTTCACACTCCTCTCGTCGAGCCTCATCACAATTTGCGCAAAGCCAATCGTTGCCATTAGGTACAGTACAGTTACAGTTCCTTGGAACATTTACACACGTAACGATAACGTCTACCCTCCTCTTCGAAGGCAGGCCCAACATATTTATGATCCCACGTCGACTCCTTGCTAACTAAAGAAGTAAAATAGCCCTTATAAGCAGGTATAGAGCCGACCCATGCTTTATCAAAACAAAAAAAGGATAGTCAACAATGCTTCCCGCCAAAGCAGTTTCATGGTCGAAATTGGTATGTCCTGGATGCGTCTTTTCTTTGGAAGTAGCTTCATTTTGAAGATAGAGCGTAGCAATCGCACTAACGGAACCGCAATTAGGTGTTACATTGAGATACACACTAATTGGGATAGTGAAATACTCAAAAGTAGGCAAGCCCTGAATACCGCCAAATATGAAGTAACGAGCCACACTCCCGCGTTCTTTAACTTCGCTCGTCACGTTCCATTATCTGGAAAATACTATGGAAGTAACCCCGATACCGCAAAAGATTTTGAGATCTTACCTGGTGATCGCGACCATTATGTCAGCGAAATCTGACTCAGTTGTTTAGGCAAGTATCTTCTAATTTGCATCGTGCATATGATCGCAGTGCGAAATTTTTGAAATTTTTCCTGTGAATTAAAATTTCTGGCGCCCTCTAAGTACCTTTCCGGTTGATTAACTTTCCTAAAATAAACCCACGACCCTTATCTCCCCAACCAAAACATGAGTGCCGTTCGCATATGTCTTAATTGTTTATCGCCCAATATCGTTTCAAATAATAATTCGTCATCTTGGTCCCCTCCAAGGAAACTTGGAGAAATTGGTACCGAACAATTCAGACGTTAACATAATGGCGCCCAACGTGGGGATTTTGAATTTCCAGAGATCATGACCATAACTCCAGATTTACTATGCGTTTATTCGGTAAAATATTACCTATTGGATTCTCGCATAACTCGTAGACTGGGAGGGCCCCAAATACATCTACTCCGAATACAATCATACCTCTATCTTCGATTCCCAGGGCGTGCACATCGCACTGAACCCCTTTGTAATGTATATTTCCAATCACATTCCAATATCTTGATTTCCCCATAGGATCAGTAAATCCGTCCTCAACGGAAGGCAAGTTCCATCCACCGTATCTAGTACATAGATTTATTGGATCTAGTACGAAGACGTCGGATTCAACGTTCTTTGCTAACATAATAACATACTAAGACACATCCTTCTTTATTTCTGCATCTAACACCTTCCTTAACCATTCCGCTAGTTCGAATAGATGGTCTACGTCAGTTCTATACGCTTCAACGTTATGAAGACCATCTAGATTCCTACCATGAAACACAGACATGTATATCTTAGTAACCTTGTTACTCGCAGTTACATATCGAATGGTCATCGCCAGAAAGTAGTACATAGACTCACCACCAATAGTTTGATACGTCGCTATCGATAGCGATCATAATATTAGGGGAACACTTACCAATCCAATATAATCATTCAGTAAGGTGTGTATTATTAATCACTTTTCCTGTGGTGGGCAGGACGTTGAAGGGATTTGGAGATGACGCTACAACTGTCAGTTCTCGATCTTCAACGAGCTGGGAACTGAGCAGAATAGCCGGTAAACCGGCGTTCAATCTCCTCTCGTCTAGTCTCGTCCCAATTTGCGCAATGCCAATCGTTGCCATCGGGTACAGTACAGTTACAGTTCCTTGGAACATTTACACACGTAACTATAACTTCTACCCTCCTCTTCGAAGGTAGGCCCAACATATTTATGATCCAACGTCGACTCCTTGCTAACTAAAGATGTAAAATAGCCCTTATAAGCAGGTATAGAGCCGACCCATGCTTTATCAAAACAAAAAAAAGGATAGTCAACAATGATTTCCGCCAAAGCAGTTTCATGATCCAAATTGGTATGTCGTGGATGCGTCTTTTCTTTGGAAGTAGCTTCATTTTGAAGATAGAGCGTAGCAATCGCACTAACGGAACCGCAATTAGGTATTACATTGAGATACACACTAATTGGGATAGTGAAATACTCAAAAGTAGGCAAGCCCTGAATACCGCCAAATATGAAGTAACGAACCACACTCCCGCGTTCCTTAACTTCGCTCGTCACGTTCCATTATCTGGAAAATACTATGGAACTAACCCCGATACCGCAAAATATATTGAGATCTTACCTGGTGATCGCGACACTCATGCCAGCGAAATCTGACTTAGGTGTTTAGGCAAGTAACTTCTAATTTGCATCGTGCATATTATCGCAGTGCGAAATTTTTGAAATTTTTCCTGTGAATTGAAATTTATGGCGCCCTTTAAGTACCTTTCCGGTTGATTAACTTTCCTAAAATCAACCCACTACTCTTATTTCTCCAACCAAAACATGAGTGCCGTTCGCATATGTCTTAATTGTTTATCGCCCAGTATCGTTTCAAATAATGATACGTCATCTTGGTCCCATCCAAGGAAACTTGGAGAAATTGGTACCGAACAATTAAGACGGTAACATAATGGCGCCCAACGTGGGGCTTTTGAATTTCCAGAGCACTTGACCATAACTCCAGATTTACTATGCGTTTGTTTGGTAAAATATTACTTATTGGATTCTCACATAACTCCAAGACTGGGACGGCCGCAAATACATCTACTCCGAATACATACATACCTCTATCTTCGATTCCCAGGGCGTGCACATCGCACTGAACCCCTTTGTAATGTATATATCCAATAACATTCCAATATCTTGGTTTCCCTATGGGATCAGTAAATCCGTCCTCAAAGGAAGGCAAGTTCCATCCACCGTATCTAGTACATAGATTTATTGGATCTAGTACGAAGACGTCGGATTCAACGTTCTTTATTTCTTCATCTAACACCTACCTTAACCATTCCGCTAGTTCGAATAGATGGTCTACGTCAGTTCTATAGGCTTCAACGATATGAAGACCATCTAGATTCCTAGCATGAAAGACAGCCATGTATATCTTAGTAACCTTGTTACTCGCAGTCACATATCGAATGGTGATCGTTAGAAAGTAGTACGTAGACACACCACTAATAATTTGATACGTCGCTATCGGTAGCGATCATAATATTAGGGGAACACTAACCAATCCAATATAATCATTCAGTAAGGTGTGTATTATTAATCACTTTTCCTGCGGTGGGCAGGACGTTCAAGGGATTTGGAGATGACGCTACAACTGTCAGTTCTCGATCTCCAACAAGCTGGAAACGGAGCCGAATAGCCGTTGAACCGGCGTTCACACTCCTCTCGTCCAGCCTCGTCCCAATTTACGCAAAGCCAATCGTTGCCATTAGGTACAGTACAGTTACAGTTCATTGGAATATTTACACACGTAACGATAACTTCTACCCTCCTCTTCGAAGTCAGGCTCAACATATTTATGATCCCACGTCGACTCCTTGTTAACTAAAGAAGTAAAATAGCCCTTATAAGCAGGTATAGAGCCGACCCATGCTTTATCAAAACAAAAAAAGGATAGTCCACAATGCTTTCCGCCAAAGCAGTTTCATGATCCAAATTGGTATGTCCTGGATGCGTCTTTTCTTTGGAAGTAGCTTCATTTTGGAGATAGAGCGTAGCACTCGCACTATCGGAACCGCAATTGGGTGTTACATTGAGATACACACTAATTGGGATAGTGAAATACTCAAAACTAGGCAAGACCTGAAGAACGCCAAATAGGAAGTAACGAACGACACTCCCACGTTCCTTAACTTCGATCGTCACGTTCCATTATCTGGAAAATACTATGGAACTAACCCCGATACCGCAAAAGATATTGAGATCTCACCTGGTGATCGCGACACTTATGCCAGCGAAATCTGACTCAGGTGTTTAGGCAAGTAACTTCTAATTTACATCGTGCATATGATCGCAGTGCGAAATTTTTGAAATTTTTCCTGTGAATTAAAATTTCTGGCGCCCTTTAAGTACCTTTCCGGTTTATTGACTTTCCTAAAATAAATCCACGACTCTTATCTCTCCAACCAAAACATGAGTGCCGTTCGCATATGTCTCAACTGTTTATCGCCCAGGATCGTTTCAAATAATAATACGTCATCTTGGTCCCATCCAAGGAAACTTGGAGAAATTGGTACCGAACAATTAAGACGGTAACATAATGGCGCCCAACGTGGGGCTTTTGAATTTTCAGATCACTTGACCATAACTCCAGATTTACTATGCGATTGTTTGGTAAAATATTACTTATTGGATTCTCGCATCACTCGTAGACTGGGAGGGCCTCAAATACATCTACTCCGCATACAATCATACCTCTATCTTCGATTCCCAGGGCGTGCACATCGCACTGAACCCCTTTGTAATGTATATATCCAATCACATTCCAATATCTTGTTTTCCCCATGGGATCAGTAAATCCGTCGTCAAAGGAAGGCAAGTTCCATCCACCGTATCTAGTACATAGATTTATTGGATCTAGTACGAAGACGTCGGATTCAACGTTCTTTGCTAACATAATAACATACTAAGACGCATCCTTCTTTATTTCTTCATCTAAAACCTTCCTTAACCAATCCGCTAGTTCGAATAGATGGTCTACGTCAGTTCTATAGGCATCAACGTTATGAAGACCATCTAGATTCCTACCATGAAACACAGCCATGTATATCTTAGTTACCTTGTTACTCGCAGTCACATATCGAATGGTCATAGTCAGAAAGTAGTACGTAGACTCACCACTAATAATTTGATACGTCGCTATCGGTAGCGATCATAATATTAGGGGAACACTAACCAATCCAATATAATCACTCAGTAAGGTGTGTATTAATAATCACTTTTCCTGCGGTGGACAGGACGTTGAAGGGATTTTGAGATGACGCTACAACTGTCAGTTCTCGATCTCCAACAAGCTTGAAACGGAGCCGAATAGCCGTTTAACCGGCGTTCACACTCCTCTCGTCGAGCCTCATCACAATTTGCGCAAAGCCAATCGTTGCCATTAGGTACAGTACAGTTACAGTTCCTTGGAACATTTACACACGTAACGATAACGTCTACCCTCCTCTTCGAAGGCAGGCCCAACATATTTATGATCCCACGTCGACTCCTTGCTAACTAAAGAAGTAAAATAGCCCTTATAAGCAGGTATAGAGCCGACCCATGCTTTATCAAAACAAAAAAAGGATAGTCAACAATGCTTCCCGCCAAAGCAGTTTCATGGTCGAAATTGGTATGTCCTGGATGCGTCTTTTCTTTGGAAGTAGCTTAATTTTGAAGATAGAGCGTAGCAATCGCACTATCGGAACCGCAATTAGGTGTTACATTGAGATACACACTAATTGGGATAGTGAAATACTCAAAATTAGGCAAGCCCTGAATACCGCGAAATATGAAGTAACGAAACACACTCCCGCGTTCCTTAACTTCGCTCGTAACGTTCCATTATCTGGAAAATACTATGGAAGTAACCCAGATACCGCAAAAGATTTTGAGATCTTACCTGGTGATCGCGACAATTATGTCAGCGAAATCTGACTCAGTTGTTTAGGCAAGTATCTTCTAATTTGCATCGTGCATATGATCGCAGTGCGAAATTTTTGAAATTTTTCCTGTGAATTAAAATTTCTGGCGCCCTCTAAGTACCTTTCCGGTTGATTAACTTTCCTAAAATGAACCCACGACTCTTATCTCCCCAACCAAAACATGAGTGCCGTTCGCATATGTCTTAATTGTTTATCGCCCAATATCGTTTCAAATAATAATTCGTCATCTTGGTCCCCTCCAAGGAAACTTGGAGAAATTGGTACCGAACAATTCAGACGTTAACATAATGGCGCCCAATGTGGGGATTTTGAATTTCCAGAGCTCTTGACCATAACTCCAGATTTACTATGCGTTTATTCGGTAAAATATTACCTATTGGATTCTAGCATAACTCGTAGACTGGGAGGGCCCCAAATACATCTACTCCGAATACAATCATACCTCTATCTTCGATTTCCAGGGCGTGCACATCGCACTGAACCCCTTTGTAATGTATATTTCCAATCACATTCCAATATCTTGATTTCCCCATAGGATCAGTAAATCCGTCCTCAAAGGAAGGCAAGTTCCATCCACCGTATCTAGTACATAGATTTATTGGATCTAGTACGAAGACGTCGGATTCAACGTTCTTTGCTAACATAATAACATACTAAGACGCATCCTTCTTTATTTCTTCATCTAACACCTTCCTTAACCATTCCGCTAGTTCGAATAGATGGTCTACGTCAGTTCTATAGGCTTCAACGTTATGAAGACCATCTAGATCCCTACCATGAAACACAGCCATGTATATCTTAGTAACCTTGTTACTCGCAGTTACATATCGAATGGTCATCGCCAGAAAGTAGTACATAGACTCACCACCAAGTTTGATACGTCGCTATCGATAGCGATCATAATATTAGGGGAACACTTACCAATCCAATATAATCATTCAGTAAGGTGTGTATTATTAATCACTTTTCCTGTGGTGGGCAGGACGTTGAAGGGATTTGGAGATGACGCTACAACTGTCAGTTCTCGATCTTCAACGAGCTGGGAACTGAGCAGAATAGCCGGTAAACCGGCGTTCACACTCCTCTCGTCTAGTCTCGTCCCAATTTGCGCAAATCCAATCATTGCCATCGGGTACAGTACAGTTACAGTTCCTTGGAACATTTACACACGTAACTATAACTTCTACCGTCCTCTTCGAAGGTAGGCCCAACATATTTATGATCCCACGTCGACTCCTTGCTAACTAAAGATGTGAAATAGCCCTTATAAGCAGGTATAGAGCCGACCCATGCTTTATCAAAACAAAAAAAAAGGATAGTCCACAATGCTTTCCGCCAAAGCAGTTTCATGATCCAAATTGGTATGTCCTGGATGCGTCTTTTCTTTGGAAGTAGCTTCATTTTGAAGATAGAGCGTAGCAATCGCACTAACGGAACCGCAATTAGGTGTTACATTGAGATACACACTAATTGGGATAGTGAAATACTCAAAAGTAGGCAAGCCCTGAATACCGCCAAATATGAAGTAACGAGCCACACTCCCGCGTTCTTTAACTTCGCTCGTCACGTTCCATTATCTGGAAAATACTATGGAAGTAACCCCGATACCGCAAAAGATTTTGAGATCTTACCTGGTGATCGCGACCATTATGTCAGCGAAATCTGACTCAGTTGTTTAGGCAAGTATCTTCTAATTTGCATCGTGCATATGATCGCAGTGCGAAATTTTTGAAATTTTTCCTGTGAATTAAAATTTCTGGCGCCCTCTAAGTACCTTTCCGGTTGATTAACTTTCCTAAAATAAACCCACGACCCTTATCTCCCCAACCAAAACATGAGTGCCGTTCGCATATGTCTTAATTGTTTATCGCCCAATATCGTTTCAAATAATAATTCGTCATCTTGGTCCCCTCCAAGGAAACTTGGAGAAATTGGTACCGAACAATTCAGACGTTAACATAATGGCGCCCAACGTGGGGATTTTGAATTTCCAGAGATCATGACCATAACTCCAGATTTACTATGCGTTTATTCGGTAAAATATTACCTATTGGATTCTCGCATAACTCGTAGACTGGGAGGGCCCCAAATACATCTACTCCGAATACAATCATACCTCTATCTTCGATTCCCAGGGCGTGCACATCGCACTGAACCCCTTTGTAATGTATATTTCCAATCACATTCCAATATCTTGATTTCCCCATAGGATCAGTAAATCCGTCCTCAACGGAAGGCAAGTTCCATCCACCGTATCTAGTACATAGATTTATTGGATCTAGTACGAAGACGTCAGATTCAACGTTCTTTGCTAACATAATAACATACTAAGACACATCCTTCTTTATTTCTGCATCTAACACCTTCCTTAACCATTCCGCTAGTTCGAATAGATGGTCTACGTCAGTTCTATACGCTTCAACGTTATGAAGACCATCTAGATTCCTACCATGAAACACAGACATGTATATCTTAGTAACCTTGTTACTCGCAGTTACATATCGAATGGTCATCGCCAGAAAGTAGTACATAGACTCACCACCAATAGTTTGATACGTCGCTATCGATAGCGATCATAATATTAGGGGAACACTTACCAATCCAATATAATCATTCAGTAAGGTGTGTATTATTAATCACTTTTCCTGTGGTGGGCAGGACGTTGAAGGGATTTGGAGATGACGCTACAACTGTCAGTTCTCGATCTTCAACGAGCTGGGAACTGAGCAGAATAGCCGGTAAACCGGCGTTCAATCTCCTCTCGTCTAGTCTCGTCCCAATTTGCGCAAAGCCAATCGTTGCCATCGGGTACAGTACAGTTACAGTTCCTTGGAACATTTACACACGTAACTATAACTTCTACCCTCCTCTTCGAAGGTAGGCCCAACATATTTATGATCCAACGTCGACTCCTTGCTAACTAAAGATGTAAAATAGCCCTTATAAGCAGGTATAGAGCCGACCCATGCTTTATCAAAACAAAAAAAAGGATAGTCAACAATGATTTCCGCCAAAGCAGTTTCATGATCCAAATTGGTATGTCCTGGATGCGTCTTTTCTTTGGAAGTAGCTTCATTTTGAAGATAGAGCGTAGCAATCGCACTAACGGAACCGCAATTAGGTATTACATTGAGATACACACTAATTGGGATAGTGAAATACTCAAAAGTAGGCAAGCCCTGAATACCGCCAAATATGAAGTAACGAACCACACTCCCGCGTTCCTTAACTTCGCTCGTCACGTTCCATTATCTGGAAAATACTATGGAACTAACCCCGATACCGCAAAATATATGGAGATCTTACCTGGTGATCGCGACACTCATGCCAGCGAAATCTGACTTAGGTGTTTAGGCAAGTAACTTCTAATTTGCATCGTGCATATTATCGCAGTGCGAAATTTTTGAAATTTTTCCTGTGAATTGAAATTTATGGCGCCCTTTAAGTACCTTTCCGGTTGATTAACTTTCCTAAAATCAACCCACTACTCTTATTTCTCCAACCAAAACATGAGTGCCGTTCGCATATGTCTTAATTGTTTATCGCCCAGTATCGTTTCAAATAATGATACGTCATCTTGGTCCCATCCAAGGAAACTTGGAGAAATTGGTACCGAACAATTAAGACGGTAACATAATGGCGCCCAACGTGGGGCTTTTGAATATCCAGAGCACTTGACCATAACTCCAGATTTACTATGCGTTTGTTTGGTAAAATATTACTTATTGGATTCTCACATAACTCCAAGACTGGGACGGCCGCAAATACATCTACTCCGAATACATACATACCTCTATCTTCGATTCCCAGGGCGTGCACATCGCACTGAACCCCTTTGTAATGTATATATCCAATAACATTCCAATATCTTGGTTTCCCTATGGGATCAGTAAATCCGTCCTCAAAGGAAGGCAAGTTCCATCCACCGTATCTAGTACATAGATTTATTGGATCTAGTACGAAGACGTCGGATTCAACGTTCTTTATTTCTTCATCTAACACCTACCTTAACCATTCCGCTAGTTCGAATAGATGGTCTACGTCAGTTCTATAGGCTTCAACGTTATGAAGACCATCTAGATCCCTACCATGAAACACAGCCATGTATATCTTAGTAACCTTGTTACTCGCAGTTACATATCGAATGGTCATCGCCAGAAAGTAGTACATAGACTCACCACCAAGTTTGATACGTCGCTATCGATAGCGATCATAATATTAGGGGAACACTTACCAATCCAATATAATCATTCAGTAAGGTGTGTATTATTAATCACTTTTCCTGTGGTGGGCAGGACGTTGAAGGGATTTGGAGATGACGCTACAACTGTCAGTTCTCGATCTTCAACGAGCTGGGAACTGAGCAGAATAGCCGGTAAACCGGCGTTCACACTCCTCTCGTCTAGTCTCGTCCCAATTTGCGCAAATCCAATCATTGCCATCGGGTACAGTACAGTTACAGTTCCTTGGAACATTTACACACGTAACTATAACTTCTACCGTCCTCTTCGAAGGTAGGCCCAACATATTTATGATCCCACGTCGACTCCTTGCTAACTAAAGATGTGAAATAGCCCTTATAAGCAGGTATAGAGCCGACCCATGCTTTATCAAAACAAAAAAAAAGGATAGTCCACAATGCTTTCCGCCAAAGCAGTTTCATGATCCAAATTGGTATGTCCTGGATGCGTCTTTTCTTTGGAAGTAGCTTCATTTTGAAGATAGAGCGTAGCAATCGCACTAACGGAACCGCAATTAGGTGTTACATTGAGATACACACTAATTGGGATAGTGAAATACTCAAAAGTAGGCAAGCCCTGAATACCGCCAAATATGAAGTAACGAGCCACACTCCCGCGTTCTTTAACTTCGCTCGTCACGTTCCATTATCTGGAAAATACTATGGAAGTAACCCCGATACCGCAAAAGATTTTGAGATCTTACCTGGTGATCGCGACCATTATGTCAGCGAAATCTGACTCAGTTGTTTAGGCAAGTATCTTCTAATTTGCATCGTGCATATGATCGCAGTGCGAAATTTTTGAAATTTTTCCTGTGAATTAAAATTTCTGGCGCCCTCTAAGTACCTTTCCGGTTGATTAACTTTCCTAAAATAAACCCACGAGCCTTATCTCCCCAACCAAAACATGAGTGCCGTTCGCATATGTCTTAATTGTTTATCGCCCAATATCGTTTCAAATAATAATTCGTCATCTTGGTCCCCTCCAAGGAAACTTGGAGAAATTGGTACCGAACAATTCAGTCGTTAACATAATGGCGCCCAACGTGGGGATTTTGAATTTCCAGAGATCATGACCATAACTCCAGATTTACTATGCGTTTATTCGGTAAAATATTACCTATTGAATTCTCGCATAACTCGTAGACTGGGAGGGCCCCAAATACATCTACTCCGAATACAATCATACCTCTATCTTCGATTCCCAGGGCGTGCACATCGCACTGAACCCCTTTGTAATGTATATTTCCAATCACATTCCAATATCTTGATTTCCCCATAGGATCAGTAAATCCGTCCTCAACGGAAGGCAAGTTCCATCCACCGTATCTAGTACATAGATTTATTGGATCTAGTACGAAGACGTCGGATTCAACGTTCTTTGCTAACATAATAACATACTAAGACACATCCTTCTTTATTTCTGCATCTAACACCTTCCTTAACCATTCCGCTAGTTCGAATAGATGGTCTACGTCAGTTCTATACGCTTCAACGTTATGAAGACCATCTAGATTCCTACCATGAAACACAGACATGTATATCTTAGTAACCTTGTTACTCGCAGTTACATATCGAATGGTCATCGCCAGAAAGTAGTACATAGACTCACCACCAATAGTTTGATACGTCGCTATCGATATCGATCATAATATTAGGGGAACACTTACCAATCCAATATAATCATTCAGTAAGGTGTGTATTATTAATCACTTTTCCTGTGGTGGGCAGGACGTTGAAGGGATTTGGAGATGACGCTTCAACTGTCAGTTCTCGATCTTCAACGAGCTGGGAACTGAGCAGAATAGCCGGTAAACCGGCGTTCAATCTCCTCTCGTCTAGTCTCGTCCCAATTTGCGCAAAGCCAATCGTTGCCATCGGGTACAGTACAGTTACAGTTCCTTGGAACATTTACACACGTAACTATAACTTCTACCCTCCTCTTCGAAGGTACGCCCAACATATTTATGATCCAACGTCGACTCCTTGCTAACTAAAGATGTAAAATAGCCCTTATAAGCAGGTATAGAGCCGACCCATGCTTTATCAAAACAAAAAAAAGGATAGTCAACAATGATTTCCGCCAAAGCAGTTTCATGATCCAAATTGGTATGTCCTGGATGCGTCTTTTCTTTGGAAGTAGCTTCATTTTGAAGATAGAGCGTAGCAATCGCACTAACGGAACCGCAATTAGGTATTACATTGAGATACACACTAATTGGGATAGTGAAATACTCAAAAGTAGGCAAGCCCTGAATACCGCCAAATATGAAGTAACGAACCACACTCCCGCGTTCCTTAACTTCGCTCGTCACGTTCCATTATCTGGAAAATACTATGGAACTAACCCCGATACCGCAAAATATATTGAGATCTTACCTGGTGATCGCGACACTCATGCCAGCGAAATCTGACTTAGGTGTTTAGGCAAGTAACTTCTAATTTGCATCGTGCATATTATCGCAGTGCGAAATTTTTGAAATTTTTCCTGTGAATTGAAATTTATGGCGCCCTTGAAGTACCTTTCCGGTTGATTAACTTTCCTAAAATCAACCCACTACTCTTATTTCTCCAACCAAAACATGAGTGCCGTTCGCATATGTCTTAATTGTTTATCGCCCAGTATCGTTTCAAATAATGATACGTCATCTTGGTCCCATCCAAGGAAACTTGGAGAAATTGGTACCGAACAATTAAGACGGTAACATAATGGCGCCCAACGTGGGGCTTTTGAATATCCAGAGCACTTGACCATAACTCCAGATTTACTATGCGTTTGTTTGGTAAAATATTACTTATTGGATTCTCACATAACTCCAAGACTGGGACGGCCGCAAATACATCTACTCCGAATACATACATACCTCTATCTTCGATTCCCAGGGCGTGCACATCGCACTGAACCCCTTTGTAATGTATATATCCAATAACATTCCAATATCTTGGTTTCCCTATGGGATCAGTAAATCCGTCCTCAAAGGAAGGCAAGTTCCATCCACCGTATCTAGTACATAGATTTATTGGATCTAGTACGAAGACGTCGGATTCAACGTTCTTTATTTCTTCATCTAACACCTACCTTAACCATTCCGCTAGTTCGAATAGATGGTCTACGTCAGTTCTATAGGCTTCAACGTTATGAAGACCATCTAGATCCCTACCATGAAACACAGCCATGTATATCTTAGTAACCTTGTTACTCGCAGTTACATATCGAATGGTCATCGCCAGAAAGTAGTACATAGACTCACCACCAAGTTTGATACGTCGCTATCGATAGCGATCATAATATTAGGGGAACACTTACCAATCCAATATAATCATTCAGTAAGGTGTGTATTATTAATCACTTTTCCTGTGGTGGGCAGGACGTTGAAGGGATTTGGAGATGACGCTACAACTGTCAGTTCTCGATCTTCAACGAGCTGGAAACTGAGCAGAATAGCCGGTAAACCGGCGTTCACACTCCTCTCGTCTAGTCTCGTCCCAATTTGCGCAAATCCAATCATTGCCATCGGGTACAGTACAGTTACAGTTCCTTGGAACATTTACACACGTAACTATAACTTCTACCGTCCTCTTCGAAGGTAGGCCCAACATATTTATGATCCCACGTCGACTCCTTGCTAACTAAAGATGTGAAATAGCCCTTATAAGCAGGTATAGAGCCGACCCATGCTTTATCAAAACAAAAAAAAAGGATAGTCCACAATGCTTTCCGCCAAAGCAGTTTCATGATCCAAATTGGTATGTCCTGGATGCGTCTTTTCTTTGGAAGTAGCTTCATTTTGAAGATAGAGCGTAGCAATCGCACTAACGGAACCGCAATTAGGTGTTACATTGAGATACACACTAATTGGGATAGTGAAATACTCAAAAGTAGGCAAGCCCTGAATACCGCCAAATATGAAGTAACGAGCCACACTCCCGCGTTCTTTAACTTCGCTCGTCACGTTCCATTATCTGGAAAATACTATGGAAGTAACCCCGATACCGCAAAAGATTTTGAGATCTTACCTGATGATCGCGACCATTATGTTAGCGAAATCTGACTCAGTTGTTTAGGCAAGTATCTTCTAATTTGCATCGTGCATATGATCGCAGTGCGAAATTTTTGAAATTTTTCCTGTGAATTAAAATTTCTGGCGCCCTCTAAGTACCTTTCCGGTTGATTAACTTTCCTAAAATAAACCCACGACCCTTATCTCCCCAACCAAAACATGAGTGCCGTTCGCATATGTCTTAATTGTTTATCGCCCAATATCGTTTCAAATAATAATTCGTCATCTTGGTCCCCTCCAAGGAAACTTGGAGAAATTGGTACCGAACAATTCAGACGTTAACATAATGGCGCCCAACGTGGGGATTTTGAATTTCCAGAGATCATGACCATAACTCCAGATTTACTATGCGTTTATTCGGTAAAATATTACCTATTGGATTCTCGCATAACTCGTAGACTGGGAGGGCCCCAAATACATCTACTCCGAATACAATCATACCTCTATCTTCGATTCCCAGGGCGTGCACATCGCACTGAACCCCTTTGTAATGTATATTTCCAATCACATTCCAATATCTTGATTTCCCCATAGGATCAGTAAATCCGTCCTCAACGGAAGGCAAGTTCCATCCACCGTATCTAGTACATAGATTTATTGGATCTAGTACGAAGACGTCGGATTCAACGTTCTTTGCTAACATAATAACATACTAAGACACATCCTTCTTTATTTCTGCATCTAACACCTTCCTTAACCATTCCGCTAGTTCGAATAGATGGTCTACGTCAGTTCTATACGCTTCAACGTTATGAAGACCATCTAGATTCCTACCATGAAACACAGACATGTATATCTTAGTAACCTTGTTACTCGCAGTTACATATCGAATGGTCATCGCCAGAAAGTAGTACATAGACTCACCACCAATAGTTTGATACGTCGCTATCGATAGCGATCATAATATTAGGGGAACACTTACCAATCCAATATAATCATTCAGTAAGGTGTGTATTATTAATCACTTTTCCTGTGGTGGGCAGGACGTTGAAGGGATTTGGAGATGACGCTACAACTGTCAGTTCTCGATCTTCAACGAGCTGGGAACTGAGCAGAATAGCCGGTAAACCGGCGTTCAATCTCCTCTCGTCTAGTCTCGTCCCAATTTGCGCAAAGCCAATCGTTGCCATCGGGTACAGTACAGTTACAGTTCCTTGGAACATTTACACACGTAACTATAACTTCTACCCTCCTCTTCGAAGGTAGGCCCAACATATTTATGATCCAACGTCGACTCCTTGCTAACTAAAGATGTAAAATAGCCCTTATAAGCAGGTATAGAGCCGACCCATGCTTTATCAAAACAAAAAAAAGGATAGTCAACAATGATTTCCGCCAAAGCAGTTTCATGATCCAAATTGGTATGTCCTGGATGCGTCTTTTCTTTGGAAGTAGCTTCATTTTGAAGATAGAGCGTAGCAATCGCACTAACGGAACCGCAATTAGGTATTACATTGAGATACACACTAATTGGGATAGTGAAATACTCAAAAGTAGGCAAGCCCTGAATACCGCCAAATATGAAGTAACGAACCACACTCCCGCGTTCCTTAACTTCGCTCGTCACGTTCCATTATCTGGAAAATACTATGGAACTAACCCCGATACCGCAAAATATATTGAGATCTTACCTGGTGATCGCGACACTCATGCCAGCGAAATCTGACTTAGGTGTTTAGGCAAGTAACTTCTAATTTGCATCGTGCATATTATCGCAGTGCGAAATTTTTGAAATTTTTCCTGTGAATTGAAATTTATGGCGCCCTTGAAGTACCTTTCCGGTTGATTAACTTTCCTAAAATCAACCCACTACTCTTATTTCTCCAACCAAAACATGAGTGCCGTTCGCATATGTCTTAATTGTTTATCGCCCAGTATCGTTTCAAATAATGATACGTCATCTTGGTCCCATCCAAGGAAACTTGGAGAAATTGGTACCGAACAATTAAGACGGTAACATAATGGCGCCCAACGTGGGGCTTTTGAATATCCAGAGCACTTGACCATAACTCCAGATTTACTATGCGTTTGTTTGGTAAAATATTACTTATTGGATTCTCACATAACTCCAAGACTGGGACGGCCGCAAATACATCTACTCCGAATACATACATACCTCTATCTTCGATTCCCAGGGCGTGCACATCGCACTGAACCCCTTTGTAATGTATATATCCAATAACATTCCAATATCTTGGTTTCCCTATGGGATCAGTAAATCCGTCCTCAAAGGAAGGCAAGTTCCATCCACCGTATCTAGTACATAGATTTATTGGATCTAGTACGAAGACGTCGGATTCAACGTTCTTTATTTCTTCATCTAACACCTACCTTAACCATTCCGCTAGTTCGAATAGATGGTCTACGTCAGTTCTATAGGCTTCAACGATATGAAGACCATCTAGATTCCTAGCATGAAAGACAGCCATGTATATCTTAGTAACCTTGTTACTCGCAGTCACATATCGAATGGTGATCGTTAGAAAGTAGTACGTAGACACACCACTAATAATTTGATACGTCGCTATCGGTAGCGATCATAATATTAGGGGAACACTAACCAATCCAATATAATCATTCAGTAAGGTGTGTATTATTAATCACTTTTCCTGCGGTGGGCAGGACGTTCAAGGGATTTGGAGATGACGCTACAACTGTCAGTTCTCGATCTCCAACAAGCTGGAAACGGAGCCGAATAGCCGTTGAACCGGCGTTCACACTCCTCTCGTCCAGCCTCGTCCCAATTTACGCAAAGCCAATCGTTGCCATTAGGTACAGTACAGTTACAGTTCATTGGAATATTTACACACGTAACGATAACTTCTACCCTCCTCTTCGAAGTCAGGCCCAACATATTTATGATCCCACGTCGACTCCTTGTTAACTAAAGAAGTAAAATAGCCCTTATAAGCAGGTATAGAGCCGACCCATGCTTTATCAAAACAAAAAAGGATAGTCCACAATGCTTTCCGCCAAAGCAGTTTCATGATCCAAATTGGTATGTCCTGGATGCGTCTTTTCTTTGGAAGTAGCTTCATTTTGAAGATAGAGCGTAGCACTCGCACTATCGGAACCGCAATTAGGTGTTACATTGAGATACACACTAATTGGGATAGTGACCTGAATACCGCCAAATAGGAAGTAACGAACGACACTCCCGCGTTCCTTAACTTCGCTCGTCACTTTCCATTATCTGGAAAGTACTATGGAACTAACCCCGATACCGTAAAAGATATTGAGATCTTACTTGGTGATCGCGACACTTATGCCAGCGAAATCTGACTCAGGTTTTTAGGCAAGTAACTTCTAATTTGCATCGTGCATATGATCGCAGTGCGAAATTTTCGAAATTTTTTCTCTGAATTAAAATTTCTGGCGCCCTTTAAGTACTTTTCCGGTTGATTAACTTTCCTAAAATAAACCCACGACTCTTATCTCTCCAACCAAAACATGAGTGCCGTTCGCATATGTCTTAATTGTTTATCGCCCAGTATCGTTTCAAATAATAATACGTCATCTTGGTCCCATCCAAGGAAACTTGGAGAAATTGGTACCGAACAGTTAAGACGGTAAAATAATGGCGCCCAACGTAAGGCTTTTGAATTTCCAGAGCACTTGATCATATCTCCAGATTTACTATGCGTTTGTTTGGTGAAATATTACTTATTGGATTCTCGCATAACTCTTAGACTGGGAGGGCTCCAAATACAACTACTCCGAATACAATCATACCTCTATCTTCGATTCCCAGGGCGTGCACATCGCTCTGAACCCCTTTGTAATGTATATATTCAACCACATTCCAATATCTTGGTTTCCCCATGGGATCAGTGAATCCGTCCTTAGAGGAAGGCAAGTTCCATCCACCGTATCTAGTACATAGATTTATTGGATCTAGTACGAAGACGTCGGATTCAACGTTCTTTGCTAACATAATAACATACTAAAACGTATCCTTCTTTATTCCTTCATCTAACACCTACCTTAACCATTCCGCTAGTTCGAATAGATGGTCTACGTCAGTTCTATAGGCTTCAACGATATGAAGACCATCTAGATTCCTAGCATGAAAGACAGCCATGTATATCTTAGTAACCTTGTTACTCGCAGTCACATATCGACTGGTGATCGTTAGAAAGTAGTACGTAGACACACCACTAATAATTTGATACGTCGCTATCTGTAGCGATCATAATATTAGGGTAACACTAACCAATCCAATATAATCATTCAGTAAGGTGTGTATTATTAATCACTTTTCCTGCGGTGGGCAGGACGTTCAAGGGATTTGGAGATGACGCTACAACTGTCAGTTCTCGATCTCCAACAAGCTGGAAACGGAGCCGAATAGCCGTTGAACCGGCGTTCACACTCCTCTCGTCCAGCCTCGTCCCAATTTACGCAAAGCCAATCGTTGCCATTAGGTACAGTACAGTTACAGTTCATTGGAATATTTACACACGTAATCATAACTTCTACCCTCCTCTTCGAAGTCAGGCCCAACATATTTATGATCCCACGTCGACTCCTTGTTAACTGAAGAAGTAAAATAGCCCTTATAAGCAGGTATAGAGCCGACCAATGCTTTATCAAAACAAAAAAGGATAGTCCACAATGCTTTCCGCCAAAGCAGTTTCATGATCCAAATTGGTATGTCCTGGATGCGTCTTTTCTTTGGAAGTAGCTTCATTTTGAAGATAGAGCGTAGCACTCGCACTATCGGAACCGCAATTAGGTGTTACATTGAGATACACACTAATTGGGATAGTGAAATACTCAAAACTAGGCAAGACCTGAATACCGCCAAATAGGAAGTAACGAACGACACTCCCGCGTTCCTTAACTTCGCTCGTCACTTTCCATTATCTGGAAAGTACTATGGAACTAACCCCGATACCGTAAAAGATATTGAGATCTTACTTGGTGATCGCGACACTTATGCCAGCGAAATTTGACTCAGGTTTTTAGGCAAGTAACTTCTAATTTGCATCGTGCATATGATCGCAGTGCGAAATTTTCGAAATTTTTTCTCTGAATTAAAATTTCTGGCGCCCTTTAAGTACTTTTCCGGTTGATTAACTTTCCTAAAATAAACCCACGACTCTTATCTCTCCAACCAAAACATGAGTGCCGTTCGCATATGTCTTAATTGTTTATCGCCCAGTATAGTTTCCAATAATAATACGTCATCTTTGTCCCATCCAAGGAAACTTGGAGAAATTGGTACCGAACAATTAAGACGGTAACATAATGGCGCCCAACGTGGGGCTTTTGATTTTCCAGAGCACTTGACCATAACTCCAGATTTACTATGCGTTTGTTTGGTAAAATATTACTTATTGGATTCTCGCATAACTCGTAGACTGGAAGGGCCCCTAATACATCTACTCCGAATACAATCATACCTCTATCTTCGATTCCCAGGGCGTGCACATCGCACTGAACCCCTTTGTAATGTATATTTCCTATCACATTCCAATATTTTGATTTTCCCGTGGGATCAGTAAATGCGTCCTCAAAGGAAGGCAAGTTCCATCCACGGTTCACTGTGACAGCCGGTATACCGTATTTGATGAAATTGGCAATGTCGTTCATAAACTCAAATCAATTTGCGGCGAATGGTTCCTACGTATAGGCATCCAAAATCATTCCGGAAATTGAATGGTCTTATTCCCGGTGATTCAGTCATAAATGGCAATTTTGGCTACTTGTGAGTTAGGTACAAATGTCGCTGAGTAGCAGTAGACACATGGCATGCTAATTCCTTATTTTTAACAATAAATATCGGAGTTGATAATTTAAATCTTAACGGTCGCGCTGTGCGCATGACTAGATCAGTCCAAAAAGATCAGTCAGTACAACGAGGAGACTTTGTACTGAACAATAAGACAGAACGGACGCCATCTTTGCTGTTCGGTGTTCTGATGGATAGTGCCTAATAAAATCTAAGGTTATAATAAAATTAGCATAATTATAAAAGGACGTAATTTGTCTTACAGGCAAATCCGGTAAAGACGTTACCACGTACTTTGTAACAAAGTTAGATGTACATTTTGCAAATGAGCCTCATAAAAAGAAACGAGTCGGCAACTGCTTGTTTTATGTGCTATCACCATCATAGTTCGAAGTGGTTCGAAGAACACCAAACCGACCGAGATCCTGCTGTACACTGTTGAATGTTGTGATTACAACGCTACTGATTGCGCAACTTTTGGGATAGGGCGCTTCACCCCCTCTCACTAAGGCATAACACATTTACACTAACATGGGTGCATTATCAGAGTTAACGTAAGCAACCCGATTGGCGTGCTTTCTGGAGCCCGAGAGGGTTCGAGATTAAATAATTTCATCCCCTAGGAGAATCGTGAGTAGACCACCGTTAAATTAAATATGTTGAAAAGTGTTTCATTCGCTTAACACCTTAATGCTTATTGTTTTTTCATATATAGTTAGTCTAAATGTATTTTTTTATATTATCTTAATTGTGAACAATCTACAGCTGTGGGTTGGGAAATTTCTTTATTATTTCGGCAATCATTTCTATTTAATTACCCTCAGATAGTCTTTATTCTGGGGTGATATTGTGTACAATATTTATTGGTACCATCTATGTTATACAAAAGTTCATCTATAAACTTATTAGTAAGTGATCTAGTCAGATTTTAAATTTAATTCGTAAATGCCGAAAATTATTCATTACGCAATTTATTTATTTCGCAACTGCTATTAAATTTATACCGTATCCGCATTTGACCTATTTTTTTGTCCCATTCCTCTGACGATTTCTCGTCATGGCGCCCCTAGCTTACTACTAAAATACATCATCTTTAAATATTAGTTATTTGTTTATTTTTCTTGGAAAAAGTAAAACTAGTATTTCGAACTCCATCTCTCCCCTGTGTTAGCATTCTGTAGTTGGACTTACAGAATAGGGTCATTAGTTTGGCGCTCTAAACGTGGGGCTAGTTTTTGCTTAAAAATAAAAGAGAAATAGATAGAATAATTTCGGCCGGTGCAAGTAAGCTAATTTCCTTAATTACCTACTTCTACTCCTTAAATAAAATAGGCAAAACTTGTTATTGACTAGTGAATTTAACGTGATTTTTCGTTCATCGATATCTTTTTACAGATATAGTTAAATATATCAGGTAGAAAAGTAATTATCAGGTGCTAATAGATTTTATTTATTTGTTTTGAGTTGCAAAAGAAAAGAAAAAAGAGTTTAACAACATTCGTGATTTATAAAGGTAAATATATACAGGTTGTCCCAGCGATTAGGAAGTATGAAATAACGATTTAAGTTTTTTAGTTTACAATTATCCAAAGATAAGCGTTAGTACAGTTTTGATCGGTCGGATAAAGCGGTATTTCACCGAAAGATTGTCCTTTTATTGCGTTGTTTAATTGGGGTCTTTTTTTTGTTGTTTTATTTGCAATTGGGTCTGTTATGCGGTAAAAATGTCGAATCCATACCGGATGGAACCCAACCATTTGAAAACCACAGAACTTAATTACGAGTTAAGGATCAGAGGGGTAACTACTGAAGGACTGATATTGATTCGAGAAGAAAATTCCTTCGGAGAGAGCTACGAAAGGATCAGGCGAGGCCAGGTGTTGAGTACGATACGCCAGATTTTGATTTTCATTTGGAAAAAACTGAGCTGGAGGGAAGTACGAGTATTAAATCTATAACTGAATTGGTGAATGATTATGATGGTTCCAATGTTGAGTTAGCTTCACGTATTCGTTCTAGGATTTGTCATGTGTTGGGTAGGTTACACCGGATACCAGGGACAGCGGGGGAGGCTGCATCGAATTTTCGGGGTGATAATATAATTCTGGTTAGGTTAGGTCCGCCTTGGAGGAGGATTTAACCGAAGTAGTAGATAATAGTGCCGGGGCAGCTGCACCTAGCAATAAGCAATCACTGTCTATGTCAAATGATGATAAAGCAGTACCAGCATACAAGTGGCCAGTCAGATTTGATGGAAAACTCGGTAGTGGATCTCTAAACTCTTTTTTGTCTAGAGTGGAAGAACTAAGGGTCGCCAGAAAATGCAGTAAGGAGTAGTATATACACGTATGTTCTGTGACACTTTATCGGATGAACAGGCGGATGGCCTATGGGTGGTTACCGATAGGAAAAAGTTTCCAGAGGGTTTACAAGAAGTAGAAGAAGTCTCTAGATGGTTAGCAAGTGATGACGGTAGCGTCTACGGGGGTTATGCAAAAAGTAAATAAGTGTGTATGTTGTTACGTGTATAAGGTATCTAGAGGGTGGTTTAGAAGAAGCGAAGGGATTTTTAAGGGTAGCGTCTTAGGGGGATGGTAGCGTCTACGGGGATTACGCAAAAAGTAAATATGGGTATATACAAGAACGGGGGTTATGCAAAAAGTATATAAGTGTGTATGTTTTTACGTGTATAAGATGTCTAGGGGGTGATTTAGAAGAAGCGAAGAGGGTTTTAAGGGTAGCGTCTACGGAGGGTTGCGTAAAAAGTAAATAAGGGTGTATACAAGAAGTAATTGGAAGAAAGAAAATATATGGAGGATTGTGTGTGTGTGTGTGTGTGTGTGTGTGTGTGTGTAAGAGATGAGGTGTAGTGCTTACGAGGGGGAGGGGCTATGCAGTTAGCTGATTTTTTAAGGGTTCTATATTTTGAAATTCTCAAAGGAATGTTATTAGATTGATAACCAACATTTTTTTATAACGGATATGTGTGTGAATTCATATCATTTTATAGAAGGTTTTTTTATATTGTAATAAATGAAATCTCACATTATATCAAATTCGCTCAGTAGGTAATATTTATGCGTTATTTCTATAGTTAGGAAGCACGTGCAGACCAAATCATTTATTCAGACAATAGTGAACTTGTTTCAAATATGATTAGATTGGAATGTCATGATTTCTGGTTTATAATTGTTAGTTGAAATTAGTTGTTATAATTTAAAACGATACAAAAATCTCACATTATATTAAATTCGCTTAGTAGGTAATATTTATGCGTTATTTCTATAGTTAGGAAGCACGTGCAGGCCAAATCATTTATTCAGACAATAGTGAACTTGTTTCAAATATGATTAGATTGGGATGTCATGATTTCTGGTTTATAATTGTTAGTTGAAATTAGTTGTTATAATTTAAAACGATACAAATACTAGATATCAAGTATTAAGGGAATATTACTTTATATTACGGAATATTACTTTAGTATCTTTTAAAAAAATATATGATATCAACATGATATTGTATTAGTCATTTACGATAAAATCTAAACTGAGTTTATTCATGAAACATCAGAATTTAGTTTTCTATCAAAATAATTAAAATAGATTTTATGTAGCAGTTTTTTTAAAATCATATTTAACTGATGTCTTTTTCTTATACGGGGTATATTGAAAGTCTTGAAAGCATGCGCATGATTTCTTTTATAATAAATGGATGAGAGAATTGAGTGTTTGTATCACAATGTCATCGGAAGAGTATAGACGCAAATTGGAGGAATTTTCTAAAAATGTTCGAGAATTGAGTAAAGATATTTCAATTTATGTAAATAAGATTAAACTGATCAAGCAATTGGAGCGAATGTGCTTGGAGGATAACGTCTTCAAAAATCGCCGTCCACAAAAAATATCCACAGAATTAAACAGACTACAATATGATGAATAATACAATTCGGGAACAACAGGATGCCATCAAGGATGAAATTAATAATGTTTTTGCAATGACATGTATAATTTTAACATCAGTATTTATTTTAATATTGAAAATTACATTGAACATTGTAAAACGAAAGTTTAAGTCTTCATGTAATATAGACATAAATGAGTATATAATGTGTTTCAATAAAACAACTCATCAGTTTTTTCTATTTATTTAAGTAAAATTACAATGGTATTACATTTAAAAACCAATATCGTAATCGTTCTACATTAATTTGTGTACAATTGAAAGTCCCATCGGCATAACAAGCATTCTAATGTTTTTTTGAACTTTCCATAGCTGAGGACGTTCCATCAAACTTGCAGACATCAACAACAGTTGTCGTAGAAATTCCATATTCTTCACATTTCTTTTGTGAAAATTCATATTTCTGATTACCGCGAACGTAAATACAATCGACATTAGACATTGTACTTTTCAAAATCTCGTCCAATTTTGAATAATCAACATCGCCAGAAGAATACTTGATTCCATGGATATGGTGTTCCAAAAAGTTGTTTGTTTTTTATCTTGATTGTTTAGCAAATGAAAGGGTTAGGTGGCGGCTTAAATATGTAGTGTCTATGTTTATATCCGATTTCGATGGACAATTCCTTAGGATGGAATGTACCCTCGATAATGAAGCCTTGAATGTCAATGAATGCTTGTTTGTTTTTTATCTTGATTGTTTAGCAAATGAAAGGGTTAGGTGGCGGCTTAAATATGTAGTGTCTATGTTTATATCCGATTTCGATGGACAATTCCTTAGGATGGAATGTACCCTCGATAATGAAGCCTTGAATGTCAATGAATGCTATTCTCATCGTGGTTTATTTGTAACTGTATCGCTGTGTATTTCAACACTGGTATTATATGATCGTTTTGATAATTTCCGTTAGGGGGTAATACTCCAATAAACAGTCATGTATAATTATACAATACGCTCTAGTATTTGCAGGAAATCGTACACCTACTTCAATTTCCACTTTTATATCAACTGTCGATGCCCTCATACCCTCCTCCTGTTTGGAACAGTCTATGACAAAGAGAGCACGATCTTTGAATGCTTCATAGTCCAATGTTGGATGTACTATGCTGGAATTGGTATAGCTTCTATAGAATGAGGCGTAATTATGATAGGCAAGAGTATAGTCGTTTTTTCCGAAATCCATCTTTAATCGTTCGGTGGGCCAAAAATCTCCGTTCAAAGCCAATCTTATATTGTTGGTGTTCTAGTGATCGAATTGCGAAGGATCGTTTGTCTTCTTGTTGCGTCTATCTATTTGAAAGCATACGATAACATATCGAGGTCTCTCGACAGACGAGCTCGTTTTAACTGACCAAATCTCATTTTTAGCGTCTTTCGGTAACGTAGGCAATACACAAAGTTCCTATTTTCTGAACGGAATGAATATTGGTCGATCACTTTTTATTTGCTCCATCATACGTAATTTTATTTCATCGTTAGGATAGACGTGTTTAACTTTCAATGCCATGCTATCTATGACAAACTTTAGTGTTAGATGTCGTAGTACCTGTTGTTACTTCATTTACTATTACAGCATCGCTATCATGACGAGCACGTATGAATCGAAAAGTTTGTTTTCCATATGTGATTTTAGTATAGTCATTGAATACATCGAAAATGTGTTTTAGAGGAATCAACAAACTAAACGATTTATCAACATCATTCAATAGCGGTTTATTGGGATAATTCCAGCCAGCTAAAGCCATTTCTTTCGATTGTGGATTATAACACAACAAACTTCTTGCGGTACTTACTATACTGGGATCTCGTACTATTTCTATTTCCTTTCAACTTTGAATGTAAGAACAAGAATCGAAGAGGAATGCACCGCAATTTGGCGTTAGATTAACATGTCCTCCTCCTGTGTAATAAAGTAGTTTTGCTATCCAATGTCACCACTCTAACAAATGGGTAGTTCCGGTGTAATGATTCTATGGTTTAAAATAAAACCCGCTGTCACCGGTAGATGTGTTCGGTTCCTGTATTATCTCGCTGATTGTAGTGACCGGAAGGGCCCTACTGTATACTCCTACCCTAAAAAAATCGTTGCAGCGTGCTGTCACCAGTGCCTCGCGGCACAAAAATTGTAGAACCAGGAACTCTCCCTGCGGGATTACCTCGAGGGAGGGGTTGTTCCAGGCTTGAGCGATCAAGGACGTCGTGGGGCCCCTTGGGCTTATACAGGGTGCCAAGCCCGAGTTCGTAGTGCAGGTCCCTCCTATTTGACGGGCACGGGGGGGGGGGGTGAGGATGAGGTTATGGAAATAAATTGAGAGGTTAAAATACGTAAAACATATATTACAAAATAAAAAAAAAGAAAGGAAAAATTATTAAAACCCTATACGCACGTTTTTCAAAAGAATATTACATGTGGCTTTCTCCTGGTTCCTAGGATAACCGACGTAACATACCCTACATAAACAAGAGGCCAACAACTGATATATATTACTAAGAAAAAAAGGAAGGGAAGTTCTTTACCCCCTCTTTCCAGCGTTAATTTCACTTCTCGCAGAGAGTGAAGCAATAAAACTATAGAAATACCCTTTATATCAAATAAAAATTCAGAAATATCATTTATGAAGACAGGATTTACTATGATCCCTAGTGAATTATAAATATTTCTATGTTATTATCAGAATAGGATTAACTATGACCCTTAGTAAAATATAAATATCTTTGCGCCACTATCAAAATTCTAAAATAAGATTAACTATGAACCTTAGTGAAATATAAATATCTTTGCGCTACTATCAAAATACTAAAATGAATATATATATATATATATATATATATATATATATATATATATATATATATATATATAACAAATATATTCATGGGTAATTCACGCAAAATAAAGGGTTACTGAAATAGAGTGGTAACCGTGGACATGCATGTTTCTGGCTCATTTTGCCTCATCAGCACGGCATAACCAAATAAGGATGTGAAATTTGGGAGCAAAGATGTTAATCGAAACATGGGAAAACACAAAATAACGGATTTCAGCAGGGAAACCAAACGCTCATTTGTGTCTTCAATTGGAAGATCCCGAGTTTTCAGGACATCAACCAACATCGCCATGAACCTTCCGACCCATAGTAAATAACAAAGAAGATGTAGGAATTACCCATGAATATATTTGTTGTTGTTGTTAACATATCACGCGATATTCCTACATCTTCTTTATATATATATATATATATATATATATATATATATATATATATATATATATATATATTATATATATAGGCTGAATAAGATACCGATTACAAATGTCAGTAAATGAGGGGCGCTGATATATATGAAACACCAGATATGACTAGAAAAATACTATGGGGTTCCTTCCCTATCTTGGGACATCCGTTTAAGTCAAAGGAAAAAAATAAAATATCACAGTTCAAATGCACAATATGATAAAATAGTTGTACGTTAAAAACTTACGTTTTGGATTATCACCCGTCGCACAAACTGCACACTATTACTGTTGGGAGGGTGAGGGCCCGTCAATACTTAGACTTGCCTCACCGGGGGAGAGATACTTTCTTTCTCTCTGATTCCTCAAAATCTTTCGTTTTTTTATTTCCCAGTTTCACCTTGCGTGAAGGTTAGTTTGCCATATCATTGTTTATGTTTGTAGTAAACAAACCTGACCTGTTCGTAATCTAATATGTTTTGATAACCTTGTTTTTGTTTGTGTTATTTACTTTAGTTGAGGTCGATAATTAATAATTAATTTGAATTAAAAAGGATTTGTCTATATAGGGCGTTCTTAAAATTTATGTCATATCTTGGTTTATTACATCACTTCCCCTCTTGTAAAAGTGTTGCGACGTTTCAGGTCCAACACCTTTTTTTTATATCTTAACTAATACATTAACATCGTTTGTATTTTGAGTACATTAACATGAATTTTTTTTATTGTTTATAGTTTGTTTTTACGTACCGCGCACTTGACCTCACTCGCGTTTCGATTTAACTGTTCTGACCCTGACCTAGGTCCTGGTTATTTACACTCGCGACACTGCTGCTTAGTAGATCGTTCATGGTGTGATTTCTCTCTGTCCAGTGTTGCGACCTGGGGTGGCTCGTCTCTTGATGCTGTATCTGCTCCATTTCTATCGCCTCTTCGTCTTGTTTCTGGGTTCTGCCGTGGGAATGTATTACCCATGCTGTAAGGGAATCCCATATGCTGCATAACATTGCTAAACCACCTCCTACAGTCTGCTGGATGCGAATTGCATTTAGTATCGTGTCTATTTTAGTACTTGGTATGTGCAGTATATACTAATTATACCGCTTATTATCGAACCTATCTCCGTGAACCATTCCCAAGTGTGTTTTAGGGTGGATTCGGCTAGGTTTTTGATTTCTTCGAAAATATCTGACCCTGTGTATTATTGGCTGTTCTGCGTTCAGTCCGGCTGCTCTGCTGCTGCTTCTCTTTTTATTTCTTGAGAATGTCTCTCTTTGTTAGGCGTCGTCTATGTATTGCATGCATACGTGACATTTGTATGCTTGCTCTATTTATGAGATCGACATTCTGGGGTAGAATTGGCATTGTCGGTTGAAGGTTTTGTTTGTCTTCAAGACAATGACAATTCTCGTGTGCTCTGTTCACTATATTTCGATAGTAGGTTTCTCTTTTATACTGTTAAAGCGAAACCTTTGTCTTCTTCTTCTGTAACTTAAACTTTTTGTTGGGTTTCGATTGTTTATTCGTGATTTGGTTGATACAATTATATTACTTTGTATCTGTGTGTGGCTCGGCCTCTTCTTCTGCTGCTTCGTCGACTACGGATGTGTGGCTATGCATCCCGCAGAAAACCATGAGTCTGGTTACAACTACTAGGCATGACCATACTGGTTGCCGTTTGGTTTCGTTGCTCTGGATAACTGGAATGTTCGTGCTTTCCCTGGCATACGTCATCTCGGGTTCTGGGCATTTTTGAACGTCTTTTGGGGAGATCACTGTAATGTTTGTATTGGGGTTTGAACAGTCGTAGGCAATTAACGTAATTGCTGTTTGAAGCCCGCACATAACGAATGTTACCCAGGTCAGGAGGGCGGTGTGTCGTTCCATGGTTGTGCTCTTACAGTTCTCTACAACTATCAATAATTACATTTGTTAACATTCATTGTTTTTATATTTATAAGCATCATGTTCATTTATTACAGTTACTTATTATTAATTTTTTCTTTGAAAAAAAAATACTACATTTATTTTTCCACCTTTGCGTTTTCTGATTATTTTTCTCAATTGACCGAACTGTACAATCATTTAGGACTGTCCATTGAGTTCCCTGTGTAATTTTTATTTTTTAAAATTTCTAATTGTTGACTTATGTAATTTATGTGTTCCCCTTGTAGTTCTTGAAATTACATCTTTTTGAACATACTTTGAGTTGACCTTGCAACGGTGCAAAATATTTTTCAATATTGATTACCTGAATTGACCTTGCATTTGTCGGTGTGTTATGAGTAGTAACGTACGTAATGGAATTTCTTCCTTGTTTGTTTGTCTTAGTCGACAATAATGTTTATTGTTCGAATTATGAATAATGAATAAATCTGTGTTTGTCTTTAATCTGGTATCCCTATCTTTAAATTTTTTTTTGAACTTATTGTTTTTGGGTGTGTTTATCTTTATGTATTACTGTATCATAGGGTTTATTTATTTTTTAAAGCAAAATTTGACTCTCGTGCGACCTCGGTGTGTGTGTATGAACTGAGTGTTTAAGCGGTTGTGTTTGTTGTCTGTGTAAGGGTTATTTTCGCCTGATTTTGTATGGTGTATGGTAGCGTTTGGTTAGTTTCGTCTTGTTTCTGTATAATTTTGACGCTCGTGCCCATGTCCTATTAATGTAGCTTGGTGCGCTCGGAATCCGATTTCTTATTCTGGCTGATCGTCGAATTTCCGGTGGGGGTCTTAGTGAGACTGGGAGCCTTCCGCTCGGCTTATCTTTTTGTTGTTTTGTGTGGGGTACTGTCTTTTCACTGTGTGGTGTGCTCCTCATTCTGGGTCGTTGTCGTCTCTATAATTTCGTGTTGATCATCGTTCAGTTTGCCATAGTATGTTTTTAATCTATTAATGTGAACAACTTGTACTTTTTTCCTTTGTTTGACGCGATTTGGTAGGTGACTGGTCCTACTTTGTCTTTTATTTCGAATGGTCCTATCCATCGGTTTTGAAGTTTTTTTGATAATCCTGTTGTGTTACTTATGTCTAGGAGGTAAACTAGGTCTCCTGGTTTAAACTCTCTTAAGGTGGTTTTTTCATTGTATCTGTTTATCCTTTCGTCTTTTGCCTTTTCTGTGTTCTGTAGTACTCTTGTGTATATTTGGTTAAGTCTAGTCTCTAGCTCTGACACGTAGTTATCGTCTAAGTTGTATTTCAGTCTTCTTGGCTTGATAAAATTGTCGAATGGTAGTGCTTGATCTTTCCCATGTAGTAGGAAATACGGGCTGTATCCTTTTGATGTGTGTATGCTTCCCCGATATGCCATTAGTACATATGGTATCCAACTATCCCAATCTCGTTGATTTGGGGCTATGTAATGTGCTAACATATCTTTTATTACTCTGTGTAGTCTTTCTATTTGACCATTGGTGGTTGGTGCGTAGCTCGCTGTGTGTATTCTTTTTATGTTTAGTAGTTTGCATGTCTCTCTCATTAGTTCTTACATGAAGTTTGTTCCTCCATCTGTTAACAGTTTCTGGGGTGTTCCGTGCCTGCATATTATTTGTTCTACAAAAGCTCTTGCTACTGTATCTGCTTTCTGATCTGGTATCGGAATTGCTTCGCAGTATTTAGTAAAATGATCTTGAAATGTTAGCAGGTACTTGTTTCCTTTGTTTGGCGTGGGTAGCGGGCCTACTATGTCCATTGACGTTATTTCCCCTCTGTGACCTTTGTGAATCTTTGTAGTGGTGCCTTTCTAAAGTGTGGTGAGGTCTTTCGTATGTTGCATGCGTCGCAGCGTTTACAGTAATTTATTATGTCCGTTCTCATCGTTGGCCAGAAGCAACGTCTTTTTATTGCCAATAACGTCTTTTGTTGTCCTTGGTGACAATATATGGGCGAGTCGTGAAAGTCTTCTATAACTTTGGTGATATATTTCCTAGGTATTACTAGTTGGTCCCTGTTGTCTTCCTGATCTTGTCTGTATAGGAGCCCTTCTTTGTCGATGTAATATTTTTGTTTTGTTTCATCCTCTTTGTTTAACTGTTGTACTGTGCTATTGCAGAAATCGTCGCGTTTTTGTTCTTTTTTCAGTAATTTTTTGTCCCAGAGTGGTTCCCATTCTTCTTCTGCCTCGATTATTTGGATTTTTCCTGTGTTTTTGGTTGGGATCGGTTTCAGTATGCTTACTTTGGTGGTTGCCCCGTAAAACGTGAACTGTATCATTTTTGTGATTTCGTCCCAGCTTAGTCCTGGAATTTGTTCTTGACTGGCTATGAAGGTTATGCCTTTTTCCGTGTTCTCTTCGCATTGTTTTTTTAACTTTTGGATAATATTCCACATTATTTCATATGATGTTTCCTCTTTGACTGATGTTCTATTTAATGCTACGTAGAATTTCGTGTCCAATGTGTCCCATTCTTTGACCGATTCTATTTGTTCTTGTGAGATATCCGGTAGAGTGTATATGTTTTCTATCTTCTTTATTAGTGATTCCTGATTAGGTCTGTTTTTTGCCATTAGGAGGGCTACTGATTCTTCTTCTTGGATGTAGTCTAGGTTTCCTTCTTTCCAGTTTATTGTGTCTCTCCCTGGTAGGTCGTTTTCTGTAATATATTGTAAGTAGTCTTCGTATGTGGTTTCTATGTAGTTGCATGTTTTGTCGTACATTCTGCTCAGTGCATCCGCGTTTCCGTGTCTTCTTCCCATTCTGTGTATTACTTCGAAGTCGTATTCGGCCAGTGTTAAGGCCCATCGTGTTAGCCTAGAGTTTGGGTCTTTTAGTGTCAGTACCCATTTTAGTGCTCTGTGGTCTGTTATTATGGTGAATTTTGTTCCGTAAATGTAGTATCTGAAGGCTTTGATTCCAAAAATGACGCCTAGCAATTCTTTTTCTGTAGTTGAGTAGTTGGTTTCTGCTTTGTTTAGTGTTCTGCTCGCATATACTATTGGTCTTTCTCTGCCATCCCTTATTTGACTTATTATTGCTCCTACGCCTATGTTTGACGCGTCGGTTGATAGCAGGAAGGGTTTGGTGAAATCGGGGAATATTAGTACTTTATCTGAGGTTAGTGATGTTTTTAATTGGTTTATTGCTGTTATTACGTCTTCCGAGACTTTAAACGGTGTATCCTTTTTTGTTAGGTTTACTAGTGGTGCTGCTATTTCTGTTATATTTGGTATGAACCGTCTGTACCAGTTTACTAAACCTAGAAATCCTCTTACTCCTTTGACATTATTTGGTAGGGGGTATTTGTGCACCGCCTCCAGCTTTTGTGGGTCTGGAGCTATTCCCTCTTGTGAGATAATGTGTCCCAGATATTTTACTTTTTCTAGCATGAATTTACATTTTTTCGGTTATAGTTTAATGTTGGCTTCTGAAAGTCTTTCGAACACTTCCTCTACTTTCTCTAAATGATCCCTGCTTCCCGTGTAATTAAATATGATGATATCATCTATATATACCATACATTTTATTCCTGTCAATCCTCTTAAGGTTGCATTCATGAATCTCTGGAACGTTGATGGTGCGTTTACTAATCCGAAAGGCATTTTGGTGTATTCGTAGTGTCCTTGGTATGTGCTGAATCCTGTTAACGGGATGTCTTCTTCTTTCATGTCTACTTGGTGGTATGCTTCCGCTACGTCGATTACCGAAAATAACGTTTCGCCTCCCGCTTTGTATCCTTGAAGTAGGTCTGATACGTTAGGTAGTGGGTAGTATTCTTTCTTGGCTACCGCGTTCAGAGCTCTATAATCTATACACATTCTTACTTTTTCTTCTCCTTCCGGGGTCTGCTTTACTACTAAGACTACTGGTACTGACCATGGGCTGGAGGATGTTCTAATTACCTTGGATGCTAGTAGCCTATCGATTTCTTTTTGCAGTGTCTCTCGTTGATCGTAAGGTATCCTATATGGAGCCTTGCATATTGGTTGAGAGCCTGGTTCCAGAGTTATGTGGTGTTTGACTTTAGTGGTGCTAGTCAGAGTTTCGTCGTCATCCGTAAATAGATGGTGGTACTTTTGTATTAGCTTGACTAGTTCTTCTTTGCTTTGTGTGCCCATGTGGTTTAATTCGAAGTTATTTCGGATCCAGTCGTCTGTTTTAATGTCGAATTTTCTGATTGTGCCCTGTATAATATTGTTTGTTGGTTTCTCTTCTGAGCATTCGTAGGCTTTCCCTATCTTAGTGCCTTTTGTGAGATTTATTTCCTGCGTCGATGTATTGATTATTCTTACTGGAATCTGTCTTTGGTTTTTCGATATGCTGTTTGCCAATCTGATTGTGTGTTGTCCGTATTCTTGGGTTTCGCATACAACCGTATTTTCTCTTATATTATGTTTCAGGGTCCCGATTGTGTGAACTTCACTTAGCGCTGGTATGGTCAAACTATCTTCTGTGTATATATCTGTGCTGGTTCTTGTGCAGTCAGTTTCTTCTCTGCTATTTCTGATATCTTCGGTTGTTTCATTTCTTCCGTTTTCCTCTTTATGTTCTGTGTCTGTGCGCCCTTTTTCGTTGATTATGGGTTTTTGGTTTGTGTATGTAGTTTCTCTTCCTCCTGTTATATCTCTGCCTGTAGTTTCCTTTATTTTTCCTACCGAATTGTTTGTGTCTATTCCTGGGTTGGTTTTTTCTTGTCTGTACATTGATTCCACTATTTTTAGCCATTTCTGCCACGTTTCTTTCTCCCTAGGGTATTCTTGTCCCCTTGTTGCCGTTACTTTTCTGTATGCTTCTGTCCGTATTTGTCTACAATTATTCAGCAAGTCTCTGACTTGTCTTGGGTTCATTAGTGTTATTTTCCTTCCCCATATTTCCAATGTTGGTTTTCCTCTGTATGAGATGGTTGCCTCCTGTTCTTCTAGAAAATCTCTCCCTAATAATACTGCTGTGTCTCCCATTATACCATCCTCGGCTGCAATTACTTCAGTATAGATATTATAGTCCATTTCTGTTGTTGCTATGGCTATTTGTGTTGAACCGTATAGATGGATTGTGTGTCCTGTTATGCCTTTTAAGGTTAATTGGTCTGTGATCCGTGTGTCTAATTCGTTGTCTGCTACTATTGATTTACTTATTAGCGAGTATGCTCCGCCTGTGTCTATCATACAGGGTTCGGTTTTACCGTTTATTCTTAAGAGTACTATATACGGGGGTTCTTCGCTTTTACTTATCATCGGTCCGTTATGATGCATTGTTTTTATCTGGTTTTTCTTGTCTTCTTCTTTGTTGCCCTTTTGTGTTGCCTGTTGATTTCCGTCTTTGTCTGTGTGAGTCCAGTTTCCCCTAGTTTCAGCCTGACCAATTGTTTGGGGAGTAACGGTGGTCCTTGTTAGTTTAAATGTATTCTGCAGTCTTCCTTGTTTGTGTGTCCTCTCTCTGTGGAGTGACCTCTTCTGTTATCTTCTTTTTGGAGCCTTTGTCCCATATTCTGTTGCACGTGTGCCTGTGATGCTTCTCTGTTCCAATTCTTTTCTCTGGAGTTCCTTTGTCCGCTGTATTCCCCGTAGTTATTTTGTTGTGTTGTGATTCTTCTTTCTTGATTCCATTGTTTTGTATTCCATTGTTTATTTTCTTCACTGAACCTTCTCTTTCTGCAGTTCTTGACCCAGTGGCCTTGTTTTCCGCAGTAGTGACATACATTTCTATCTGTTGATAGTTCCTTGGTTTCTTTGTTTCTGCAATACGCTGCCCAGTGTCCCTGTTTTCTACATATTTGACATTTTTTTTCTATTCTTTCTTCTTCCGCTTCTCTTGTTCTGCAGTTTGATGCCCAGTGGCCTCGTCTGTCACAGTACATACATTTTGCGCTATGCCTACATTCTTCCGTTTCATGTCCCGATTTACCACATGCTGTGCAACTCCGTTGCTCATTCGTAAAAGCAACTCTGTGGCCATTGTTCCTTTCGTTCACCATTGTGGCTGCCGTTTCTTGGCAACTTACTATCTCCTCTGCTTCTTCTAGTGTGAGGCCATCTTTATGTAATATGTAAAACCCTACTTCTCTGAGCAGGTCCTTTCTTAGCCCCACTTTGAATTGGTTCATCAGTACCGCGTTGTGTTTCCTATGGATGTTCGGTATCTGTTCTCTGTTCGTTCCTTTTATGTCTTCCTCCAATATTTTGTTCCCTATTAGTCGTAATCTTGTGCAGAAAGCTGCTACATCTTCGTCGTGCCTCTGGTAGCATTGGACTAGCTGCATCCACCAGTCAGCGATCGACTTCCTTGGGACAAATTTCCTCAATATTTTCTCCTTAAATTCGGCGTATGTTGCTGCATCTAATCTTGGGTCGGCCTTGAAGGAATCGTGGGCTGCGCCCGCGAGTTTAAATTTTAATAGTGTCAGTGTTTCTGTTTCTGACCATCCGTCGAGTTTGGCCCTTAGTTCTAACTTTTCTATATATCTGGCTGCATCTTTACCTGTGAAGTCTGTTAGGGTTGAGGCGATCACCCCTAGTGGTGGTGCCTGTGGTATTCTTATCGCTGCTGGCATATTACTCGAATCCCCTGTGGACTCTAACGGCATTTTTAATTCCTAGCGTCCCTATAATTAGTTAGCACAAATCTTAATTATTTAGATACCTGCAATGGATAGTTTGGAAGAAAAAGGATTACTTGTAGGACTTCCCCTCTTTTAAACCCCTGCCGTACGGACTCAGTATCTGGAGCACCGCTGTCACCAGTGTAATAAAGTAATTAGGATCGGTATTATCCATATTATTTACATTCCTATGATGAAGCAGTGATCAACTCAGCCGATGATGCTGAGTAGGATTGTTTTTCGACCTTCTCTGGTCTAGATCCAGTGTGTTTTGCTACACGTTGAGCAGGGTGTGATTTTTCATCACGCACACTGATCTTGATCTAGTTGAAGCTATGTGTTGCGCAATTACTAGACCCTGGTTAGAAAAACTCCGTGTCACTCTGTGTTGACTAAAGTATTTCACCTTACGCCGTTTGGCATGTTTATTGCTGTCACCAGTGTAATAAATGGATCGGTATTATCCATATTATTACGGTGAAGCAATTATCAACTCAGCCGGTGTTGCTGAGTAGGATTGTTTTTCGACCTTCTCTGGTCTAGATCCAGTGTGTTTTGTGTCGGCAGTGACACCTCGTGCAGGATGTGGCTCTTCACCACGCACACTAGTCTTGATTTAGCAGAAGCTGTGGTCCCGAAGGCTCTATGTTGCGCTATACTAGACCCTGGTTGTGAACCATTGTTTTCCCTGGGGTGTGGTTTCAGTCAACCGGTATTACCTCTCAGAGAGAAAATGGTTTTGGACAACCGCTGTCACCAGTGTAATAAAGTAGTTTTGCTATCCAATGTCACCACTCTAACAAATGGGTAGTTCCGGTGTAATGATTCTATGGTTTATAAAAAAACCCGCTGTCACCGGTAGATGTGTTCGGTTCCTGTATTATCTCGCTGATTGTAGTGACCGGACTGCTGTCACCAGTGCCTCGCGGCACAAAAATTGTAGAACCAGGAACTCTCCCTGCGGGATTACCTCGAGGGAGGGGTTGTTCCAGGCTTGAGCGGTCAAGGACGTCGTGGGGCCCCTTGGGCTTATACAGGGTGCCAAGCCCGAGTTCGTAGTGCAGGTCCCTCCTATTTGACGGGCACGGGGGGGGGGGGGTGAGGATGAGGTTATTGAAATAAATTGAGAGGTTAAAATACGTAAAACATATATTACAAAATAAAAAAAAGAAAGGAAAAATTATTAAAACCCTATACGCACGTTTTTCAAAAGAATATTACATGTGGCTTTCTCCTGGTTCCTAGGATAGCCTACGTAACATACCCTACATAAACAAGAGGCCAACAACTGACATATATTACAAAGAAAAAAGGAAGGGAAGTTCTTTACCCCCTCTTTCCAGCGTTAATTTCACTTCTCGCAGAGAGTGAAGCAATAAAACTATAGAAATACCCTTTATATCAAATAAAAATTCAGAAAAATCATTTATGAAGACAGGATTTACTATGATGCCTAGTGAAGTATAAATATTTCTATGTTATTATCAGAATAGGATTAACTATGACCCTTAGTAAAATATAAATATCTTTGCGCCACTATCAAAATTCTAAAATAAGATTAACAATGACCCTTAGTAAAATATAAATATCTTTGCGCTACTATCAAAATACTAAAATGAATATATATATTATATATAGGCTTAATAAGATACCGATTACAAATGTCAGTAAATGAGGGGCGCTGATATATATGAAACACCAGATATGACCAGAAAAATACTATGGGGTTCCTTCCCTATCTTGGGACATCCGTTTAAGTCAAAGGAAAAAAATAAAATATCACAGTTCAAATGCACAATATAATAAAATAGTTGTACGTTAAAAACTTGAGTTTTGGATTATCACCCGTCGCACAAACTGCACACTATTACTGTTGGGAGGGTGAGGGCCCGTCAATACTTAGACTTGCCTCACGGGGGAGAGATTCTTTCTCTCTGATTCCTCAAAATCTTTCGTTTTTTTATTTCCCAGTTTCACCTTGCGTGAAGGTTAGTTAGCCATATCATTGTTTATGTTTGTAGTAAACAAACCTGACCTGTCCGTAATCTAATATGTTTTGATAACCTTGTTTTTGTTTGTGTTATTTACTTCAGTTGAGGTCGATAATTAATTTGAATTAAAAAGGATTTGTCTATATAGGGCGTTCTTAAAATGTATGTCATATCTTGTGTTTATTACAGAACGCACGTCTTTTTTGTGTCATTCTTCTTCAACTTTAATCCGATTGCTCTGAGAATCGTCCGATTTGCAGGAGTTAGATGAAGCTTCGTTATTTTGAACGATCTGCAAGAGACTAGTTTTGTTGTAGATGATAAGGGACTTTTATAATAGTCGTTGTTGATAAGTAGACCCATTAACGTTCCAATAGATGTAAAAGTAACGTGCTTTTTTCTCCTCGAAAATTTACTGGTTCGAGATCTTGATTCAACACTCTTACGGTAATGTTGGTGATTTTGTTTGTGCTGCTCACAGCTAAGTAAATCGGATTGTTCGGTCGTTCGTTGATCGCATAACCAGGGCCCACTGTAATTGGGAAACTGAATATTGTATGAGCAGGCTTATCTCCGTCAAACGATCCTTCAGCAATATTGCAATCGAATAGTAAAGTTGATATTTTACAAATGTTAACAGGTAGATCGGAACGGTGGACTTTACCAGGATCTAGTATCTTTGGAGAAAATCCTAGTATTTTACTCAAACTATCAGAGTATTCAAAATCGATGGCGTGCTGTCGACTGTAAATTTCACACTGAAGAGTGTTGTTGTTGGGCTTCAAAGATATATCGGCCACAGTTGTATCCGTCTTCAATTTGAATTGATCGATGAGATAAGCTTCAATATCTGTAATTTCGTAACATCCTGACGGGAAGTTAATGGTGGTGAGTCCTTTCTTACGATCATTTTTATTGTAGAAATAAAATTTCTCACCATCGATATTCGGTATAGAATGATACGAATGAAACCCCAACACACCAATAAAGTATTCTTTTTCAGGTTTCAATATTATCGGTGTGGGAGGAGTGAAGGAGAATTCATTCGATGTGGACGTTAAGTTCAACAGTTGAGACATGACTGTCATGTTTATGGGAGTGGTTTATTCAAATGATATTCCTAGATTAGAAAAAACAATTTTATTTTTTCAAATAATAATTACATGCATGACAGTTGCGTTGTGAGCTAACCGGACCATCGACATGAGTACGTTGATCCGGTCGATTGTAATGCACAAAACAATGCAAGCAAATTTGCAAGTTGAAATTCGATTGATATTCTTTTGGTAATTTATGCCAATTGTCTAATAAATCCCAAGGTTTAACTCGCTCTACCAAATACTCTAGAGGAATAGTTTTCAATTCGGCACTTGTAAAAGACGACAACAATTGTGTTTCGCCAACCAACCATGCTTCAGACATTATAGAGGAATTGCAAACACAAATGTCCACAGTTGATCTGATTGTAATTTTGGTATGGTTCGTAATTGTAAAATATTTTACTGCCAGCAAGATAAGTGACAAGTTCTCTCGGAGGCTTCAGATTACCAAATGAATCGAAATATTCGACGCAGTCATTCATCTTTCTATATGCTACCCAATGCGTGCCTGAGTTTTTAGACACATCCAAATTTAGTATTGCTGATTCACATCGTCGAGGTCCGTTTTTCGGTAGAGAATCGCGCATGTACACATCTCGAAAATATTTTATTTTCATTAATTTGGCAAACTTGATTAATTCATAGTCGAATAATGCTCTATTGGGTAGCTTCAATGGTAGTTTTTTTTTCAAGAATAATCCATATCCACCTTTAGCGTTCTTTCGCAAATACAATCCTTTACCTATAGGCTCCATAGCTTTATTATGACGATGATCTTCTTCCAATTTCTTTTGAGCATTTTTTGCATCGATCACAGTTTCCGCAATTCCCGCAGCACCGCCTGATAATGCTCCCAAAGCTGAAAGTCCAGTGAAAAGAGGTATTAGAGGTAAAAATCTTCCAGATTTAGCTACAGGTATTATTCTAGGTATTGGAACATGTTTTCGGCCTCCGAATTTTTTAATAAGAGATTTTGCTGCTCGTAATGCAAACATCGCTGTATCTGACAGCGAAGATCCTTTTTTCATGGATTTCTTCACCTTCATAACAACATCACGATGAAAAGATCTACGACGCTTCGGCTTCATACCCATTCCCAACTTGCGTTTGACCTTCATTCCGGTGGTAACGAGCCAGGCGGCTGCCTTTTCACCTACTTTAGCGTCTTTTGACTGTACTCGCTCCCAAGCGGCGTTTTCTAGTGCAAAATCGGCTTTGTGACGATCTATTAGTGACTTGTTGGCTGCGTATGCGATATCGTTATTTTGGCAAGTTGCGTCGAGAGCGTTGACACCTTTATCTCCTCGTAGTAGTCTTTTTTTTCAGACGCGTTCCAGCTGTAGTAATGATAAAGGATTCAATATTGTGAAAATGAAAATGAAAAAAACTTACGTCCACAGTATTGATAGCCGGGAAAATGAAGTTCAAAAGGTAAATGGTTTATAAGCGAATTTAGCACACCTTCACCTTCGTGAGTCAACATGAAGACTGGCTATCTGATCATGATGAAACCTATAATTATAGTTGCACTCTTTCACAAAGTATCATAAGATGGAGATTGTTAAGCAAGAGCAGACATTACCAATTGAAAATTTCGATAACGTATCGGGGAGTAGACATAGTAGTCATAAACATGGACCTTTATTACCGGATTCGTTTCGTGCCATCATTTGCGGTCCCAGTGGATGTGGAAAAACAAATATTGTGTTATCTTTGTTGTTCAATGTAAACGGTGTAAAATTTAAAAATTATTTGTAATTGTGTAAAGGACAAAAATGTTATCATCACAGGATCGCGTTTTCCGAAACCCTGTTTGACACTCAGGTAGTAGCTGATATTTTTCAGCATATTCTCTGAGTCTAGTGCTAATGAGCTGCGTAAACAGTTTGGTTATGTGATTGATTAATGCAATACTACGATAATTGTCAGAATCATCTACTGGGCCTTTTTTATGAATATGAATCATTTTAATATTTGGCCAGGTGGATGGGATTTCTTCATCTTGTAGGATAGTATTGAAAAGCAATTTTAAGTGCATTATCCAGTTTAAAGGCATGTTTTTGTAAAACTCGTTACTTATATTGTCTTCCCCTGGCGCTTTATTATTCTTAGCTAAGCTTAGAGCATTGTAAATTTCACAAGTAGAGAAAGCTATATCAAGATACGGGTGTAAAGCATCTAGGCCACAAAAAGTTGAATTTGGTGTGGATTTGTAAAAATCTTTATAATAAGTAATCATTTGATTCATGTTAACACCGCCAATTTTTGTTTTAGTTTTGTGTGAATTAATATATTTCCTTAAGATTTTAGAAGCCTATTGTGAAACATTTAAACTGGAAGTAAACACAACTAAAACTAAAATAGTGGTTTTCCGCAGAAGTGCTAATATGGGACAACAGCCACAATTTGATTATAAAGATGTCACTATTGAGCTCTCGAATACCTATGAATATTTAGGAACAATTTTCACATTTAACGGAATATTTCTAAATAACCTAAAGCAACGAGAATAAAAAGCGAGACTCTCCCAAGGAGCAACACTGAGAAAAATAAATTCAGCTGGTATATCATCTCTTAATTCAATAAAGACCCTGTATAACAATGTTGTACTACCCACCTTTACATATGCAAGCAGTATTTGGGCGTTAAGATACTTGGAACAAACTGAAAAAATTCAGAGTAGTTTTTGGAAAAATCTTTTATTTCTGCAAACGCGAACAGCAGCCTATATCATCAGAAGTGAGGTAGGTATCTGTAAAATAAGCTACTTTATAATAAAGCAGGCGTTAGAGCTACTGCTCAGGTTAAAGGATCACAACCCTAGAAGATACACTCATAGAGCACTTCTCCGTTTGATCCACTTAAAAGATCACTCTAACCTATGTCAAAAATATAACTGGATCGACCAATTATACCGCGGTATAGCGACGTACTGTGATTATGATCTAGATATAAATAGTTTTAACACAAACCATATCAATAAACTTTTATCACAATACCTACAGAAAAATTTTTATGAGGATTCAAATAAAATACTTCTCAGTACACATCATACATCGTATAAATACCTTTTACAAGATCGAAATGAATCAAGCAATTATCTACAGGGGGATTCTCCATTACATATTAAAAGGCTCGTCGCACAACCGCTAACTCCGAAGTACTGTATATATATTTAAATAATATGTCTCACAAAATAAATACAACCCTAATCTGTTCAATCTGTAATAAACTGCAGACATAAAGATATCGATGCTTTCTACCTACATATGTCAGACTTATTCAAAAATATCAAAACAGCTAATACGCGATAACTGCAACATGATTGTAATGTTTGAACAGGATGAAATCAATCTCAAACATGCTTTCAACGAACACGTTTCCCCCGACATGTCATTTGAAGAATTCAAGAAAATGTGTTCCGAATGTTGGAATGATAAATATGGTGCTTTGGTTATTATCAAAGACTTTGATTTACACGATGGTAGATATCGTAAAGCAGGGGGGTCAAACTCAATTTACATCAGTGCCATTTTTTCTTCGAGGCTTAAAAAAAGTTTGTTTATATATCATAATGGAAATCTTTATTCAACGAAATATATAAAATAACATAAAAAAAAAATTATATCTATACAATAGATAAATAAAAGTTTAGTATAGTAACTATTTCGATGACCCAGATACTTGACATCGTTTCAGCTTCATTATGTCGTCGATGTTTGGTGTCAAATCAGATGTACTAATTTTCAGAATAGCTTGAAGATGTTCATCTGTCAGTCTCGAACGGTGTTTAGACTGGTTGATTTTCATTATTGAAAACATCTGTTCACATATATATGAACTTCCAAACATACATAAAATACGAGCAGCGTGTTTGCTCATGTTGGGATAGTTACCATGACTTTTAAAATATTTTGAGTAGAATGTCTAAATATCAACTTCCTTGAACTTGTCTTTTAAAACAGTGTCACATTGCAAGTCTATTAGTTCCATTTGCATATTTGTTGGCGCCTTGGCAACTTCAAAGGTGAATGGATTATTAAACAAAGGAAATTCACAGGAGTTCAATTCGCGAAAATCTGCGAAACGACCTTCAAACTCCGTTATAAGCTCAAGTAGAAGAGTAGCAAACTCTGTTAGTTTCTCTGCACTGTATGTACCACGTGCTCGAATACTAGGAAAGTGGTGAAGTACTTGATCTCGCAATTGGGACTCCAACAATTTTAATTTTATCTCAAACGCCTGTATATTTGAGTACATTTGCGTGACAATCATGTTTTTGCCTTGAAGCTTAACGTTCAAGTTATTGAAATGCTCCGTCATATCCACCAGAAAAGCACTATCAAGCCACCATTCGTCGCTATGATTAATTGGTTTTCCCTTTTGATCCATAAAATTAACAATATGTTCACGCAATTCGAAAAATCGCTTTAACATTGATCCGCGACTAAGCCAACGAACTTCTGTAAAGTATATAATATCAGAATGTGCTTCATCGAGATCTTTTAAAAATTGTGTGAATTGACGGTGATTTAGGCCTTTGCTCCGAATGAAGTTTATAATTTTAATTATTGGCTTCATGACATGATCCATTTTAAGTACTTTAGATGCCAAGGATTCTTGATGAATCATACAGTGGATCCCCACAAATTCGTGTTCAGGTGTAGCTTCATCTGAAATTTTCTTACGTATTTTCGTTACAACACCAGCATTTTTTCCAACCATGGCTGGTGCACCATCAGTCGTAATACTGCATAATTTTCCCCAATCAAGTTCATTATTTTGAATTAATTGTTCAAACGCCTGGTAAATATCTTGAGCTGTAGTAGTATCCTTCAAAGGTACACATTTCAATAGTTCTTCAGTAATGAAAAAGTTTTTATCGATTCCGCGAATAAACACAGCAAGCTGCGCTGTATCTTTGATATCGGTACTTTCATCGACAGCAATGGAATAAAAAATAAATTCTTCCACTTTTTCTCTAAGTTGCTTATGCAAATTATCCGCCAACTCATTTACTCTGCCAGCAATTGTATTTCTGGACAGGGGTATATCTTGAATAGATTGTTTCTGGGATGGGAATGAAATCTCAGCCACATCTAACATACATTCCCTAACAAATTCGCCGTCACTAAAAGGTTTCGATTTCTTTGCAATTTTTAGTGCAATTACATAACTCGCTCTCATAGCATTCTCACTATCAACTTTGGCCTTTGTAAAGAACGATTGCTGTCCCTTCAATTTACTTTTAAAACATTCTAGTTTTTCTAGTCTGATCTTGTCAGAGAATTTGTCAAACTTCTCTTTATGATGGGTTTCATAGTGTCTTTTCAAGTTGAATTCTTTGCAAACAGCAATAGTTTGATTACAAATCAAGCAAAGTGGTTTGCCTTTCCATTCAATGAAAAAATACAATAGTTCCCACTTACTTTGAAAAACTCGACACTCGCTATCAACTTTCCGTCGTTTATTAGAAGACATTGCAACAGACGCAAGGCGCACTCAAATAAATTACACACAACAAGCACAATCAACGCAAAAGAATAAATATTCTTGTGAACAACGTTTGTCTGGCTACTGACTGAGCTGACTGCTGCACTGTTCACAGCACACTCCCCCGCCCTGTTGTTCGTCTCTGGCATTGCATCGGCGACGTTGCCGTAGCGTACAGTAAAATGCTCGGGTTGGCCATGATTGGTTAGACACGTTTGGTTAATACACCCGTGGAGGATGTTCAATTATATCAATTAATCATAATATTTATAGAATATAAATATAAAATTACAAGATTTTAAAACATAATAACATTAATTTCTAACTATTGTTGGCATATTTTCAACCATTCACAGCAGGCCTATGTGATTGGTTGACTCCAGCAAAGCGGGCCGGATTAGAATGTCTTGAGGGCCGGTCGTGGCCCGCGGGCCGTATCTTTGACACCACTGTCGTAAAGGATTCGATATGTATATAAAAATATTCTAATTACTCAACCACATTCATTTTTCATAATGATGTCACCCGATGCAGATGCTGTACGAAAACGAAAAATTGCAGATCTGAAACGAATTACTAGGAAAAAGTATTTATCTTTTAAATTGAACAAAACTGAGCACGATGAGACGCTAAATAGAATTTTCAAACCTATATCTAATCCACTCATAGATATTGTGAATACTTCCAAGGAAATTGCACACATCCAAAGAGATTGTAGCAGCAGCAGCAGCACAGCGTCCTGACTATTCATCAGTATTTACGGACGATGATGATGATGATGGTGGTGAACCTCAAGCAAATTCAAGCAATGAAGCTTTCTCTCCACGAACAGTCAACGAGTACATCGAACAATATCCCACGATGAGTCGTCAATGTGTCATAGATTTCTTTAACGAAGACTCAAAAATCGATGATTTGTATGGTCCAAAGTATAATGTAGAAAACGATCAGTGGACTTTGGGAAATAAACGCATCAACTTTGACACAAAAAACGGTGATATATTGGTAGAAGGAAATAAAGGATGGGAAAGAATACCGGCCACTCCAGGTCTTTATCAATTAGTTTTCTACGAACACCCCACATATACCCAAGACGATTTACCTAAATACAAAATTTTATTAGAACGAACGGCGGTTCATTTAAAAAAAGATAAGACACTAAAAGGTTCTCAGCGTTGGAAATATATTAATATTATTAAAAAGCAATTTATTATATTGTGGGTAAAGGCTTACCTGATAACATCATAACCTATAATGATAAGAATATAGAATACGTTTATTGGGACGATGTAAACGAGATTGTTGAAAGACTTAAAGAGTTAATAGCTTCCAAGGATGCAGGTAACACTTCCAATGATAATGAGATTGTTGCCATTATATATGAACTTCGTGAAGCCGATTATATATATTAACCATCGATTGATTTATGTTCATTTTCAAAATGAGTCTCGACAAGTTTGGTCGACATTCTGACGCATATAAAAAGAAGTATGATACAAATCTCGAAGCACGATTAAAAAAAAATCGATTTAGCTCAATTGTCGTTGAACACAAGTATTCAGCAAATAAATGATAAAATAAAATCCTTGATAAATAATGGATCAACTCAAAAGTATGTAGATAATGCAATAGAATCAAATAGAAAATTTATAGTAAACATACTTGACAAAAAAATGACATACATTGGATGAAATACATAGAAACTGATTCAAGGATTGCTACTCTCAATACAAACATTCCGATAAAAAAAATATGTCGATAATCTCGTTTCATCGACAAATATCAGCAGACAGATACACCAATTCGCAGAAAAGTTTCACACAAAGTGTCTAATCAGCTTTAGGGGCACGAAGAAATTCAACAAGAACTTTTACGTTTTGGATACGGAAGGTACGGCTTTTGTATTCCCTTTTGATTGTACAATTGAAAATTGTAAACATTATGCTTCTGATGGCAGCGTTTTATTGAAGAATAATATGGAATATCAGTATCAACAGTTAAACGGCCTTAGCATAAAGAAGAACGATAAAATAGAATTCAAATTGGGTAGTAGAGATTATTTTTGTATGGATCTTCTCGTACAGTGTAATTTAGAAGAAGAACAATAATTGACCTTTAGAATATATATATATATATATATATATATATATATATACATATATATATATATATAAATATAACAAAATAAGTTTCTTTGTTCACTATACATCATGTCTGCAGCCAAGATTCAACTTGTTAAAGAGTTGCATAAACCGATTCGACGAAATTATCCACGTCGACAAACAATAATCAAAGGTCTTGATGACTTATGGCAAATTGATCTAGCTGAAATGAGACCGTATGCAAGGCATAATAAAGGATTTAAAATGATTTTGGTAGTAATAGACTGTTTCTCGAAATTCATGTGGATGTGGTGGTTACTTAGTAAGGGTCCCTCGTATACTCGATGTTTACCATAAGGGCATATTATTATGGAAGAGACCCCTTACCTTGCAACCGGTGTTCGGGAACAGAATAAACAACGACACATTTATAAAATCACTGGGTTCAAGTTTAATACATTAAAAATACACTACTATATCAAACGACTTATTCGAAGTATTAATAACAATAATAATAATCTCATCCTGGTTCGTTCACATCCATTATATAGGAAACATAGTTGTGTTTTTCTGCACAGCCGACCTCGATATGTAAACTATACATGCCTGTTTATAAAATAACAAAAACAATCTTTCTTTGGTGAATGACATTGGGTAAGGTCGGCCGATGCTCTTTAAATACTATAATTAATATTAGATTAAATATTATTATTTCTAAGGTAGTGTCGATTTGTCTTTAATGTCTTTTAGGGATCACTACATGGACTCGTCCGCTAAACACTAAAAAGGGTGAAGAAATAACTCGAGCATTTTCAAGTATTATCAGAAGCGGTAGAACACCAAAAAACCTTCAATCAGATCAAGTAACAGAATTTTACAGTACTAAATTCCAATCACTGATGAAAAAACATAATATCAATCATTATAGTACGTTTAGTACAAAGAAAGCAGCAATTGCAGACAGAGTTATTAGAACGCTCAAAACGGAACTGTATAAACATATTAGCTCTTGATGACTTATGGCAAATGGATTTAGCCGAAATGAGACCTTATGCAAAGCATAATAAAGGATTTAAAATGATTTTGGTTGTTATCGATTGTTTCTCGAAATTCATGTGGACTTGTCCACTCAAGACGAAAACAGCCGAAGCAATAACACGAGCATTTTCGAGTATTATCAGGAGTCGAACGCCAAAAAAACTACAATCAGGTCAGGGAACGGAATTTTACAATAGTAAATTCAAATCTTGAATGAAAAAACATAATATCAATCATTATAGTACATTTAGTATGAAGAAAGCTGCAATTGCAGAAAGAGTTATTAGAACGCTCGAAACGAAACTCTATAAACATTTCAGCTTAATTGGGAAATACCAATGGATCGATATTTTACCTCAAATCACAAAGGAATACAAGGACACAAAACATAGTAAAACTGGATACAAACCTTCAGAGGTGAATCGAAGTAACGAAAAATTGATTTTAAATAAGAAATTCAGTTATTTGAAAATCGCCGGACCCAGAAAATTAAATGTGGGAGATATTGTGCGAATAAGTAAAGCGAAACATGCTTTTGAAAAAGGTTACACTCCCAATTTTACAACTGAACTATTCAACATTACGAAAGTCAAAATAACGAATCCTGTAACGTATTTGATAGAAGATATGACTGGATCGCCTATTAGAGGTTGTTTCTATGAAGAAGAATTACAAAAAACCAAAAATCCCCACATTTATCTCGTTGAAAAGGTGTTGAAGAGGAAACGTAACAAAATGTACGTTAAATGGTTAGGATTAGATGAAAAACATAACAGTTGGATTAACACTGATGACGTAGTAGTATAGATCGCCAGCAACCAATCAACTTTAATTGAGTGGAGAACAGAGATAAACATATAAATTGATCGACATTAGTTTAGTCATCATAATGAGTAATCACGATTCTGGGTATTATAGTGTTACAATGTCGTGTAGTGATAATAGTAGTTATGATGAAGAACCAAATTATGATCGTGATTTAGATCAAATTGTACCTAATTATGAAATTGCAATAAGAAAAGAAAGACATTATTTATTGCATACAGTTTTCAACGTTGGTCATTGATTTGAAGTTGGATGTTGCCTGAGTCCTGTCAGAACTTTTGCACCTGCCATCATTTTATCATCGTTTATCGTGGGACCTTCAAAAATGTCATTCAATACTTTAGAATGGGATGAGATCATAGAAGTGCTGCATAAAAGTAACGAGTTATTCTTCAATTCTCCAGATGATGATGTTGTTGATTCTAATCCTATCATGTTGTACCAAGATTTTTGTCAAATAACTAAAGTTATTTATGATAATCAAAAATTTGTGAAAATTCAGAAAGATGATGTAACAGTTTTCCTCGATGAAGAAGAAGTTGTAGAAATTCTACGTGTTCATGAGAATTTGCTTCAACATCACATTTCAATTTTAAATAAAGTGAACTTTTTCGATTTTTATTATAATATCATTAATTTATTAAAGACATTTATATCGAATCCAATACGTGGCTTTTCCAATTGTTTAGATTCAATGTATGCTGTTTGTGATATTTATTCTTATGACAACAGCAGTTTAATAGGAAGAGCACTTAGAGAATATCTGTACTATTACAAAGTTCATGTAATCAATGATTTAACATTATAAAATTATGAAAATATTCTTTGTTTCATTTCACCTCTAACACAAGTAATGTTGATGATGAAAACTTTTATGTTGATTTGAAATCAGTATTGAACATCGAAAGTGAAGGATGTTCCTTTTACTATTAATAATAAATCTACCTTTATTGGCATCTGAGAAAATTGATGTAAATTATGGAAAGATTTGGATATGTTAACAAGTCGGAACATGATATCACACATATGTCATCGATTTCAAAAGATTTCCAAGAGAAATTAAATTTTCCTGTAGATGGCACTCTAAATCCTGCAACTATTCAACTATTAGAGCGACCTCGATGTAGTGTAAATGAAAACGATCATCACGGTGAACATTCATATCGCGTTAGAGCAAAATGGGAAAAAGACTAACCCAAATCGGTATTTTCCTCAAGCATCACCGTCATATGTTGCTGAAAAGGCATATTTGGCAACAAAATTGCAAATTTACAATTTAAACACCAGTCTAAAGGAACAGCACTTCTTACTCATGTACTACTTATGAAACTTCAAATCGACGTCATAACGTTAAAAATTCTTGAAAACCTGTGGGGAAGGAGCTAGGATAAAAAATCAAGTTTCAAGGTTATATGAATATTGTTTTATTAATTGTATTTATATACATATTACATCAAATAAAAAAACAGTACATGTTACATTAAAGGCAAAATGAAAATTATACATTTGACAGTACATATTAAATATAGTTATACAGATAAAAGATACAGTGAAATCAGTAGGGTAAATCTGCTGCAGCCTCTAGAGACTCAAAATATTCTCGTAATATGAAAACAACTGCCTCAAAATCATTTTGACACCAATAGTGTTCAGAATTATAAAATCCTGTTAAATTTTCTGAAGTGCTCACACTAATTTCTTCGTGAAATGTGTAATTTATATTAGGCATAAGTTTAAAATATTCCTGAAAACACTTCGCAAACTTTTAGATCCAAAGGAGAAATGTGGTAATATTTACTAATTAGGCAGTAAAGATCGTGTTTAGTAAACACATCTAAATAAGTGAAATTTAATAAGGTATCTCGAAGCTCTGGTGAAATTTTTGTTTCATATTCAAAATCAAGCAATATAGCATCACAATGATCAGACTTATCACTTTCTTCTTTTATCTGCAACCATTTATAGGTACGAAATTCTCAAGAAATTTTTATTTTCAAAAACTGAGGAATTTGAGCTTGTACAAGAAAACTTGAAATTCTAGTAATACGATTACAAATTATCTTAATACATAGATCTTCCAAACTCTTCATCTGAAAATAAATTCCAATCAATTTATTATATCTCCATAATACTATAATGTCCCTCACGGAAGAGTGTCATGTGAACCAGGTATCAAATATCTTTTATCATCTGATGGGTTTAAAGCAATTTTTGTCTGTTCAATGGTGTATACATCATGTAACTTTGATAGTATACAACGTTGAGTTGCATGCATGAAACACTCTTCTTGGGGATTTTCTATAAATTTCTGCAAACAGAGAATAAAATCATTAAAAGTTATTTTTTTCTTTACCACATTAGACTTAATACCTTTAGCTTTTTTTACATCGTTTTCCCCACCTAACACTCTGAAGGCATACTGTTTAGAACGTAAACCTACAAAATGTGTCATAATTTTTGAGTTATTTTCATCCTTCATAATTCCGGGTACTCTCTCATTAGCTAGAGGAATATCCCACACATTATTTACAGGATAATCACTAGTATCAAAACGGTGAATATCCGCCTTTATTACTTCTTCATATATGTTATTACATTGAATTTCGTATACTAAACTATCAGTATCGGTATAAAGTAATTTACATTGTTCAGGTGAAAATTTGGTCAGCATATAATCATAATGAAATTCATAAACACATATTTTTGAAATATCTAAAATTGCTAATCCTATAAAAAGAGGTTTGTCAAATACAATTTTAGTTTTCTTAAGCTCTATAGCCAATAAAGGATTCTCAACATCATCGTTAAATATAACACGACTATGAAATGTGGGACTTGCAATTAAATTTCTAGCTCCTCGTTTGCCATACCACGTTCGAACTAATTTCACTAACCGATGTTTACGCAAATTTTGCATCGTTCACCCGAATACTGCATTATTCATAAGTTTATACAAATTTTTTTCAAAATTATTTTTTGCGTGGGATCTCATCAAAGTATTTAATTCTATATAAGGCTTCAACCAACAACTTTGCTGAAATTTTAATACACTATGATTTTTCTTAAGCGATAATCCATGAGCTATAGCTTGCTTCAAGTTTTTGTAATGTATAATATAATTTTTTTTATTATACAGAGTAGTCATTAATTTCTTTTGTTTAGAATTTGGTGGTGAAATATGTTCTGCACAGAATGGCAGATCTTTGTGTAGATCGTGTTCATTTTTTGGATACTTTTAATCAACCTCGAGCAGGTACCCTTCAGGGGAATCATCTGGAATTTGAGTTATATCAATATTATGATCTACTCATTTAAATTCTCCGTAGGGAAGCTCCTGACTCATAGCCCAACCATAAAGATTATTAATATCTGTATATAAAAGATACTTCACAGGTTTGTTTTCATTATACGTAGGCATATACTTGTTGTTAGCTTCACCGTATCGATTACAACACTGAGATGTTCCACCCCTTATACCTCTTTCAAAAAATAGCAGCATGTCAATATCTTGCACTGTCTCTAATTAACAATGAGTATACTTGAGCATACAATCCCAAGTATAACCAGGAACTTTATAATAATGACCAGGATCCAAACCATATGTTTTGCAGCAAGTATTACGAAATGTTTCAAAAACAGACGCTAGAAGTAAAATACCTGTTTTCATATACAAGTCACTGTAATCATCAAGGGTTTTCATATTAAATGCTAACCAAACTAATTTTGCATGCCTATAGTCAATATCTTTTATATGTTCATCGTTAAGTTTGTTGTAAAAATATTGTTCACTAGGTAATGCAGTTTCATCTAATCGCTTTATATCATCTAAATAATCATAAAAGAAAACACCTTTTCTAGTTAATAAACTAAATTGTTCAGTATTTAGATTAGAAAATTCTTTTCTAAGTGTAATGAAATTTTCTGGTTCTAATGTTGATACCAATGAATCTAATGAACATCCCATAAATCTAAAAGAGTCTATAAATCTAAACTTAATATTTGTATTATTATCCCAGATTGTAAAACTTATGTATTTTTCTTTATTAACAGGAAAAGTTTAACATAATTTCGGTTAGCTAAATCTCTAATTATGAAATGTGAATCATAACCACTTAGGTTGTGAAAAACTACTGGAATGACAAATGATTTTTTATAATTAAGATTACAGTGGTTGTGAGCAAAACCTCGAAAACTACCTGTTAGGTGACAATGTTCCCTAACAATCTTATTACCTTCCTTAAATATCTCCTCACAAATATGACATTTATCTGAAGCATCTTTTAAATTCACTTCAACATTCATTGGTTCAACATTTTCTAATTTTGACATTACGAATTTTGCAATATTTTCAATTTTATCTACAAACCATAGCATACAATCAGAACTTCGATTACTATCATAAAATGACCAATTATCGTTAAAATTACATTTAAAATATAGTCCAGCACTATAAGCTTTATGTTTTTGATACCTTGCACTTCTCGTTACCGACTGTGAACCATATCCCTGTTGAGATTTTATTCCAGCATCTACATCAATATAAGGAATAAGTAGTGATTCAAAATCTGCATAAATAATAAAAGGTACTTTTTCTTTGTATACAAAGTTTTTAAACTTGACATATGGACCTTTAGAAAACTCAATTTTACAACTATTATCAACTTTTTCACAATATTTGAAATGGTCATCCAATTTTTCTTGAGAAACAAAATAATTCAAACATCTATCACATATATATTTTTTTCTGGTATTTTTAGAGAGTTGCTTGGATAAAAGTCTTGACAAGTCTTTTATCCAAATATAGTGATACTGTAAATCATTACTAAAATCATAATCATCATTATCTGACTCTGGTTCACAATCATTCTTTTTAGGAAAATATTTATTTTGAATAATCAGTAAATTGACATGCTTTTCTCTTTTCAGTTTTGTTAAACGTACTGGCACAACACTAAAATTTGATTGTCTGAAAATTTCCAATTCAAAAACATTAACCGAAATATTAACATTATTTTTTTCGAAAGTTGTAATCTGATTTGGGTGTACAGGAAATGTAAGACCGTTTATGTTCAAAACTTTGCTATAATGAGGATATGAACAAGTACGTGTAGGATTTTTATTAATAACGCAAGGGACCAAAGCTGAAACAATTGCCCAAGCAAAGCATGCATTATCGTCATTCTGAACGTTGATACACGCCTTTCTTTTAGCTATTATGTCTGGTAATTTAATATATGATGATATTCCACTAGCCACCTCGTATTTATTTATATTGATTTCCAGATATATAATTTTACTTAAGGCCCACCCCGATCCCTCCTCAGAATATTTTGAAAGTTTTCTTAAAATGACATCTCTTACATTAACTGCAAACCATTTTTGAAAGTCAGTTGTTTTATCAATTATTTCATATTTTGTAGAAACATATTTATTTTCTGTAATTTCAGTATCACCTGATTTTCTAATAAATTCTGCACAAAAACAAGTATTTACTTTCAACATATTGCATTTTTTTGATGCGTTTTTCATTCCAGTGCTGAAAAGAAACAACGAATCATCAAAAAACTGTAAGATATCTTTATGAGATTTATTTATAATAACCCCGGTTCGAACTCTACTTTCAAAAATTGAATACATATCTTCCCATTTTACTCTATTACTTTTTTTTATTAATAGTAAGCCCCTTTCCAGATTTACTTAGATTCTGAATTATTGTTCTAAACCGCTTTAAGTGACCCAAGTTGGTTTGTAGTTTACGTAATGTGCCAATGGTTAGATCCCCATCACTTATTGCTAAGTTGCAAAGTCTAATGTGGCATTTAGCTTGTTTTGACCATTTTTTTATATCATAAATAGTACAATTTTTTGTTTGAAATAAAATATTTTCAATTGCTTGAAACTTTTTAACAATATTATCAGTTAGGAGAGCTATTTCCTCAGAATCCATTTTCAAAAAATTATAAAAACTTACGATTTTGAAAACTGAAGCTGTTCACCTGTGTCCAGATTATTTTTCAAGGTGTTGAAATTCAATATGTACTGTTTTGTTATGTTTTTTATACATTCTCCTCTATTTTGAAGAGGGTCCTAGGGGAAACCCTTTGGAAAGTTTGAAGTCCCAGGAATGTAATGCTGAACTTCCCCGGCGTAAATTGATTTACATGCGACGCAAATACATCCGTCACTCTTTTGGGGAGAAATACTATATTTTATTGCAGCTCCAGAAGTATTTGGGCTCCAAATTGCCCCTGGTGCACCTTTGCGCTGTTTATTCTCTGTGGTGTATCCTTTGGTAAATCTTCCAGTTTTATAACGGTTTTATTTCTGCAAAAGCAGTGCTTATTGTATTGATCTCATTTAGAATATTCATCTGTAATAAATAAAGAATTATTTGAAAAGATAACAGAATAATAATAATTTCACAATTAAGTTTTTTAAAATAGTTAAAGATGAATGAAAAAAAATAGTAAACTTATAAATAACTTACTATGTATTGTGGAACCTTAAACGACAACTTTTCACTGGAACACTAAGTACAGTCTATTGCCTAGTATTTACTGTGAGCACTATTTAAAAGAATATTTTATTATAGAGGGGGATGCACAAGTCCAATGAGTTATTTTTGATATCATTATCATATTTCCAGAAAACTATATTTTCTACGATTTCGTACAATCTAATCTGTTACTAACAATTATAAACCAGAAATCATGACATTCCAATCTAATCATATTTGAAACAAGTTCACTATTTTCTGAATAAATGATTTGGTCTGCACGTGCTTCCTAACTATAGAAATAACGCATAAATATTACCTACTAAGCGAATTTAATATAATGTGAGATCTCATTTATTACAATATGAAAAAAACCTTCTATAAAATGATATGAATTCACACACATATCCGTTTAAAAAAAAATGTTGGTTATCAATCTAATAACATTCCTTTGAGAATTTCATAATATAGAACCCTTAAAAAATCAGCTAACTGCATAGCCCCTCCCCCTCGTAAGCACTACCCCTCATCTCTTACACACACACAATCCTCCATATGTTTTCTTTCTTCTAATTACTTCTTGTATACACCATTATTTACTTTTTACGCAACCCCCCGAAGACGCTACCCTTAAAACCCTCTTCACTTTTTCTAAATCACCCCCTAGATATCTTATACACGTGAAAACATACACACTTATTTACTTTTTGCATAACCCCCGTTCTTGTATACACCCTTATTTACTTTTTGCGTAATCCCCGTAGACGCTACCCTCCCCCGTAGACGCTACCCTTAAAAACCCCTTCGCTTCTTCTAAACCACCCTCTAGATACCTTATACACGTAACAACATACACACTTATTCACTTTTTGCATAACCCCCGTTCTTGTATACACCCTTACTTTTTGCGTAATCCCCGTAGGCGCTACCCTTGAAAACCCCTTCGCTTCTTCTAAACCACCCTCTAGATACCTTATACACGTAACAACATACACACTTATTTACTTTTTGCATAAACCCCGTAGACGCTACCATCATTACTTGCTAACCATCTAGAGACTTCTTCTACTTCTTGTAAACCCTCTGGAAACTTCTTCCTATCGGTAACCACCCATAGGCCATCCGCCTGTTCATCCGATACAGTGTCACAGAACATACGTGTATATACTACTACTGTAAGGAGGGATTGTTCGATGTGGCTTCAGATTTATTTGAGGGTGTTGCACTCGAGTGGTTTTGGGCTCAGTTAAGGTATGGACGATTTGATTCATGGGATACCTTGGTATCGTCGCGCAGGAAAGATTTCTTACCTGAACAGTACGATGACGAACTTTGGAAGCAGATTGAGAAAAGGACCCAACACGAAGAGGAGCCAGTTGTCATCTACATATCTATCATGGAAAATCTCTTTGACTGCTTAACGGAAAAAACCAATGAGGATAAAAATTTGCGGATGCTTATGGCTAGGGTATTGCCTGTCTTTCGAACCCACATCGCTCTTCAAGGAGTTACAACCGTCGGGCGTCTGGTGGAGATTTGCCGAACTCTGGAGGAATCCGAAAGGGTTAAACGAGGCTTTAAACCTCCCCCCTAACGGTCTGTTTGTACTTTAGAACCAAGTTTAGCTTACATCGCGGAGGAAACTTCCGTCGGCGTGGGTTCGAGACATTGGGATTTTTCACGACAAACTCTTAATCAGGTGGACGCATCTGATAGCTCTTCTCGCAATTCGAAGGTGCCTTATCAGACCCGAAGGGCCAATAACGGAGTGAAGTGTTGGAAGTGTTCTGAATTTGGACATATAAAAAGAGAATGGCGCAGTAGGAGTTATCCTAAGCTGAGATGTTTTGGTTGCGGTATGGAAGATGTGATTCGTCCAAACTGCCCCAGGTGTTCAAAAAACTCTTAGGTGGAGTACACTTTCCGGGTCGCCGGTACTCCATGAAAACATTTAGTTCAGAGATCCGGTTAACATCTAAGAATGAGTGGAACGATTGGTTAGAAGTCGTAAGGCGTTTTTGTAGATCCGGTCGTCCAGATCCTGTAGACGTTAAGAAACCAGAAGATGCAGAGCAGACTAACGAGGTATTTGTGGGCAGAGAGAATGATATCCGTCCGTATGTATCAGTACAGATTTTTGGCAGGTCGGTTGTCGCGCTCTTAGATTCCGGAGCAAGTATGTCGGTGATAGGAGGAAACGGCTTGTTTCTACTGTCTCTGTTCGATCTTGGTATAAACGAGAGTAATGGAGTGTCTGTGAGGACAGCAGATGGGACAGCGCAAGCTGTGGATGGGTTTGTAAATTTACCCCTAAAATGTGGAGTTGAAAAACTAATTAAGGTTCTGGTAGTATCGTCTTTAGCACGTACCCTGATTTTGGGGACAGATGTGTGTAAAGCTTTTAATATTACTGTTCGTTTCGATACAAATTCGTACTATGTAGGAGATGAAGATTTGTATAGTTCAGATAGATTAGATTTGGAGGAGAAATTTGAAGTAGTCAGTAAAATTTGTTGTAGTACAGAGCTGTCCGAAGATCAGTTGGCTGATTTAGGTAAGGTTAAAGACCTTTTTCGTAGCATCTCTCCGGAAAATCTCGGTAGAACTAACAAAGTTATGCATGTTATTTATACAGGAGATCACGAACCAATTAAGCAGAGATACCACGTAATGTCACCATATAAGTTGAAAGTTCTTGAGAAGGAGTGAGATAAAATGTTAGCTTTGGGTGTTGTTAGGCCATCATCTAGTCTTGGTCAAGGCCTGTTGTTATTACGGAAAAATCAAATGGTGAGCCAAGATTTTGTTTTGACGGAAGGAGATTCAATGCAGTTACTAAGAAATGTGTATATCCTCTACCTCGCGTTGATCACATTTTAAGTAGACTTGCAGGTGCAAAGTTCCTCAGTAGTATCGATTTAAAGTCCGCTTTTTGGCAAATTCCTTTGACCCCGGAGTCGTGTGAGACAGCATTCGTGGTTCCAGGGAGACGTTTATATGAGTTTATTGTTATGTCATTTGGCCTCTGTAATGCCGCTCAAATGTTGCAAAAACTGATGGATTCAATATTGGGCCCTGAGTTAGATCCTTACGTGTTTGTGTACTTGGATGATGTGATCATAGCCACCACTGCTCTAGAACAACACTTAGAAATCCTTCGTATTTTTTATTCTCGTTTAAAAGAAGCCAATTTAACAATAAATTTTGACAAATGTAATTTTTGCATGCCTAGTTTAAAGTATTTGAGTTTCGTAGTGGATCGCGATGGACTTGGGACGCACCCATGTAAAGTCAAAAGTATGTTGGAGTATCCAACACCTACGACCGCAACTGAGATAAAAAGATTTATAGGCCTATGTAGCTGGTATAGACGTTTTGTCCAGGATCACTCGTCTATTATAGCTCCTATAACAGCTTTGCTAAAAGGAAAGAAAAAGTCACAGAAAATCCAATGGTCAGAGGAAGCAGATACAGCCTTTCATAGGATCAAAGAAGCCTTGGTATCGGCGCCGGTTTAGGCTGCGCCTGACTTTACGAAACCATTTTTCGTCCAGTGCGATGCGTCTAACTATGGATTGGGAGCTGTTTTGACCCAAAAGGTTGGAGGAGAGGAAGTGATCATTGCCTCTGCTTCTCGGACATTGACGGAGGCGGAGAAAAAGTATACCGTTACAGAAAAGGAATGTGCTGCAGTTTTGTTCGGAGTTGATAGGTTCAGACCATATATCGATGGAGTACATTTTACAGTCATAACTGACCATAGTTCCCTGTTATATTTAAGCAATTTGAACAATCCTACAGGACGCTTTGCTAGATGGGCAATGAGACTGAGCCAGTATGATATGGAAATAATTCACCGGAAAGGATCTCTCCACTCCCTTCCAGATGCGCTGTCTAGAGCACCAGTAGAAAATTGTGTGATAGAGGTCGATAGCACTATTGCAGATAGAGACGCATGGTATAGCAGGGTAAAACAAAAATTTTATCATCTGCTGAAGGATATTCAGATTGGAAATTAGAAGAGGGTCGATTGCTCAAACATGTTCCGCTTGATTTTGGCTTTAGGACAAATTTTTCGGATTGGAAACTTGTGGTTCCAAAAGGACAAAGGTTGGAAATATTTCGAGCTCTTCATGAGGAACCAACCGCCGCGCACTTAGGGGTTTATAAAACATTATGCCGTTCCGTGAACTTTATTATTGGCCTCGTATGTTACAAGATGTAAGAAAATGGGTTAAAGGGTGCACAGTATGTGCAGAACGAAAGGTAGAGACAGCCGCATCCCCTGGATACATGGGTAGTCAAAAGAGCGTTTCCTTTCCGTGGCAGTATGTATCAGTGGATATATTGGGACCACTACCAAGATCAAAAAACGGGTTTTCATATCTTCTAGTAGTGTCTGACTACTTTACCAAATATTGTCTACTTCATCCCATGAGAAAAGCAGTTTCTTCTACTATTATAAAGTTTATCGAAAACCAAGTATTTTTAGTATTTGGGAGCCCACAAGTGATAGCGTGTGACAATGGTACACAGTTTATTGCCAAGGAGTTTCAGAGAGTAATGGAGCGATATGGAGTTAGAATATTTTACAACGCCAATTACCACCCTCAAGTTAACGCTGTTGAGAGAGTGAATCGGGTGATTACAACGGCCGTTAGATCTTATTTGGATAAAACCGATCATCGTAGCTAGGATCAAGAAATTCATAAAATTGGATTTGCTTTGAGGACCGCGGTACATGAATCTACTGGTTATTCGCCGACCCTTTTGAATTTCGGCAGATACATCTCTTCTGATGGGCGGTACTATGGGAAATTGCAGTCTTGCAAATATGTGGATCTATCAAATATAAATAGGGATCGGTATGGCCAAGAAATAGATAAACTTCCAGAACTCTACCTTGAGGTTCGTAGACATCTGGCAGCATCGTATAAGAGGAATGCCAATTCATATAACTTACGCCGAAGGCCCCAAAACATTTATAATATGGGAAACAAGGTTTGGAAGAGGAGCCATGTCTTGTCCAGAAAGGGAGACAGTTTTTGGTCGAAATTGGCCCCAAAATATATTTTGTGCTTTGTGAGTAAAGTTGTTTCCAATTTAGTATATCAGCTTGTAGGTCCAGATGGGAAAAAATTGGAAAATATCATGTTAAGGATCTTAAACCATATACAGGAGAAGACGTAGATAAGGATGAATGAGGCTTGAGGGCGGAGTTTCTCTGTGGTAGCGATTAGGTGATTGGCGTGTGATTGCGGGTCTATTATTTTCCTGATGGGGTGTGTATTATCCGATAGTCGTTTTTAGTTATCTGTAGTAATTTTCTACATTCCTGTCATGGTTGTTGTTGGGAAATCGCGTAAGATTTAGTTTTACCTTATAATTGGTAAATTTATTCATTTAGTTACGTATTGTTACCACTATTTTGGCAACTCTTATGGTTGGTTGAGGTTGGCATTTCGATTTTCGAAACTCGGGATGTTTTTTTTCGACATGTCGATTGCGAGATTCTTGCTTTGACCAAGTTGAGAGGGGTTTTAATATGTTTAGCGAACCACTATAACGTTTTGTTAGTTAAAATTGGTTTAGGGGATTAATAATTAGTCATTTGTAGCAGTGGGTGTTAAAAACGTTATAGGTTCTTGGGAAAAAATATTCTCGTACCTCAAATATTTTTTTACTAAGGTGAGGGGGTGTGTAACGGTTCACTGTGACAGCCGGTATACAGAATTTGATGAAATTGTCAATGTCGTTCATAAACTCAAATTAATTTGCGGCGAATGGTTCCTACGTATAGGCAACCAAAATCACTCCGGTGATTCAGTCATAAATGGCAATTTTGGCTACTTGTGAGTTAGGTACAAATATCGCTTAGTAGCAGTAGACACATGGCATGCTAATTTCTTATTTTTAACAATAAATATCGAAGTTGATAATTTAAATCTTAACGGTCGCGCTATGCGCATGACTAGATCAGTCCAAAAAGATCAGTCAGTACAACGAGGAGACTTTGTACTGAACAATAAGAGAGAACGGAAGCCATTTTTGCTGTTCGGTGTTCTGATGGATAGTGCCTAATAAAATCTAAGATGAACTATCAGTTATTATAATAAAATTAGCATAATTATAAAAGGACGTAATTTGTCTTATAGGCAAATCCCGTAAAGACGTTACCACACACTTTGTAACAAAGTTAGATGTACATTGTGCAAATAAGCCTCATCAAAAGAAACAAGTCGGCAACTGCTTGTTTTATGTGCTATCACCATCATAGTTCGAAGTGGTTCGAAGAAAACCAGACCGACCGAGATCCTGCCGTACACTGTTGAATGTTGTGATTACAACGCTACTGATTGCGCAACTTTTGGGATAGGGCGCTTCACACCCTCTCACTAAGGCATAACACATTAACACTTACATGGGTGCATTATCAGAGTTAACGTAAGCAACCCGATTGGCGTGCCTTCTGGAGCCCGAGAGGGTTCGAGTTTGAATAATTTCATCCCCTAGGAGAATCGTGAGTAGACCACCGTTGAATTAAAGATGTTGAAAAGTGTTTCATTCGCTTAACACCTTAATGCTTATTGTTTTTTTATATATAATTAGTCTAATTGTATTTTTTTATATTATCTTAATTGTGAACAATCTACAGCTGTGGGTTGGGAAATTTCTTTATTATTTCGGCAATCATTTCTATTTAATTACCCTCAGATAGTCTTTATTCTGGGGTGATATTGTGTACAATATTTAATGGTACCATCTATGTTATACAAAAGTTTATCTATAAACTCATTAGTAAGTGATCTAGTCAGATTTAAATTTTAATTCGTAAATGCCGAAAATTATTCATTACGCAATTTATTTATTTCGCAACTGTTATTAAATTTATACCGTATCCGCATTTGACCTATTTCATTGTCCCATTCCTCTGACGATTTCTCGTCATGGCGCCCCTAGCTTACTACTAAAATACATCATCTTTAAATATTCGTTATTTGTTTATTTTTCTTGGATAAAGTAAAACTAGTATTTTCGAACTCCATCTCTCCCCTGAGTAAGCATTCTGTAGTTGGACTTACAGAATAGGGTCATAGTATCTTGTACATAGATTTATTGGATCTAGTATGAAGACGTCGGTTTCAACGTTCTTCGCTAACATAATAACATACTAAGACGCATTCTTCTTTATTTCTCCATTCAACACCTTCCTTAACCACTCCGCTAGTTCGAATAGATGGTCTACGTCAGCTGGGAACGGAGCCGAATAGCCGTTGAACGGGCGTTCACACTCCTCTCGTCCACCCTCGTCCCAATTTGCGCAAAGCCAATCGTTGCCATTAGGTACAGTACAGTTACAGTTCCTTGGAACATTTACACACGTAACGATAACGTCTACCCCCCTCTTTGAAGGCAGGCCCAACATATTTATGATCCCACGTCGACTACTTGCTAACTAAAGAAGTGAAATATTCCTTATACGCAGGTATAGAGCCTACCCATGCTTTATCAAAACAAAAAAAAGGATAGTCAACAATGCTTTCCGCCAAAGCAGTTTCATGATCCAAATTGGTATGTCCTGGATGCGTCTTTTCTTTGGAAGTAGCTTCATTTTGAAGATAGAGCGTAGCAATCGGACTATCGGAACCGCAATTAGGTGTTACATTGAGATACACACTAATTGGGATAGTGGAATACTCAAAATTAGGCAAGCCCTGAATACCGCCAAATATGAAGTAACGAACCACACTCCCGCGTTCCTCAACTTCGCTCGTGACGTTCCATTATCTGGAAAATACTATGGAACTAACCCCGATACCGCAAAAGATATTGAGATCTTACCTGGTGATCGCGACACTTATGCCAGCGAAATCTGACTCAGGTGTTTAGACAAGTAACTTCTAATTTGCATCGTGCATATGATCGCAGTGCGAAATTTTTCCTGTGAATTAAAATTTCTGGCGCCCTTTGAGTACCTTTCCGGTTGATTAACTTTCCTAAAATAAACCCACGACTCTTATCTCTCCAACCAAAACATGAGTGCCGTTCGCATATATCTTAATTGTTTACCGCCCAGTATCGTTTCAAATAATAATACGTCATCTTGGTCCCATCAGAGGGAACTTAGAGAAATTGGTACCGAACAATTAAGATGGTAACATAATGGCGCCCAACGTGGGGCTTTTGAATTTCCAGAGCACTTGACCATAACTCCATATTTCCTATGCGTTTGTTTGGTAAAATATTACTTATTGGATTCTCGCATAACTCGTAGACTGGGAGGGCCCCAAATACATCTACTCCGATTACAATCATACCTCTATCTTCGATTCCCAAGGCGTGCACATCGCACTGAACCCCTTTGTAATGTATATATCCAATCACATTCCAATATCTTGTTTTCCCCATGGGATCAGTAAATCCGTCCTCAAAGGAAGGCAAGTTCCATCCACTGTATCTAGTACATAGATTTATTGGATCTACTACGAAGACGTCAGATTCAACGTTCTTTGCTAACATAATAACATACTAAGACGCATCCTTCTTTATTTCTTCATCTTACACCTTCCTTAATAATTCCGCTAGTTCGAATATATGGTCTACGTCAGTTCTATAGGCTTCAACGTTATGATGACCATCTAGATTCCTACCATGGAACACAGCCATGTATATCTTACTAACCTTGTTACTCGCAGTCACATATCGAATGGTCATCGTCAGAAAGTAGTACGTAGTCTCACCACTAATAATTTGATACGTCGCTATCGGTAGGGATCATAATATTAGGGGAACACTAACCAATCCAATATAATCATTCAGTAATGTGTGTATTATTAATCACTTTTCCTGCGGTGGACAGGACGTTGAAGGGATTTGGAGATGACGCTACAACTGTCAGTTCTCAATCTTCAACGAGCTGGGAACGGAGCCGAGTAGCCGTTAAACCGGCGTTCACACTCCTCTCGTCCAGCCTCTTCCCAATTTGCGCAAAGCCAATCGTTGCCATTAGGTACAGTACAGTTACAGTTCCTTGGAACATTTACACACGTAACGATAACTCCTACCCTCCTCTTCGAAGGCAGGCCCAACATATTTATGATCCCACGTCGACTCCTTGCTAACTAAAGAAGTAAGATATCCCTTATAAGCAGGTATAGAGCCGACCCATGCTTTATCAAAACAAAAAAAAGGGTAGTCAACAATGCTTTCCGCTAAAGCAGTTTGATGATCCAAATTGGTATGTCCTGGATGCGTCTTTTCTTTGGAAGTAGCTTCATTTTGAAGATAGAGCGTAGCAATCGCGCTATCGGAACCGCAATTAGGTGTTACATTGAGATACACACTAATTGGGATAGTGAAATACTCAAAATTAGGCAAGCCCTGAATACCGCCAAATATGAAGTAACGAACTACACTCCCGCGTATTTTAACTTCGCTCGTCACGTTCCATTATCTGGGAAATACTATGGAACTAACCCCGATACCGCAAAAGATATTGAGATCTTACCTGGTGATCGCGACACTTATGCCAGCGAAATCTGACTCAGGTGTTTAGACAAGTAACTTCTTATTTGCATCGTGCATATGATCGCAGTGCGAAATTTTTGAAATTTTTCCTGTGAATTAAAATTTCTGGCGCCCTCTAAGTACCTTTCCGGTTGATTAACTTTCCTAAAATAAACCCACGACTCTTATCTCTCCAACCAAAACATGAGTGCCGTTCGCATATGTCCTAATTGTTTATCGCCCAGTATCGTTTCAAATAATAATTCGTCATCTTGGTCCCCTCCAAGGAAACTTGGAGAAATTGGTACCGAACAATTAAGACGTTAACATAATGGCGCCCAACGTGGGGCTTTTGAATTTCCATAGCACTTGACCATAACTCCAGATTTACTATGCGTTTATTTGGTAAAATATTACTTATTGGATTCTCGCATAACTCGTAGACTGGGAGGGCCCCAAATACATCTACTCCGAATACAATCATACCTCTATCTTCGATTCGCAGAGCGTGCACATCGCACTGAACCCCTTTGTAATGTATATATCCAATCACATACCAGCATCTTGGTTTCTCCATGGGATCAGTAAATCCGTCCTCAAAGGAAGGCAAGCTCCATCCACCGTATCTAGTACATAGATTTAATCGATCTAGTACGAAGACGTCGGATTCAAAGTTCTTTGCTAACATAATAACATACTGTCGGGGTGCGAAGACGGGCAGTAACCTAAGTGGACTGTATAATTTTTTGGTGAGGTGGTTGTTGACATCTAAGTGTACTATCCTGTCTCCGCTGACCACGAAAGGTTAAACAATAACAATAAATAGTCAGTTTAATTTCAACTGATCTTTAATGATACCACTTCGAAAGATCATATATAACAAAATAAATAAATATGTGAAAGTATTATCCCCAAGAATTGTTCTTGCCAATATTTGGCAACACTGTGATCTTGGCGATAACCATAAAATAATTATTACACGAAATAAAAAACTATATATCATAACTTGATAAACGTTTTAATGTAGAGAAGGAAGAATTAACAACGTGCGACTGATGTAATTGTGATTTGATGTAGAGAGACTAAAACTAAACTGAACACACAATTTGAACAAGAACGCAAGCTTCGCAGTAAGGCTGTAAAGCTCGAAACTCTTACATCGGGTTGTCTACAGCGTGTAGATACACATACGGTCGGTGTGCTCCCGACGAAAGTTACTACTGTCCTTTTTAAAATGAATTTGCGCGCGCAGAGATGTGTTACTGTTAGACACCCAGCGATATCTACGCCTGTTCCAATACATATGTACAGGGTGTCTCGAAATTTATAATTAGAACAGTTGGAATTACTTAGTGTAAATTCCAACATCCTGCCCGCGCGGCAGAGTGAAAAGACTCTCTAAGAGATCAAACCAAACTTTAAGGTCATTACTCAACCTAACAACAACAAGTGTTTATTTATCATCGAAAGTCGAAACAACAAAAAAAAATAAAAAAATAATATGAAAAAAGTTGTATTTACCTGTGTGAAAAGTCGGTGAATTCCACCAGTGTGAATTCACGCAATATTATCTATCTTAGAGGCAGAAGGGAGAGGACATAACTTGGCAATAGGTCTAGTCACCTCACCATCATGAGTTTTAAGACGTGCTACCCGTACCTTACCATCTTTGCCTTTTATTACCTCAACAATACGAGCTAAGGGCCACTTTAAGGGGGGTGTATCTTCACCTTTGATTAATACCACTTGATCAACTTCTAGGTTGGCTGAGGGACGTGACCATTTAGGTCTTTGCTGTAATCTGTGGAGATAGTCTACCGTCCACCGTTTCCAAAAACCTTGCTGCATTTTGGAGCAGAGTTTCCAAAATGAGAGTTTGTTATCTGGGGTTTGAGTTAAATCTTTTTCGGGGAATGCAGTTAAAGGGGCTCCTATCAAAAAATGCCCTGGAGTAAGCGATTGAAGATCCGATGGGTCGTTAGAAAGAGCACACAAGGGCCTGGAGTTTAAGATTGCCTCCACTTGAGCAAGAATCGTGGAGAACTCTTCGTAAGTAACCCAAGTATCACCCAAAATTCGTACGAGGTGATACTTAGTGCTTTTGACCGCAGCCTCCCACAATCCCCCCCAATGGGGTGAGCGAGGTGGTATGAAACTCCATTCAGTTTCATTTTGGGACAGAAACTCACGAATCGTGTCGTAATTACTTTGAGACTGAAAAAAATCATAAAGCTCTCTCAAACTGTTGCGTGCTCCGAGAAAATTCGTGCCATTATCACTGAAAATTCGAGTGGGGTTTCCACGTCTGGAAATAAATCTTTTTAGGGTAGCTAAAAAGGCTTCCGAGGATAAACCGGTCACAAATTCAATGTGCATCGCCTTGGTGACCATACAAATGAAAAGAGCCACATACCCTTTAATAAGTGGGGACTTCCGCAACCTAGAGGATTTTATTATGAAGGGTCCCGCGAAATCCACGCCCACTTTCTGGAAGGAACGAGCTGCGCAGACGCGATCCTTAGGGAGATCCGCCATGATTTGTTCGGCTACTATTGCGTTAAAGCGATGACAAGTAACATAAGAGTGTATTATACGTTTAAGTTCTCTGAGTCCATTCAAAGGCCAAAATCGTAATCCGAAATTCGAGAGTGTATTTTGTGCGCCTGCATGGCCTAACCTAACATGTTCTTGGCGAAGCATGAGTGAAACCACATGAGTCTGAGAGGGGAGCAAAATGGGGTACTTGTGATTCAGGAATGTCTGCATATGTGAGCCTACCTCCTACACGAAGAAAACCGCTCTTATCAACAAAGAGTTTGAAAGAAACAATTTTACTATTATTCAGGGGACGATCTGTCAAGAGGGCATTCATTTCAGTGTAGAAGTGCTCTTTTTGAATAATTTTAATTATAAATTCAAGGGCCGAGGACAGCTCAGACACCGAGAGCGGTCCGATTTTCCCATCAGAATTCTTCAAATTGTGCGAAAAGCGCAATAAGTACGCCACTGTCCTTTGTAATTTTGAGAAATTAGAAAATTTCGAAAAAAGAGATGACCAAAAACTTATTTGTGTGTATCTATAGTGAGAGCAATTTTCTTTTCTTCTGGGGGATGGTTTACAATGTTGGGGGTAGCTTCAAAAAGCGATAGATTTAAATTGGGGTTTCGTAAAAATTCTGGTCCATGAAACCATGTGTTCCAGACTTTACAGTTGAACATTCCTCTAGACAAGGGATCTGCTGCATTATTCTGAGAGGAAATGTGACGCCACTGGAATTTTTGCGAAAGAGAATGTATTTGGGATACGCGGTTGGACACAAACGTGGTCCACCTACTAGAATGGCTTCCGATCCAACAAAGAGCAATCGAGGAGTCGGTCCAAAGGTTAATAGAATTGAACGAAATTTTATTTTCAAAAATTTGTGAGATTTTTATAACTAATTTCGAGAGTAGAAGCATAGCACAAAGTTCTAGCCGGGGTATTGTGATAGTTTCCTTAAGAGGCGCCACACGAGACTTTGCCGAGACAAGTGAGCAAGAAATAGTGAAATCTAAATATTGAACCCTTAGATATACAACGGCTCCGTACGCCAATATGCTGGCGTCCGCGAAGCCGTGTAACTCGATGTTTGAGATTTCTTTGTCAAAGAACAAATTCCTAGAAATAGTCAAATTTTTTAATTGCAATACATTTTTTACAAATTCTTGCCACAATTCTAAAAGGGATGCATCTAAGATTTGCATATCCCAGTCCAGGTGGGACATCCAAATTCTCTGCATCAAAACCTTACCTGCTACAATGATAGGGTTTACCAAACCTAATGGGTCGAAACATGAGCTAATTACTGATAAAACTTTTCTTTTCGTAAGAGGGTGGATATCTAACACTGAGGGTACTGAAATTCTAAATTCATCAAGCGAGGGGTTCCACTTAAGACCTAAAATTTTGCATGCGGATTCATTTAAATTGAAATCTTTTTCTGATGCATTAGTATTAGCGATATCTTCTAAAAATTCTGTAGAGTTGGATTGCCATTTATGCAATTTGAAACCAGAGTTATTTAAAGCTGTGTTAAGCTGCATATAAAGAGTTTTCAAGTCGGAGAGGGTTTGTGCACCCGAAAGAATATCGTCAATATAAGTTTGAGATAATAAGGCTTCTGAAGCCAAAGAGAGATGAGTGTTTTTGTCGGCAAAATCTTTGATGGCCCGACAAGCTAAAAAATGGGCAAAGGTTTGCCCAAAGGAAACCGTTTGCAGTTCGATGCATTGGAGAGACTCTTTTGGAGAATTTCTCCACAATATATTTTGCAAGAAATTTTGATTAGGGTTTGTTTTAATCTGGCGGATCATTTGTCTGATGTCTGCAGTTAAAACAAATTTAGGAAGTCGAAAACGACACAAAATGTGATACAGATCAGGCTGTACCGTGTAGCCTTTGTACGATATACAATTTAGAGAAAGAGAGGACGATGTCTTGCACGAGAAATCGAATAGCACCCTGATTTTGGTGGATGCGCTGTCAGGCCGGACAACGCAGAGATGTGGAACAAAATATTTATTAAAACCTTACCTACCTGACGGTGAAGGTACTGTCCCTTGGGCAGGACTAAGAGAGGGGGTATGCGTAAGAGCTAGGGGTGTCACTTGGGCATGACCTAGAGAAACATATTCATCAATAAACCTTTTATATTCTGTAAACAATTCAGGGTTATTGTGGAGCCTTTTTTCCAGTGAGAGAAATCTTCGTTGAGCAGTAATAAAAGAATCGCCTAACTTTGAAAATTCAAAGGGGGTGCGCAGGGGCATGTCTACCTGATAAGTACCGTTTTTCAAAATCTTAGTAGTAGATAAAAACAGATTTTCGACGTAATCGCATTCGGGTGAGCATGAAGAGTGCTCTGAATCAGAAATTTCCTCCTGATTCCAAAATTTGTTTAAAAGCGAGTCTAGAGTTGGTGGTTTATCTAGTCATAAACCGTTTACAGAGCCGCGACAGAACCCTGTTGAGCAAAAACACTGTGATTTCGAAAGAGTTTGTTTTTCATTTTCTTGAGCATACGACGGTATTTCCCCTGCAATTACCCATCCTAAGTGACTATTAAAGAGAACAGGGAGACCTTTACCTAGATGTAAAGAACCCTGCGTAAGTATTGCGTAAAACAAATCTGTCCCCACTAAAATTTCCGGTAGAGAGGGAGTGGAAAAAGACGGATCTGCAAGGTGATTCAAAATTTCTTGGGGTATCTTTAATTTACGGGGATTAATAGGAATCTGAGGTATTCTTTTTGTTATATTTTCCAACGCAGAGCACGAAAGGGAAAAACATTTGTCAGGGTTCACTTTCGAGTGAATGATCAAATTGGTATATTCCTTTGAAACAACGGAATCTTGCACTGAGATACCTGAAATGTGCAAATTTTGTTTCCTGGTAGCCAAATTTAAACGCTGAACACAATCGCGAGAAATAAAGCTGCTCTGAGAACCAGAATCCAAAATGGCTTTAGCTACACAAGGGTTACCATCAGAGTCGTAGATTACAACTTGAGCAGTTGCTAACAATGTATGCGAGCTATTGTGTGAAAGGGAGTTCAAGCTTTGAGCTTGTGTACTTGGCGCTTGCGCAGTGGGAGAACCATCATTTGAGGAGTGAGAACAAGGAGTACTAGGTATCGGCGTATCGTGGTGAGGGTTAGGAGCGTTCCTAGTTCTAGAGAAATTCGAATACCGATTTTGTTGACGAGTATCCCTATTGAATTGAGTAACGACTCTATTAGAATTTGCATTGGTTTGCGAAACCGGCCGATTATTGTTAGGACGCGAATCTAAATGCAATAAACTATGGTGCATACCTTGACATGCGCTACAACGATGCGCAGAAGGGCTATTGGTTACCGCGTTATTTTTTCCTGAACAATTAAAGCAAAGGGCTTTGCTTTTTATGAATCTGTGTCTCTCTTGCGGAGAGAGTGTACCGAATGCCGAACAAGAGTAAATTTTATGTGATTGCTGACAATAAGCACATTTACTCCTCAGATTTGGTGAACCTGGAGGAGAAACTCGTCGGTTAGAATCGTTAGTCGCGTGCAAATTGACTCGAGTATGGGGGAAAGTAGTATTTTTTTATCCTGATAAGCAGGTTTACGATCCTGCAGCGCATCAAAACTAGATAAGTTTTCCAAAATAATGCTCCTTCGCTCAGCGAAGGTAATAAAATCTTTAAGAGTGGGGATATCGTTATCTCTCTTCCTCAAATATTTTACGAGACAGAGGGTCCAATTTTCTTTCAAACATAGAAACTATGAGTGCTTCAGTAAGCACTTTTTCACTGATACCTAAATTATTTAGACACTCTAGCTCCTTAGTAAGAGTATTAGTCAAATCTCCTAAATTCGCTGCGTTGGCTTTAACAATATTGGGGCAACTGAACAGGTTAGCTAAATGCTCGTTAACAATAATAGATCCATTTTCAAACCTTTTCTTTAGGGTACTTATAGCTACATCATAATTTGAAACATTGACTTTCAAATTCTCTATTATTTGAAGAGCTGAATCTTCAAGAAAAGTGCGCAAATAATACAATTTTTCAGCTTTCCTTAATTTGGGATTTGAACCTATTAGAGCTTCAAATATATCGAAAAAGGGAGCAAAATCGGACGGCTTAGATCCGTCAAAATTGGGTATTTTAATTTATGGCAATCTAACATTAGATTTTTCACCAGAAAAGGGGCCTGGACCATTGCCAGCGCTGGAGGAAGTAGGTGTAACGGTGATACTTTGAATACAGTCTTTGTAATCTGCAAGAGTGTCGTAAAACTTTCCTTCAAACGCTGCTCGGTCTTCAGTGTCAGTAAGAGTGGGGTTAGATGAAATTAAATCTTCAATTTGGTCCTGTACATTAGTATAATTGGCAAAACTTTCATGAAGGGTGTCTATCTTTGTTTCGAGTTCAGATACTCGCTTAACCGTGGCAAAATGACCTGTAATCCAATCAGATAATCTGTTCAATTGACCCACGCAAGAGTTACGTTTTTCAATTAAATCAGCAAATTGTTTTGCAGCCATCATTACCAAAACAATACAGTATTATATAAAAATATACTAGTGATGCTCTAAAGAGAAACAATAATAAATGTATATGATACAACACTGAACTACTAATTTATAGAGCGTTGAAAATTCAATAACCTATTCAAATTAAAAATCGATAAACACTTTAATCACCAAATAAATATTAAATAAATTGTCGCAAGTATTATAAAAAAAATGTCGATAAACATTTCCTAATTAGACTCACAATATTTACTAATATCGGTAAAAACAGAATAGCAAAAACATCAGACGAAAATCAATAATTTTTAAATTTGAAATAGTAAACACATGTACCTGCTTTAATGTTAGTAAAAACGTGAATTTGTAAAAAACTTCTTACTGAATATCCATGAAACTTGAAATAGTTGCTATGCTGAATAAGAGAGCTGGCTATATGCATGAACCAGCGCTGTGGAGAAATATGCTAAAAACTCACTTCTTCCAAACAAACTAGGACGAGTTAGACTTGCTACGCTGTTGCCATGTCGCTGCAACTTCTTGAATATAGGGAAATGAGTTGATTTTTCGTGGAAACGAAAAATATTCTTCTCGACACTATTACTATACTTTTAATATAGAGAAGGGAGAATTAACAACGTGCGACTGATGCAATTGTGATTTGATGTAGAGAGACTAAAACTGAACTGAACACACAATTTGAACAAGAACGCAAACTTTGCAGTAAGGCTGTAAAGCTCGAAACTCTTACATCGGGTTGTCTACAGCGTGTAGATACACATACGGTCGGTGTGCTTCCGACGAAAGTTACTACTGTCCTTTTTAAAATGAATTTGCGCGCGCAGAGATGTGTTACTGTTAGACACCCAGCGATATCTACGCCTGTTCCAATACATATGTACAGGGTGTCTCGAAATATATAATTAGAACAGTTGGAATTACTTAGTGTAAATTCCAACACATACTAAGACGTATCCTTCTTTATTTCTTCATCTAACACCTTCCTTAACCATTCCGCTAGTTCGAATAGATGGTCTACGTCAGTTCTATATGCTTCAACGTTATGAAGACCATCTAGATTCCTACCATGAAACACAGCCATGTATATCTTAGTAACCTTGTTACTCGCAGTCACATATCGAATGGTCATCGTCAGAAAGTAGTACATAGACTCACCACTAATAATTTGATACGTCGCTATCGGTAGCGATCATAATATTAGGGGAACACTAACCAATCCAATATAATCATTCAGTAAGGTGTGTATTATTAATCACTTTTCCTGCGGTGGGTAGGACGTTGAAGGGATTTGGAGATGACGCTACAACTGTCAGTTCTCGATCTTCAACGAGCTGCGAACGGCGCCGAATAGCCGTTAAAGCGGCGTTCACACTCCTCTCGTCCAGCCTCGTGCCAATTTGCGCAAAGCCAATCGTTGCCATTAGGTACAGTACAGTTACAGTTCATTGGAAAATTTACACACGTAACGATAACTTCTACCCTCCTCTTTGAAGGCAGGCCCAACATATTTATGATCCCACGTCGACTCCTTGCTAACTAAAGAAGTAAAATAGCCCTTATAAGCAGGTATAGAGCCAACCCATGCTTTATCAAAACAAAAAAAAGATAGTCAACAATGCTTTCCGCCCAAGCAGTTTCATGATCCAAATTGGTATGTCCTGGATGCGTCTTTTCTTTGGAAGTAGCTTCATTTTGAAGATAGAGCGTAGGAATCGCACTATCGGAAACGCAATTAGGTGTTACATTGAGATACACACTAATTGGAATAGTGAAATACTCAAAATTAGGCAAGCCCTGAATACCGCCAAATATGAAGTAACGAACCACACTCCCGCGTTCCTTAACTTCGCTCGTCACGTTCCATTATCTGGAAAATACTATGGAACTAACCCCGATACCGCAAAAGATATTGAGATCTTACCTGGTGATCGCGACACTTATGCCAGCGAAATATGACTCAGGTGTTTAGGCAAGTAACTTCTAATTTGCATCGTGCATATGATCGCAGTGCGAAATTTTTGAAATTTTTCCTGTGAATTAAAATTTCTGGCGCCCTCTAAGTACCTTTCCGGTTGATTAACTTTCCTAAAATAAACCCACGACTGTTATCTCTCCAACCAAAACATGAGTGCCGTTCGCGTTAATTGTTTATCGCCCAGTATCGTTTCAAATAATAATTCGTCATCTTGGTCCCCTCCAAGGAAACTTGGAGAAATTGGTACCGAACAATTAAGACGTTAACATAATGGCGCCCAACGTGGGGCTTTTGAATTTCCAGAGCACTTGACCATAACTCCAGATTTACTATGCGTTTATTTGGTAAAATATTACTTATTGGATTCTCGCATAACTCGTAGACTGAGAGGGCCCCAAATACATCTACTCCGAATACAATCATACCTCTATTTTCGATTCCCAGGGCGTGCACATCGCACTGAACCCCTTTGTAATGTATATATCCAATCACATACCAATATCTTGGTTTCCCCATGGGATCAGTAAATCCGTCCTCACAGGAAGGCATGTTCCATCCACTGTATCTAGTACATAGATTTATTGGATATAGTACGAAGACGTCGGTTTCAACGTTCTTTGCTAACATAATAACATACTTAGACGCATCTTTTTTTATTCCTTTTTCTAACACCTTCCTTAATAATTCCGCTTGTACGGACAGATGGTCTACGTCTGTTCTATAGGCTTCAACGTTATGAAGACCATCTAGATTCCTACCATGAAACACAGCCATGTATATCTTAGTAACCTTGTTACTCGCAGTCACATATCGAATGGTCATCATCAGAAAGTAGTACATAGACTCACCACTAATAATTTGATACGTCGCTATCGGTAGCGATCATAATATTAGGGGAACACTTACCAATACATTATAATAATTAATGTTTAAAGGACCTCACTTGGAACATTTACACGCTTAACGATAACTTCTACCGTCCTCTTCGAAGGCAGCCGCAACATATTTATGATCTTACGTCGACTCCTTGCTACTAAAAAAGTAAAATAGCCCCTATAAGCAAGTATAGAGCCGACCAATGCTCCATCAAAATCCAAAAAAGGATAGTTAACAATGCTCTCCGCCAAAGCAGTTTCATGATCCAAATTGGTATGTCCTGGATGCGTCTCTTTTCCGGAAGCATCTTCATTTTGAAGATAGAGCGTAGCAACCGCACTATCGGAATCGCTTTTAGGTGTTACATTGAGAAACACACTAATTGGGATAGTGAAATACCCAAAATTAGACAAGCACGGAATACCGCCAAATATGAAGTAACGAACCACACTCCCGCGTTCCTTAACTTCGCTCGTCACGTTCGATTATCTGGAAAATTCTATGGAACTAACCCCAATACCGTAAAAGATATTGAGATCTTACCCGGTGATCGCGACACTTATGCCAGCGAAATCGAAGGTCTGACTCAGGTATTTAGTTTGCTTCGTGCATACGAGCGCAGTGCAAAAAGTTACAACTTAAGGAGGCGCCCTCTATCTTATAAGGTAGGCGATAAGATGTGGCGTCGTAACAAAGTTTTGTCCAGCGCTGCCAACCAGTTCGCGGCCAAACTAGCGCCGAAATATATTCTGTGTACCGTCAGAGATAAAGTCTCTAATCTAGTCTACCGTCTAGAAGGCCCAAATGGTTCCAAAACTGGGAACTGGCACGGTAAAGATTTGAAGCCGTTCAATACTTTTAATTTCGAAGGTCTTGAAGCGAGCTCGGATACTGAGGAAAATTAACTCTAATACCTCCGTCTGACCGCATTCTCTTCTAGTATCGTATATCGTCCCGCATATCTTCTATAGCTTACCGCCACCGACTATCGTTCCGTTTGTTGCGACAATCCTGTCGAGTATCGTATCGTTTTTTGCCGATAATTATATTGGATCACTTATCGTTGCCGTCCACGATTTTGTTGTCGAAAACCGTTGTAATAAAGTAGTTTTACTATCCAACGTCATCACTCTAACAAATGGGTAGTTCCGGTGTAATGATTCTATGGTTGGGAAAAAAACCCGCTGTCACCGGTAGATGTGTTCGGTTCCTGTATTATCTCGCTGATTGTAGTGACCGGAAGGGCCCTACTGTATACTCCTACCCTAAAAAAAATCGTTGCAGCGTGCTGTCACCAGTGCCTCGCGGCACAAAAATTGTAGAACCAGGAACTATCCCTGCGGGAGTACCTCGAGGGAGGGGTTGTTCCAGGCTTGAGCGATCAAGGACGTCGTGGGGCCCCTTGGGCTTATACAGGGTGCCAAGCCCGAGTTCGTAGAGCAGGTCCCTCCTATTTGACGGGCACGGGGGGGGGTGAGGATGAGGTTATGGAAATAAATTGAGAGGTTAAAATACGTAAAACATATATTACAAAATGAAAAAAAGGAAGGAAAAATTATTTAAACCCTATACGCACGTTTTTCAAAAGAATATTACATGTGGCTCCTGGTTCCTAGGATAGCCTACGTAACATACCCTACATAAACAAGAGGATAACAACTGATATATATTATAAAGAAAAAAAGGAGGGGAAGTTCTTTACCCCCTCTTTCCAGCGTTAATTTCACTTCTCGCAGAGAGTGAAGCAATAAAACTATAAACCCTTTATATCAAATAAAAATTCAGAAAAATCATTTATGAAGACAGGATTTACTATGACCCCTAGTGAAGTATAAATATTTCTATGTTATTATCAGAATAGGATTTACTATGACCCTTAGTAAAATGTAAATATCTTTGCGCCACTATCAAAATTCTAAAATAGGATTAACTATGACCCTTAGTAAAATATAAATAATCTTTGTGCCACTATCAAAATTCTAAAATAAGATTAACTATGACCCTTAGTAAAATATAAATATCTTTGCGCTACTATCAAAATACTAAAATGAATATATATATTCTATATAGGCTGAATAAGATACCGATTACAAATGTCAGTAAATGAGGGGCGCTGATATATATGAAACACCAGATATGACCAGAAAAATACTATGGGGTTCCTTCCCTATCTTGGGACATCCGTTTAAGTCAAAGGAAAAAAATAAAATATCACAGTTCAAATGCACAATATAATAAAATAATTGTACGTTAAAAACTTACGTTTTGGATTATCACCCGTCGCACAAACTGCACACTATTACTGTTGGGAGGGTGAGGGTCCGTCAATACTTAGACTTGCCTCACCGGGGGAGAGATACTTTCTTTCTCTCTGATTCCTCAAAATCTTTCGTTTATTTATTTCCCAGTTTCACCTTGCGTGAAGGTTAGTTTGCCATATCATTGTTTATGTTTGTAGTAAACAAACCTGACCTGTCCGTAATCTAATATGTTTTGATAACCTTGTTTTTGTTTGTGTTATTTACTTTAGTTGAGGTCGATAATTAATAAATAATTTTAATTAAAAAGGATTTGTCTATATAGGGCGTTCTTAAAATTTATGTCATATGTTGTGTTTATTACACCGTATCGTATTTTTATTAGTTGACCCCGGTCGGCTATATCCTTTTATGTCAGTTATCGTACCTGTCGTTCTCTATATGTCTGAAATACTTCAATACTCAAAGACCCTTACCGATTGAAACCCTAAGTTCCTGTTGCCGCCCATTTTCATTCCCGGCTCAGAGGAATAGAAACGGGTTCTTTGTTTTGAGTAGAATCTCGCGTACTCGGTTCCACTCTTGGTAGGGGGCTGTGTAACGTTTTTATTTTCCCTATACTTCGCCCTACGAAATCAATAATTTCTTTCCCAGTACGGCCCTGGCGTAACAATATTTTCTTCGAACTGGGTAGGATATCGTTTCCCATGACCAATAAACATAAAAAAATTAGGAACAATATCTCTGGACGCCGAAAAGGTTTGTTACGCCTCAATCTTGATTTTCAATTCACCTAAGTAACAATTGAATGTACAAAAGTTTTAATATCGCCTCTAAAAAAAGGTGCGATGTGCAAACAATAGTTTTTAGTATCGCATTCGGACAAAAACGTACTTTTTATGAAGTTCTGGGTAGACAGCGTAATTTGTCCATTTATGGTCTCAATTCGTTTTTATATGGCTTTTTTAGAACCAATTTCACCGCTACTTTTCGGAAAGAATTTAAAAAAAGGCTGTCTATCCCCAAAAATCTCGTCACGAGAGGCAGTCTACGAAGAATACTTGAGCGAATCAGTTGTGATTTTCTTAGGGTCTCAACGCTAGTTATCGTGTCGTTCTCACCGCTATCGGCGATTGAGTCTGTGATAAATACTTGAGCGAAACAGTTGTGATTTTCTTAGTTATTAAGATATCGTATCGTATCGTATAAAAGTACCGATATTACTTGTGCTTGGCCGGCGAATTAAAATTACCTGAGTATCTGTTTATTGTGTTTATTACCGACATTAAGTTACCGAAGAATACCGAGTGTCTGTGATTTGTTCCATCACGCGGTGAGAGTAAATTACTTATTACAAGTAATGTTCTGAATTTTTTCAATCGATCGCATCGAGAAACCACGCCTCCGGCGTTGATGCAAGTGTCTGCATAATTCAGGAGTTGTATGTATTGGTCTGCGCTTTGTGCTGTTAATGATTTTCTGGAGACTGTTTTTCTCATTAGTTTTGACCTCTGCTTTCTTGTATTTATGACTATATTTATGCTCTGACGGCTCTGTGGTCACTTACGATAGGAAATTTGTTAAGAACAGTTACGTCTTGCACTATGTTTTTCATGTTTGAAATTATCAGATCTATTTGGTTTTTTGTACCTCCGTCTGGGCTAGTCCATGCTCATTTTCTCTGGGGGCCTTTTTGAAAAAGCTGTTCATTGCATAAAAGTTGTTTTGTTGTAAGAAGTCAAGCAATACTTGTCCTCTATCATTTCTTGTCCCAAACCCATGACTTCCCCGTGATGTTTCACTGTCGTCTTGTTTGTGGCCTAATTTGGCGTTAAAATCTCCCATAATCAAAGTGTAATGGGAAGGTGTCTGTCGCAAATCTGTGTTGATGTTGTCGTAGAAGCTTTCAATATCTTCGTCCTTTTGCGTCGAGGTGGAAGCATAGGTTTGTATAATTTTCAATGTATACCTACTGTTTAATCTAAGTGTAAGGTATGCTACTCTGGGACTTACACTTTTGATCTGTAAGATATCGCGCACATGTGATTTGTGTATTAGGAAGCCCATTCCACCTTGGTTTATATTGTCTGTACCCACATAATATAGTAGGTGACCTGATTGAAGTATCAGTTCTGTCTCTTCTTTTCGTTTATGCTCACTGATTCCTAGTATGTCCCACCTTAAGAACGTGAGCTCTTTCTCCAATTCCTGAAGTTTATATGTTGTCGATAGGGTTCTAACATTATGAGTGATAATTTGCAGCGTTCCTTTCCCGTGGTAGCCCGATCCACTCCGGGATTCTTAGCACCCTCCACCCATGCTCTTGTCCTATTGCTACCTTGATTGGGGAGACACGGGTCACCGGAGACTGAGGGCCTTGTATCTTCTGTACTCATATAGTATCATAAACGGGGTTTTTGCCCGTTTATCCTAACACGCTGGCCATTGCGGGTTGTTAAGGGGTCCATGGAGAGTTGCATTTCCTCAGCTCTCGTTCTAAAGGTTATTCCGCCGTGACTTGGACGCCAGAGCCTCGTCGGTTGTCTAGCAGGGTGCACCGGGTGCCAACAGTTTGACACCAGCACGAGCAGGTGAGGTTGGCAGTTGAGGTTTACTTTGGACCCTTCTTAGTCATCACCCCCTTACACCCTCCTCACCCCCTTACATCCCTAAATTAAGGTACCACTCTTTAAAAACAAGAAACTTAACGTATATTTAAGGATCGTAACAAGCGACACAATTTCAAATTGACAATAATATATGTATATGCACTACCAAATTGATAACGCTTGTATAAACTATTTATTATTAAATTACTAATTTTCCAGCAATTATAGACACACACTCATAACTTGATATTACTAGGTACAGAAAATATAATACAAAATCAACTCAACGATACTTCATACAAATTATAATAATCCTTGTACGTTTTTCTTTGTCAGTAAATACCAAAACATATTTTAGAACATTGACCTACTTTTGCAAAGCCTACCGTATACTGGGTGTTATTTGTAAACGTGACATGTGCCACCCCTTCGAAAAAAAGAGGACTGCACTTAGTCCTAAGTTGCCACTGTTACCTTTAACCTAGAATATGGATTTGCCACCCCTATAATGATAATAGTACCTATCTGATATAATACATGGTTACCCCTTTTAACTATCTGCGTTTATACAATTCTAATAACCCTAGCAGCTAACTTAATTGTCCGATTAACACAGTTAACATGACTCCTTCCTACTGTGCCCTGGTCGAATCCGGACCTGGGCCTGGCCGTACGTCGTTTTCTTTACCTGCTGGCTCAACATGCGCTTGATTGGAATGGCGATACTTCTTTCTTGACCTTGGCGTCGGTGTCGTCTTACATTTCGGCTAATCTAACGGTATGTTATGGAAACATATTTACTCCGTTTTTTGGGATTTGCGCTACGTATAGTTATTCGATTTCAGCGCTTTGGGTGTATTTAATGGATATGATGATCTGATAAATAAAAGGATTTACCAGGTAAGTGGCATCTGGTAGGCCCATAATGTGTGAACAATTGGAATTCTAGCCCGAATCTGCCTCTGCCGGATGTTTCCCAAATAATAATAATAATAATAATAATAATAATAATAATAATAATAATAATAATAATACATACAACCCGACAGATAGAATAATAACACCAGCAACAAAGAAAGAAAACTGGAAAGGAAAAACACTACATGGAAAACATCCACAACATCTAGCACAACAACATATAGACTTAGAGGCATCCAACATGTGGCTCACAAAGGGGAATATCTTCGGTGAGACAGAGGGGTTTATGATCGCAATCCAAGACCAAACGATAAACACCAGATACTACAGCAAACAAATAATAAAGGACCCAAATACACAAACAGACAAATGTAGACTATGCAAACAGCACATAGAAACAATTGACCATATAACGGGAGGCTGCAACATACTAGCAAATACAGAATACACCAGAAGACATGATAATGTAGCGAAACACATACATCAACAGCTTGCGAAGCAATACAACCTTATAGAAGAAATCACCCCTACGTACAAATATACACCACAAAACATACTAGAAAACGACAATGCTAAACTATACTGGAACAGATCAATCATCACAGACAAGACAATACCGCAGAACAAACCGGACATCACACTAATAACAAAAAACAACAAAACCACTTACTTAATAGAAATCTCCATACCTAACACGCACAATCTACAAAACAAAATTGGAGAGAAAATTGAAAAATACATCCGTCTCTCAGAAGAAATTAAAGACATGTGGCACCAGGACAGAGTGATTATAATACCCATAATATTATCTAACACAGGAGTTATACCAAGAAATCTACACGACAGCATTCAGAAATTACAACTTCATCCAACAACATACATACCACTACAGAAGTCCGTCATAATAGATACTTGCTCTATAACTAGAAAATTTTTAAATGAGAACTACAGGGAATAATAAAAACAGAATGGAAACTATGCTTGACCTGACGTCCGCATATATTCCTAAACTAACCAGAGAATATCTGAGAAAGGAAGAAGACAATAATAATAATAATAATAATAATATTGTGACACACGCCGGACAAGACAAGACTAACTATAGAACCAGACTACACGAACACTGGTCAGAAATCAGACCCGACTTCCTACGGGACCCACAACAATCATCTGATCATGTAAGATCTATTGTCAGGCGTAAGTTCCTAACAGAGGTTGAAATAGAATACCTAAAAAACCATTCAAGACGCCAGAATAACCAGGAAAATCAAAACCCCAACGTAGAACCAGCGGCTGTACAGAGAAGATCAACCATTTTTGAAGTAGCAGCAGAAGATATTACGGCAGAAATTGCAAACACATTAGAAGCAAACAAATTAAGTATGCTGGAGTACCGTTCCAAAATCGCCCGATTCTCCCAAAATTAAGGTACTCGCAGGTAGCAAAAGAGACCGTTACGCAAACCAACAGTGCCCTTAAGGAGAAACTGAGAGACTGCTCGTCGCTGGAAGACACATGTCATTTGTTTGCTTACTGTTTTAGAGCTGCTAGGCACTCCATTGAGACTGAAACTGTTAAAGAGAAACACAAAACAAATACAGAACCTCCATGGGTTAAAAGAATTCAATACAAAATAGAAAAATTTAGGAAGGAAATTGAACAGATTCATGCTTACCTCAATAGCCCTGAGCCCAAAACCAGCATAAAAAATATAATACACAAAATACACAAAAAAATTAAGTCCAAATATAACTCACCTGATAGGAATCAGCGTCTGTCATCTTATATGGAGGAGTTAAAACAAAAAATCAAAATGCTGGGAAATAGAATAAGAAGATACAAAGAGAGGGTTGCCCGGTACAAAGAAAATCGTATATTCCAACAAAATCAAAAGCTATTCTACCGAAACTTGGGATCGAAAGAAACAAAATATACGAACACTCCACCTAATAAAACAAACATGCACAAATACTGGACACAATTGTGGGGAACCAGAGTGGAACATGATGAAAGTGCGTTCTGAATCAAGAAAGAGGAAGACAGAACGGCCCACACTCAGGAAATGGAGGATATACGGATATCTTCCAAGAATGTTAAAGATGCCGCACCGAAACTGGCTAATTGGAAAGCACCAGGAATTGATAAAGTTCACGCATACTGGTGGAAGAGCTTCACATCGATTCATTAAATCTTCGCCAACCAACTAATACAATCCATGGAAGATCTACAAAAGATACCACCCTTCTTCACAAAAGGTATAACTCACCTCCTGCCCAAAAACGAGAAAGTCGAAAACCCCCAAAATTACCGACCGATTACCTGCTTGCCCATCGCATATAAAATACTCACTTCAATCATAGAGCAGAAAATTAGTTCCCACCTAAAAAGAAAACAACTGCTATCTTGGCAACAAAACGGCTGTAAGGTAAGAGCACGGGGAAGCAAAGAGTGGCTGATTATTGATACAGTGATCACTAACCATGCCAAACAGAGGAAAAGGAACATTTCGGTTGCTTGGATAGACTATCGAAAGGCATTTGATTCTGTTCCGCACTCGTGGTTACTTAAAGTACTAAACATCTACAAAATCAACAACCACTTGATTGAGTTTCTTGAAAAAGTTATGGAGACGTGGGAAACCTCCCTGAACGTGAATGTGGGGGCAACTCATTACACCACCGCAGGAGTGAGAATAGAGAGGGGTATTTTCCAAGGGGACAGTCTCAGCCCGCTATGGTTCTGCTTGACTCTAAATCCTTTTAGTAGTCTACTTGACGACAGCTATTGTTGTTACACTATATCCAGGGAGAGTAGATATGCAACAGGGTTTCTACGCCACTACTTCGAAAAACATCCGCTGGTTGGCGCTCTGGTCGGCCGTGACGTATCAGCGTGTATTGTATTTCATCTATCTTCGTCATCCATCTTGTGTTCTGTGACACATATCATTTTGTATTGTGTGTCGTCTATGTTCTGTGTGTGTGTGTGACGTAAGCAGTACATTAATACGATTAATTAAATTAGAAAAAAAAATTTCTACCACGGCGGGGAATCGATCCGGCTACCCACTATATCAAAGTCGTGTACCTTATCTGTTACACCACGGAGACCATTTTAATAATTGTAATATAAATGAATATAATCACAAATTTACGATTTTAACAAAAAAGTCTCATAAGAGCGTTACACACAATAAATATTCAATTGTATAGAATAGTCACAAAAAAGAAGTTGAAAAGATTATTAAAAAGAAAACCCCTACAACAATTCGATCCTAAAGTTCAATGATTTCATCAAACTCGCCGTGAAAGTTAAACCACACTGCCATCGGAAATTATAATAATATTGTTATAGCAATTACTCCAACAAATATGAATAACACATTATTCTACAACATGAAAGATGAGCAATACTCTTTCAATGACATGTATAATATTAGTACAATTATTCTACAACATGAAAGATGAACAATATTCTTTCAATGACATGTATAATATTAGTACAAATATTCATAGTATTAATTGGAATTTATTGAAAAATAAACATCTACAATTACCTAGTTTGAAAAACTTGTTTTGCAGCATATTTAATATCATTTGTGATTAAGTAATATCTGATATACGATAGCAAATGTTTCATACCGCCAATTACCTAGTTTAAAAACCTTGTTTTGTTAAAAATTGGATTTCATATGCAGTTACTATTCAAGGTGAGAGATTTGTTGTTAGTGAAAGTGAAAAACAAGTTATCCTATAACATTCTTATGACACACCTAGACAAATTTTATAGTTTATGAGGAAGGGAGTAAAACATATATATAATACATTGAACTTTAGAGAGTATTGGTAATAACATTCCAACAGTTAGTTGACAACAATACCATCAACAATAAATATTTATATAAGAGCTGCTTCTGGTGTGATTGAGAGATCTCTATAACCAAAAACAATGTAAGTTTTGTAATATACTGTTCATAATAGAACGTAAATATATTTGTACAACAACAATCTCTTGTTTTTATTACAGATGATTTTTTTAAATAAACTAAATAATATTTCTACTTCTACAGCTGCAAAGAAATCAATAATAAAATTAAAAGATCTACCACTAAATATTCCATATAAAATACGCGGAGTACGGATAACAAAATCAAAATTTGGTGACTCTGTATTAGTAGAATTAGATGAACAGGTAACGTTTCTACCACAGAAACATTTAGAGAACACGTTGAAGAGTTGAATAAGGGAAAACACTATATTTTTTATTGGTATTACCGAAACTTCCAATAACTACAACCCCATAACTCTTTTTAAAATTGAAGAAAACCATTAAAGGTAACATGTTTGTGAATCATATATATTTACACAGATTAAAAATATTTTTTACATTTCAGCAAACCATTAGAAGAAGAAGGACAACAACATCCGTTACCACCACAATCATCAGAGTGAGTATATTTCATACTAATAATTGAAAAATGTCTAACTTCAGTGGTACTTTACAAGAAATTGATGAAACTATAAATTCATTAAACAAAATTAAAACGTTTTCAAATAAAAATAAATGGATTTTATTAATTAATAGTGTTGGATTTGTTGGCGAAGGGCTTAAAAAGTCTAGTAGTAATAGAGTTAAGTGGAAAAACGTGAATGCTGCTTTTGAAAGTCGATTGAAAACGGGGGTTATTATAAATTTGAGTCATAAAGATATTAATTTTTTTTTTGCAGATGCTTCTAAAATTTTTAAAAAGAAAATATCAGCTGTTTTTAAGAAAGCACAAATCTTAAAGTTGAACACCACATTTTGTGGGGATTCTATTAAACAATCAAAAGACATGGAATTAGTAGATCGTAAATATTTTAGTACCCCCAATGTTGTTTTGAATATTGATGATGATTTATATCAGTGGTTCATTATGTAATGATGGGTATAAATAAATTATAATTATTAATATAATAATAATCATTGGAATTGGGACAACCGATATCATATAAAAAAATGAAATAATATACCTTCAGTTAGTTCGTTACGAAATTATATTAAACAAAAATGGTTGATAATTTCGTAAAACTAGGTTAGCGGAAGTTATACCGTAAGCTATTTCAATCGTAGTTAGAAGCATAATATAAAACAAAAAATTGGGAAATACCTGAACTCATATATGAAATCGCAAATTCATCAACCCACATATGGAGGTAACTGAAAAATTTAATGAAGGGGAAAAAGAAAGAAATTAAAAGATACCAGAGCTTGTTCAGCCGGCGCGGCGATTTGAACAACTCGGGTAGTTTCTGTGAATTTTGCGAAAATCACTAAATAAGTGATATTCTTTTTTTTCGTTGTTTGTTGTGTGCATATATTCTGGGCCTCCACGTCTGAGGAGAAGAGATTCGTCTCCGGTGAGTGATTTAAAAGTTTATTTAACAGACTAACCAGTTTTGAGGGATGTACATGCAGAATCAGGAAATGTAGAGATTGACTGAGAGTTGTCACATTGTACAAACTAGGAACCTGTCGGTACATTGCTTCTCGCTAACCAATACGTCTAAACTACTAATCAGATTTGTCAGGGTAGTATTTAGGGAAGTATTACAAAATATTGCCGCCGAAAATCATAAAAGGTCATCAACTGATCTACAGATCAAGAGGGCCAGTAAGAGCCGATAGTTTGTAACGGCTTCACAAGAAACTGTTTTTTATTTTATATATTTTTTTTGTTATTACTAATTTTTTTTATCTGATCAAATGGTCCCAGGCAGTTTAAATCATTTCATGTTATTTAAAAAACGTATACAGTGACATTTAGCGGATACATATTTGTTTAATAGAGGGAGGAACTAATCCTCAGTAGTTCATTATATTGTGGACGAAATTTCACTGTAACCGTGTGGACTAGTTCCATTAGATTTCGGCCGTATAGGCTAGATAATTTTTTTGTTTGGTTATTAATGAGAAAAAATCATATTTTAACGTGTTGTCTCAAGTTCTCTCATAAATTTCACATTGTTTATAATTTTACTAAAAACTAAAGGGATTGTAACTCCAGCGATTTTTTTGAGTTGATTCTTTTTGCTCCAATTAGAGAATAGGCTAATTTAACCTTTCTATATTTTCTTTAATTTTTTTTGCCTATTTTATTTGTTTGCTAATTATAAAATTCTAACTATCTTATAAAGGAGTGTATATATATATATATGGATTAGTTAAACTCAGGTTTTTCATTTAAATCACTCTAACCTTTTCTAAAAATAAATCCTCGTATTGTAAACCGAGGTGGGGCTTCAAGCTCTTTCGGAAAAATAGCTTAGACCGTTCGAAGGAATTTAAACAGGTCTTTAACGACCCGCAGGGTAACAAATATACATGTTACTGTTCCTATTTTAAACAATATATCAGAGTTTGCTGAAAAAGATAGCGGGTGGGCATTATCGAGAATAATTTTTTTGGAAGTTGCAATGAACAAATATGAAATGGGGGTGGGTTCGTCTTATGTTCCATTACCAAAACCAATTTTTCAAAAGCGTGCTATTATTAATGTTCGTAACATGGATCAAGCTTGTTTTTTCTGGGCAGTAACCAGTTTTTTTAACCCTTTTCGTAAAAATGATCATCTCGATCGTACCTCATCGTATCCACATTACTCTGAAGTTTTAAATATTGAAGGTTTGGACATTAAGATGCCTCTATCTCAAATTACAAAATTTGAAAAATTAAATAATTTATCTGTAAACGTGTATACTTTAGAATTGAATATGACATCAAAGTCATCATTTTACACAGTAGTCCCCGCCAGATTAACCAAAAATAAGCTTGAACAACATGTGAATCTATTGCTAGTTCAATCTAAGTATTATCCTCAGTTGAATGATTATGATGCGCTTCCCGTCGATGATGCAATCGAAAACATCAAGTACCACTATTGCTGGATAAAAATGTATCTAGATTAGTTTCATCTCAACTCAATAAATATAAGCAAAAAAAATATATTTGTGATAGATGTTTAAACTATTTTCACACTCAACAAAATTTAGACAAACATGAAATAGATTGTAAAAATATGAATGTTTCAAAAATTTCTTTTCCTAATTATACTCATGTTGAATTTAAAAATTTTATTTATAAGCAGAAATGTCCCTTTATTATTTATAGTGATTTTGAATCCATACTTAAACCCTATACTGATCATCAAAAAACGAGTAAAACTCAAAAATATCAAGAACATATTGCTTTTTCGGCAGGCTTTTATTTTAAGTGTGCTTATGATGAGATGCTTTCATATTACAAAGACAATCAAGGTAAAAACTGCATAGATTGGTTTACCAATCAGTTGATTGATGTAGCAAAATTTGTACAATCTAAACTTTCAAATATAATTCCCATGAATGTGAAGCCTAACATCGTAGGCGCACAGAATTGTCACATTTGTGAACATAAAATTACTAATGAAGATAAAATCGTTAGAGATAATGATCATTTTATGGGAGAATTTCGAGGATTCGCTCATCAAGCACGTAATTTAAATTTCAAGAAACTTTTTATTGTTCCAATCATCTTTCATAATCTAAGTTCTTATGATTCACATTTTGTTATAAGAGAAATTGCTAAACATGGTAAGGTTACCGTGTTGCCTATTAATAAGGAAAACTATATAAGTTTTACTCTATATGACTATGAGACTAGCATCAAGTTTAGATTTATAGACTCCCTTAGGTTTATGGGTGCAAGTTTAGACGAACTAGTATCCACAGAACGATTTTAAAAATTTAAAACACGAATTTCATGAATTAAGTGATCTTAAGCTAAAACTTCTAATGAAAAAGGGAGTTTTTCCATATGATTACATGGATTGTATGGAAAAGCTTGACGAAGTTAAATTACCACCCATTGGTAGTTTTTACAATAAGCTTAATGATTCGAATATTTCCATGGAACAATACGAGCACGCAAAAAATGTTTAGGAGTACTTTGATATTGCTAATCTAGGTGAATACAGTCGGTTGTACATGAAAACAGACATACTGCTTTTAGCGGACGTTTTTGAGCAGCTACGAAGTAATTGTCTCCAAACGTATCAGCTAGACTGCATGGTACTATAATTTACCCGCATATACGTGGGACGCAATGTTGAAGTATACTAAAATAAAATTAGAACTACTTAGAGACATTGATATGCTTTTGTTTGTTAAAAGAGGTATTCGTGGAGGAATAACTGTTTGCTCAAACCGACATGCTGAAGCTAACAATAAATACATGAATGAGAAGTATGACCCTCGAAAACCTTCCAAGTATCTCTTGTATCTCGATGTAAATAACCTCTATGGATGGGCAATGTCAGAATTCCTTCCTTATGAAAATTTTCAATGGGTAGATGATTACACTAACATTGACATTACTCAAATTGCTGACGACTCTCCAGAAGGATATATACTGGAGGTGGATGTAGAGTATCCTCAGGAGCTTCACGATCTTCATAGTGACTTCCCATTTTGTCCGGAGCACCGCAAGCCGCCGGGGGCAAAATTAGAAAAATGAATGACTACCCTGTACAATAAACATAATTATATCATACATTATAGAAATTTGAAACAGGCTTTGACACATGGATTAATTCTAAAAAAGTACACCGAATTTCGAAATTTAAGCAAGCTGCATGGTTAAAACTTTACATAATGTTAAATACTCAACTAAGAACGGACGCCACTACAGCTTTTTCAAAAAATTTATACAAATTAATGAATAATGCGGTATTCGGTAAAACCATGGAAAATATAAGAAGGGTTGTGAAGTTGTCAAGATCATATTTAGGACGTTATGGAGCTAAAAATTTGATTGCTAGTCCCCAGTTTCATTCTAGAACCATTTTGGACGAAAATATGGTTGCTATAGAATTGAAAAAGGCTAATCTCATCTTCAATAAGCCCCTGTACGTTGGGATGGTAATTTTAGACATTTCAAAAATATGCATGTACAATTTTCAGTTTTCATATTTGCTTCCCAAATTGGGGAAAGAAAAATGTATACAGATACAGATAGTTTTACGTATGAACTTCAGTGTAATGATGTTCACGAAGAAGTGATAAAGTCTGATATTCATATGTTTGATACTAGTGATTATGTTGAAGGTAACTGTTATAACATACCATTGGTGAATAAAAAAGTATTGGGGTTATATAAGGATGAATGTAATGGTTTTATTATGACTCACTTTATAGGGTTACGCTCAAAAATGTGTGCTTTTAAAGTTCAGGGAGGTAAAATTGTTAAAAAATCTAAAGGGGTAAAGAGAAATGTAGTAAAAAATAAAATTACTTTCAAAGATTACGTGAACTGTTTAAAAAATTGTAAATCAATGATAATTTCTCAAAATACAATACGGTCTTATGCACATAAATTATTCAGCATTGAGCAAAAGAAAATTGGACTGTCTCCTGAAGATGATAAGCGATCACTAATTCCGGAGTCCTTTGATACGCTTCCCTGGGGTCACTATACATTGAATACCACTGAATGATTGATTTTTTTGATTATTTGTATTCGAAATGTACTACCCACTTTGTTACAAATAACGACAGTTAATTTCAAAGGCATTTGACACACTTCCCTGGGGTTATATAAGTAGTCAGTAGTAAGTTTTTGTTTTAGAAATATCCATCATGAGTTTGGAGGAGATGTGCATTGAAACTATTTGTCTAAGAATTAATCATTACCTAAAAATTCAACTCTGAATATTATATCATAATTATTTATAAAATATAACTGAGAGTAGTTGAGAAATTGTGTAACTTTGTAATTTTATAATTTTGTGAAATAAAAACATAGTATATTAAACATATTTTATTTACATCAAACATGTATTTGTTTAATACGTTTCCCTTTCAGATCAAGTGACATCAGAAGTGGAAATAAAACAAACTAATTTCAATCAATCAATTTATTACATTATCTAAATCGTTCACAACTTTAGGTTTATAGAAATATATAAATTCTCTAAGGGCCACTGACATTATACTATTACTACAATCACAAATAGTGTACAATAGTTCAAATTTACTCAAATGTCCATTATTTTTAGCGAAATTCCTGATAATTTCAATCACATTTCTATAGATTTCACATAAATCTAGAGATTCTAAATGAGCGAGACGATGGGAAATGAGACAATTATCAACTTGTATAATTTGAAGAACATCTTGTATTCGTAGAAGGAAACTGATGCCGTGTTTAGTCACTTCCAACCATTTAACATCATCAAATATTAGTTGTCGAATAGTGCAATAGTCTCCACAACGTATCGTCTCTGGTTTATATTCTTCGTATAATGCTGGAAGTGGTGCACTTATAAATGAATTATTATTTGAAATATTGATAAACGTATCCCATTCGTAAGTGCTGAAGGAGATTTTTGTATCAGCGTATGCGAGAGTGATTACACTAGTAATCGTTTGTGCTGGACTTAGACCACATCCAATTCGAAAATTCGTATCCGTTAGAATACTCGCTATAAAGTAAGTAGTGCTTTCCCATTTTGGAAGCAATTTTATACTTTTCTAAAATATGATCTAGTTCAGCATCATGAGTATAACTTTCTGAAGCACTACTACTACTAATACTACTATAACCACTATCTTGAGAATTCATATTGACGACTAACAATCTAGCTTGCAGATCTCTCCAATTTATATCTACTCCTATCTCTTTGAGGATAATAATGTCCCCGCTACAAAACCTTGTATTCACATGCGACAATCAAAGTGAAAGTAGTTACACAACAACATCTGTGTTTTCTATCCAACTGTTATGTTTTTGACTTAATTCAACCATTTAACATACATCTTGTTGCCTTTTCTTCTAAGCACCTTTTCCACCAAGTAAACGTCTGGATTTAACGTTTTCTGCAGCTCTTGCTCGTAAAACCCTCCACTGATTGATATACCATATATGTCTTCAAGCAAATACGTGATAGGATTGGTAATTTTGATTTTAACGATTTTGAATAGTTCGGTTGTCCAATTGGGTGTATATCCTATTTCAAATACATGTTTCGACTTGCTTATACGAACAATATCACCAACTTTGAATTTTCGCGCACCTACAATCTTTAGATGTTTATAGGTTTTGTTTAAAATAGTTTTTTCGTTGGATTTATTGACTTGGGAAGGTTTATACTTGGTAGTTGAATGCTTTGTATAATTGTATTTCTTAGTTATTTCGGGTAGAATGTCTATCCATTTATAGGTACCATTTAAACTGGAATGTTTATATAGTTTTGATTTCAATGTTCGTATTACTCGTTCGGCCATAGAAGCCTTTTTCGTAATACACTATAGTGATTAATTGCATGTTTTTTCATTAATTGTTGAAACTTGTTGTTGTAAAATTCCGTTCCTTGGTCTGATTGAAGATTTTTGGGAGTTCGTCTTGTGTGAGCGATAATGTCTGAGAATGCACGAGTTAGCTCTTCACCGGTCTTTGTCTTTAGCGGACGTGTCCACAAAAACGCATTTCAACCAAATCCATTTGCCATAAATCGTCTATACCTTTGATAATTGTACGTCTGCGCGGATAATTTTCACGTATCGGTTTGTGGAGTTCGTTTACAAGCTGAATTTTGGATGACATGCTTCGTAAGCGCATACACGTTCTCTACTGATGATATCTTTTCGATACTATTTGATACCTTTCTTCAAGTAATCTGTTCGTAATTCGTTTATGGATACTTCAAGCTCATTGATTTTTCCCTGGAGTTATTGTTGTATATCTTTTAAAAATATTTCCCCAAAACCTTGAATAAAAGATTTAAATTCATGTCTCATATAATCTTTGGTCACAACAATCACATCATCGACGTACTTTTTAGTTGCCATATCTCGAGCTGCCTGCGACGGGCGGATTTCTTGAAATAAATGAATTAATGTAGAGGATTTCATCTCGGTTATTTTCTACCTTCTTTTCTAATGTAGGAATTAGTGTTCTATGAAGTTCTTGCACATCATTATGATACACTTGCATTTGCTCATCGACATAAAGTTTATTGGCAGCATCGCTATTTGTAGTCGGCGCCTTAACATTACAGATTCTCACATTTTCAGCATCAATATTACCGTCCGAAGTGTGTGGATATGATACTTTCGACATATACGGTGTAATCCGTTCATTAGCATGACGACGACGGTGTCCGAGCTTATCGAGAGGCATGATTGAAATGAATAGACTTTCTTTGGTTATTCTATTATATTTGCTTCCTTTAGTTCATTTATGATGGCAACTATTTCGTTGTCGTTGGACGTATTACCTGCCTCTTTTGAAGCAATCAATAATTTCAAACGTTCAACTAATTCATTTGGATCATCCCAATAAATATATTCCATAGGTTTTTCGTTGCACGTTAAGCCAAGTCCGTTTCGCTTATTAATTGGAATTGATTTTAGGCGAGTTCTTGTTGACATGGAGCCAGGTCGTTGAATTGGAGACGTATTTTGTGAACTACTGGGTGCTGAGTCTGATCGCGGAATTTTAAATAATGGTTTAATTATATATTTGTATTTGTCAGTACTTGAACCTTTAAGACGATTAAGAGTATCAAGATGGACTTGTGTATTGTTTAACATAATTTTGTAATGTTTTAGATCTTCCTCTTTATAATGGGGATCGTTGTAAAATAAAAGCTCATACAATACTTGAGTTCCAGGTAAGTATCCCGCCTCTTTTTTAACATCCTGTAGCACGTTTATATTACCGTTTGTTTTATCAAAGGCAATTCGACGTTTACCCAACATCCACCCAAACATATCATCATAGATAGGACCGTAATTTTAGTGAATTTTATCATCTTTTTGAAAATAATCCTCAATGTATTTTAAACTGATATATATTCTTGAAAAGCTTCATATGAAACGGTAGCACGCATCTCCTCTGGTGATTCGGGGCGTATAATATTCTTTGCCTCATCTGTTTCAGCTACAGATTTCGATTCGAGAAAAGATGGTGGTACAAACATATCATCATCTAGTTTTTCTTCTTTCTTTACTTCCTCCTCCTCATTTTTAATTGGATTCAAATTTGAAATGGTTTTCTGCAATGTCTTTGAAGACTCTACAATTTCCTTCAATGGCATAGATATTGGTTTGAAGAGTTTATTAAGAGACTCATCGTGCTCTGATTTACCCAATTTCAAAGCTAAATATTTTTTGCGAATGGATCTGGCTAGTTCAGCCACCTTTTTCTTACGCAAGGCAGCAGCTACTTTATCGTCTGACATATTAATGTGAACTGAAGACTTAGCTTAAATCTTTATGTATTTATCAAATCCTTGGCAATATCTACCATTATTCAGAGCAAAATCTTTTACTATTGCTAAAGTTCCATAGTTGTCTGACAACCAACATTGATAACACATTTTTTTGAATTTTTCGAAAGTCATGTCTGGAGAAACATGTTCGTCGTTTGAGATTAATTTCGTCTTGCTTGAATAGTACAATCAAATTACAATTATCTCGTATGAGCTGTTTGGGAATTTTCGAATATGTCTGATAAAGATAGGCAGCATCTATATCCTTATGTCTACACATGGATAATATTCTCGAATTTTCTGTTGTCCATCACACGCTACATCATCGAATAGAAAGACGGAGTTTGGTTGAGCTTCTTCCGGGCTAGTAATGTCCTCATTGTCTTTGAATGGAAAATACCCAACGCCTTTGACTTGAGCTCTAACATCTTGCAGCAGTTGATATTTTGGTTGAAATAGTGACTTTGAATAAACATAAATATTTTTGAATCTTGCACCATTTGGATTGAACAGAAGTGCCAACATTATATTCGTCTTTCCACACCCACTTGGTCCACATATTATAGCTCTAAATGAGTTTGGTAGTAGTTTTTCATGTTTACCAACAGTTGGTTTAGATGTAAAGTCCAGATTTTCAATGGGTAGCGTCTGTTCTTGTTGAACGATCTTCATCTTGTGATGGGTGCTATTAAAGTATTTTCAATATCTATATCTATTTATATATATGGATGTCATTTCATCGTCTCAGATCAGTCTTAATGTTGGTGTTTGAGGGAGAAGGTCTTTTCAATTCTCTAATCAATAAACTACCATTCGAACTTCATCTACCCACCTACAATTATTGTGGACGTAAGTGATGATGATGATAAAAATAACTTGTTAACTGTTGAAGACTTATACTCTTATACTCTCTCCATTTACAGCAGGAACAAAGTTACAAAAACGACTTGTGGTGACGTCGGTATTAATCCCTTAGACGACGCCTGTAAACAACACGATATCGCTTATTCCCAAAATAATATTCTCTTGAAGAACGCCACAAAGCAGATAAGGGGTTGGACGATAAAGCTTGGGCTCTAGTCAAATCAAAAGACGCATCTTTTGGTGAAAAGAATGCTGCATTACTTGTTACGGGCGGCATAAAGGTTAAACGAAAGTTGGGAATGGGAAAACGTCGTTCCTTCCATCGAGATGTTGTGATAAAGGTAGGCAAATCCATGAATATGGGAGCATCTTTGAAAGAAAGCGCCTTGTTTGCAGCCAAATCACTTATTCGACAGTTTGGAGGATCAAACAAAATTGATGTTTCTCGCGTGATACCTGTAGTGAAATCTGGAGGTTTTCTACCACTTATACCTCTGTTTGCTGGACTTTCAGCTTTTGGAGCGTTATCGGGTGGAGCTGCAGGGGTGGCAAAGACCGTCATTGATGCCAATAATGCTCGAAAGAAATTGGAAGAAGATATACGTCATAATAAGGCTATGGAACATGTCGGAAATGGTTTATATCTGAAAAAGTATGGCGGAGACAAAGGATTTGGATTGTATTTAAAAAAGTCAAAAAACTCTCGATGAAGCTACCCAATCGTCCACTGTACGACATTGATATTGCACGTTATGCAAAATTATATAAAATTAAACATTTTCGAGGTGTTTTCATGCGAGACTCTCTAACTAAATCCGCTCCTCGACAACAAGAATGTGCAGTGGTTAACTTGGACTCATCCAAACATAACGGAACACATTAGGTGGCATACATAATGAAAAACAATGTCGTTGAGTATTTCGATTCATTTGGTAATTTGAAACCGCCCAAAGAACTTGTAAAGTATCAAATCTGTACCTATCGAATGGAACACTTATGGCCGAAACGGAGGGTTTTTTACTGGCCATACAAGATCAAGTAATAGGCACACTAAACTACAGACGATTCATCATCCGACAGGAAATCCCATCCGATAGTTGCAGATTATGTCACGAAAAAACAGAGACCATTCAACACCTATTGGCAGGATGCTCCTACTTGGTATCTCGGGACCACAAGAAAAATCACGATGATGTAGCCAAAATATTCCATCAGGCAATCTGCATAAAATACGGCCTCCTGACAGAACAAGTCCCCTATTACAATTACACCCCGAAAGAACAACTTGAAAACCAAAATGCAAAAGTATACTGGCGATAAAATGATAATTACAGATAAGGAAATAGCGCACAATAAACCAGATATACTTGTACTAGAAAACAAGGGAGGACAGCTAATATAATAGACATCACCATACCTAACGGTCACAACATTAAAGAAGCTAGGACCCAAAAAATACACAAATATATTGACTTGGCGCACGAACTAAAGGATGCTTACCAATTGGAACACGTAACCATACATCCGCTGGTTATCTCAACTACTGGTCTCGTAGAAGTACACTTACAAAACGAGTAAAATAAACTGAAATTGGAAAATGTTGATAAGAATATAATTGCCGCCAAACAAGCAGCTATATTGAGAACATGCCGAACCGTCCGACGAGTGCTCACACATGACTAGGCTGCTGAAACCTTGAGAATCCCAGCCTGGACATGCCAATCCTCCACTGACAAGTGTGAATTAATAAAAAATAATAATAATAATAATAATCCGACGGAGAGCAAACTGGCGTCGCCACCGCCCCCAGCCCGAGGAGATAACATCATTAATAAATCCAAACGCGAGCACCATCAGTGTTTGTTAGCCTGGCACCCCTAAGGGAGTAATGGGGGTAAAACCTGCTGGGTTAGCAGCCCCGTAAGTGATATTGTAAATTGCTTTACGTATACGAGCAAAAATTTATTCAGACGGGGTAGAGCTCCAGGCTGGCTCTATTCGGACCCGTCAGGATCAGCCTGACCTGCAGCAAGGTGAAGCAAGTGGCGCCGCTGCAGGCTCCGGGACCACAAGTAGGCAATCGGAAATGGAATCGATTGAAGGAAGTGTCGAAACTCAAGATGCGAGATTAGCGCATCATGAAGATGTAGCTCCTCCAGAGAATCGACAAGAGCACACAGCGAGCCGCAGAAGATGGACCAAACATGAAAATGAGGATATCATGCGGGCTTACTTCCTGGGAACTGAATGCGAGAAAAATAAGCGGGGTTTCCGCAAAAAGATGCTAGTGGAATGGAGAAGAATAAAACCAGACTCCACCCTAAGCGAAAGCCAATTGGCGAATCAAATGTATGCCATTAAAACCCATAAACTCCTTACACAACTCGAAGTAGACAGCATTAGAGACCACATTCAAAGATAACAAAGTGCAAGAAGGATACCAAACTTATCTATTATAGACGTTCAAGAAGAAAATACGGAAAACAACATTACGATACAGGAACATGATCCTGAAGCAAAAGAAGGAAATGAAGTAAAAAGACACATAAAGGATACATTTTATAAGAATCTAACCCTTTACGATGAAATTGATCCGGAATGCAGACCGAAATTACCAAAAATAAGACCGAATAGAAAAACAGAACAAGTACTAAAGACAATTAACGCAGAGATACCCATGCTGCTTGGTGAAGAAGACCCAATTCTAAAGACACAGCTTATAGTATACAGTGCAGCCATAACTGCGGTTGAGGTAATGGGGCAAAAAATGAGAGAGGAAAACGCAGTTAATAAAAACCAGGAACCAAGATGGAAAAAGAGAATCAAAAAACAAATCAATGATATTAGAAGTAATCTGACGAAATTATGCACGTGGGAAAAAGACAACAATAGCAAGAAAGTGAAAATAGAAGTCAAAAATTTCCTAAAAACCAAGAATATCAAGGTCGGAGACGAGAACTTTGAAACAAAAATAGCAGTCCTAAAAGATCAACCGAAGCAGCGAATAGCAGTGCTTGGGAAGAGATTAACCCTTTCACTGCGGCTAGGCTATTTGAAAGCTGTGATTGCTGTGCGGCTGTTTCGAGGTACTGCTGATCAATACGGTTCCCGCAGTCAAGCGCTAAAGAGTATCGCGTACTAACACGATTCTCGCAGTGTATCGGTATATTTGAAACAGGACCGTCTCTGTTGTTTGCTGTACAAAAAAAATGACAACCAAATTTAGAAATATTTATATTTAAATAATTTGATAAAATAAAAAACAAAAGGCTAAAATGAAATTTTCGGAATTTGCTTTAATTTTATAAAAAGATATGAGAAACTTGCAAATCGAAAAAAGTGTTATAAGAATGTTATAAAAATTAGAAATATTTCATAGTGTGGTATTTCTCGAAGCATGGTATAATGCATAACGGCACGTCACATTTTATACACGTATAACGAGTTTCTTTACGGATTTTTTGTTTCGCACATACAACACATCGCTTAGATGGTGGTCTTTTATTTTCTTCTGGGACCTGATACATTGCCGGAAAATGTCTTTCAATGAGGCGTAATGGTGAATGACCATCATCGGACTTTCTACTAGTTGATGCTCGGGGTTTAATTTTTTGATGTTTAGCGATTATGTCTTTTACGAGTTGTAATTGAAAATCCGCAATTGGAGCGTTTTTACCACTGGTAATATCATATAAAACATTGGAGTTCAGCACAGTCAAATCCAATAAATGAAAAAATAACTTCTTGTACCATTTCAATGTCTATCTAACCGATTCAACAGAACTAAGAAGCATGTCCGTTTTATCTACAGCACCCATATTACTATTGTATTCAACAATACATTGTGGTTTCTCAATAGAAACATTTTCTCTGTTTTTTTTACCGGTATCTACCATGGTGCTAGAATGTTGTGTGCTCAGCATCCTAACATCTCGTTTATCTACCCACTTCATTGCCTGCATATTTGTTGTCTTGTAGCTAATACACTGACCTCTACTCAATTTTTCGCTCATAGGTGGCGTATGTTTTCTATTAGCTTTTACTGTGCCACATGCATTAGTTTGATCTGCATGTAGTCTTTCAAATAAAAGTGGACTGGTATACCAATTATCGACGAACAAAGTGTGTCCTTGGTTTAAATAGGGCTCCATTAACGTGTATACAATATTTCCCGATTTTCCCAGTTCTTCGTGGTAGGTTTTAATTTCGGTTTTAGATCCTGTGTAAATAATAAAATCCAGGATATATCCTGTCTCACAGTCGCACAAAATAAATAATATAATGCCAAATCTGTGCCTCTTGGATGGTATAAATTGTTTAAATGCTAGTCTTCCTCTGAAAAGCATCAAACTCTCATCTATACAAAGATTCCTGAAGGGAGACAGTAACTGCTTATAGGTAGACTTTAAATGGTCTATAACTAGTCGCAGTTCAAAAAGACTATCTTCATTGTCAACTTCATTGCTGTCAGAAAAATGTAACATACGTAATAAATTTAAATATCTATCCCGCGCCATAATTTGAGGAAAAATGGGTGTGGACAAAAAAGTGTCAGTTGACCAATAAGCATCAATTTTTTGTTTCTTCACTTGAGCCATAAGAATAGATACAGCTAGAAAACAATACATCTCATCCACATCTGTGTTTTTTCACTTCGTGATGCGAGATTTTACTTCTATATCACCATGTTCCACAACGTGTTTGTAGAAATTGTTAATTTGTACAATAATTTTTCCCATTAACTCCTCAGAAAAATATAAATGAAAATTTGTCACCAAGAAAGGGATGAATGTTTGGCTCCAAGTTTCCCTCCTTCCATTCAAACATCGATGTTTTTTGACGTTTGAGACGTTTGGCTTATTGACCGGAACCTCCTGGCTCTGCATTTGATAAAGAAGTTACAACCCTTTCATCCCCATGTTCACTGTCGCAGCTATCATTTCCCAAGTCAGATTCATTGCGCAAAAATTCATCTTCACTATCACTATTCATTAATATTTCATAAAGTTCCTGCTCGGTTAAATTTTTTTTCGGGACATTTTAAACTACACACGCTAACGAATTGAATAAAAGTATTAGTTTTCAATGTGTTTACGAAGAAAGCAGGATATTTTAAAACACTTAATAATATTGCTGATGGCTCCGAAAGTAGCATAAATAAAAACAAAAAAGCAATAAGTTCGACTCTGAAAAAAAATCGCTGATTTATACGGTTCCCTAGAATTTTAAACATCATTTAAAACTTTTGAAATAAAACAGGAACAGTCTATAGGCAACACATAATACGTAATGAATCTTAGTTTCATCCGTTTTCCGCAGTAAATGCATTAAAATGCTTCGCGTATTTATACGGTTCCCGCACTCAGGCCACGAAAATATTTTACGTGTATATACGGTTCCCGCAGTGAAAAGGTTAAGAAGGTACAACAAAAGCTACAAAAGAAGAGAACAAAATAAGACATTCTTTAAAAACGAAAGGGCATTCTACCAATAATTAATCTCCAACAAACAGAAGATCGAAAATATGCCAGACAAAAACAAGCTCGCGGAATTTTGGAAAAATACATGGAAAACAAAAGGTGAACATAACAGGAGAGCCACATGGTTAGAAGCTGAGAAGAAAACCTGTGAAACAATAGAAGCTATGGAAGAAGTGAAAATCACAGAAAAAGATGTAGAAAATATTATCTCAAAAACACACAATTGTAAAGCGGCTGGAGTTGATCATTTGCACAATTACTGGTGGAAGAATACGGCAGTATGGAAAATGTTAGCAGCACAAATCAAACGTATTATAAACAATACCGAGACGATGCCTGGATACCTAACAAAAGGAATAACGTTTATGATCCCTAAAACTGTGAAAACAGAAGACCCTAAGAATTATCGCCCCATCACATGTTTGCCCACCTTATATAAAATAATTACATCTGTCATTGCAAATAGAATAGAAAAACACCTCAGCGGACAGAAGATACTTACAGAAGAACAAAAAGTAAGCCGAGCCCGAACACAAGGATGCAAAGAACAGCTCTTAATAGATAGCGTGGTTACACAAGATGCAAGACACCGACAAAAAATATTGCTGTGGCATGGATCGATAACCAAAAGGCATTCGATTCAGTTCCTCATAGTTGGCTGATCGAAGTCCTGGAAATATACAAGGTGCACGAAGGAATTGTGGAGTTTCTTAAAACATGTATGGCAACCTGGAGAACAAAACTGCTTGTTAAATACACCCAAACAGCAAATAACAACTGAGGAAATATCGATACAAAGCGGAATCTTTCAGGGAGATTCGCTTAGCCCGCTGTGGTTTATACTCAGTCTTAATCCACTATCGAAAGCTCTTTGTCAATCGGCTCTGGGATACAAACTTAAGAAGGGCGATCATTGTTATAACGTATCCCATCTTTTCTATGTAGATGATCTCAAGCTCTATGCCTCAACAGAGAACGATCTAAATCGATTAACTAGCCTTACGGAAATATTTAGCACTGATATAAAAATGAAATTTTGATTGGACAAATGTGCCAAGTTGGTAGCTCGTAAGGGAAAACCTCAGGAAATTGACAACTTAGAAAATGAAAATATTCGCTATCTAAACAAAGGCAGTTATAAGTATCTGGGCTATGAACAGGAACTAATAATAGAATGAAAATCTGCAAAAGAAAAATTAAATAAAACCTTAGTAACCTGAGTGTCCAGCATTCTACGTACGGAATTCACTGCAAAAAATAAAATAAAGGCCGTTAATTCATGGGCAGTGCCTGCGATAACCTACTCACTTGGGGTAATTGGGTGGTCACAAACGGAACTTGAAGCTGCAAATAGATCCATCCGAGTACAACTGACCAAGTTCAGCATACACCATTCAAGAGAATGCATTGAGAGGCTGTACATGCCATGAAGCATGGGTGGTCGATGCCTACTAGATCTCAAAACTTTATATCACAGACAAATAAATGAACTAAAAAAGTACTTTAAGGCCAAAACAGAGATGTCAGAGATGATCTGTGTGCTGGATCACTACTCGCCGCTTAATCTGTCCGCCGGAGAAGGGGTCCCTGTACCAACTTTGGCTGAACGAAAAACTGCTTGGCTGTCAAAACCATTACACGGTAGATTTCCCAATAAACTAAATGAAGCTGATCTCAATTCTTCAACGGAGTGGCTTCGGAGGGGACAATTATTCGGGGAAACAGAAGGATTCATGGTAGCAATACAAGACAACGTAATTGCGACCAAAAATCATGTTAAATTTGTACATGGAGTACAGCTGGATAACGATCTGTGCAGACTGTGTAATAGACATGCGGAAACAATAGAGCACATTATCTCAGGATGCAGTTACCTTGCTCCAACGGAATATCTCCAACGCCATAATTTGACGGCGAATATAATCCATCAAGAACTGGCAATACTCTGCAACCTGAAAGAACAAAAAGAACGTTATTACAAATATGTCCCTTTTCCCGTCCTTGAAAATAATACTTTCCGTCTATACTGGGACACAACAATACAAACTGACAAAACTGGACAAGATTGGATACTTCGTAGATGTTGCTCATCCGAACGATCACAACCTGAATAAAGCAGAAAGAGAAAAGGTTAATAAATATTTCGAACTAGTCGAAGAATTCAAAGTTACTAATAATTTTAAAAAAGTTGAAGTTCTACCGATAGTCATCTCTGCAACCGGATTAGTAACAAAGAACTTAAAAAAATACATCGAAACGTTGAAAATGAATCATAAAGAAGTGTTCCCCGAAATGCAGAAATTTGTCGTACTGGAAACGTGTAGAATTGCCAGGAAAACTCTAAACTTACCTAAAAATATGTGACTACGAAATCCTGCTAGAAGAATCGCAAGTTTCGAACAACGTGAATGATCATGAATCCCACGTTGTGGAGCAGCCCCGCAAGGGATGAAACGGAAAATAATAATAATAATAATTGTTTTTAAATGAAACTCACGGTCTCTAGTTAATTCCACAATATGATAATATATGAGCATATTCCACGAAGTAAGGGTCGAGACAGTCAATTTCAATAATAATAATGTTTATTTAAGGAATACAATACAATAAACAATTTACAAAGTAATTATTGTTAAAAATACATGGAAAAACATAAAATCACTGAAGCGCCAAAGACGTTTGTACGTGATATTTTCACATAATTAAAAAATACACTTATAAAACACCACAAAATATGCAATAGACATTATTAAAACGATAAATAAACACCCACCTACAATTTAAGCATACATAATTATTGGGAATTTAGTTGTCTGAATTAGATAAAATCAAAAATCGGTGAAACAGTCACAATAGGGTAAATTGACCAAATCGGGACAATTTTACTTTATAATTCAAAGTGATAGAATCAAGTAGATTCCTAACATCAAATACAAAATTTAAGGTCGACTAGATTATTGAATATTTTTCTGTCAGTATTGTACATCCATTTCTTTATAGGGCGTTTAAATGTTCTATGGTTATTAATGTCTCTCAAGTTGAGCGGTAAAATATTATAAATTTTTGCTGACAGAAATTCCACTGAGTGTTGACCGATTGTTTTCTCACATATTGGAATATTGAAGTTTTCTTTTGCTCTCGTATTGTGACAATGTGAAACTGGTTGTACTTTTATTTTATTTTTATGTATATATGTGAATATGTTTTCACAGAAAATTTGTCTCACATCAGAGATGTTATTTTGTGAAAAAAGTTTGTCACTAGAAAACCTTATATCTTTTTTATAAATGATTCCCAGTATCCACTTTTGTAATACATTAAGCTGTAAATTGTTGTCTGTTAGACCTCCCCAGCCTAGGATACCATACTGCAACTGAGATTGCACCAACGAGAAATACAAAATTTTAAGGTTTTTCAATGTCAAGAAATCAGCCAAGAATCTGAATATAGTCAGCAGACCTCTCAATTTATTCTTGACGATGTTTACTTGTAAGTCCCACCTTAAATGTCTATCTATTACAATTCCTAAGTATTTGATTCGATTTTTTTTCAAAAATTTGTACTGGGTCATCAATTATTAATGGTCCCAGATGAGGAAGGTGATTGGAGTAGGATGTGAACGGTAAGTAATTTGTTTTTTTGGCTGTTTGCAGTTAATTTGTTATATTTGAACCAGTTGCATATTTGTCTTAAATCCTGTTCTGCTAATACTTTGAAGTCTTTCCAGATTTCACCCTTGTAACGTTCAATTTTAACGTTAAATTATTTGTTGAAAAAGTGACCAGAACGGGTTTTGATACTGTGACTCCGGAGTCCGTGGACTCCGGAGCTTCACGGACAATATTGGGTGGAGAAGGCTGAGAATTGTTCCGCAATTTAGGATTGCCGTTGTCTAAAAGTGGAATTAGTATTTGTACTGTTGCTAACGGGGATTCTGTTCAAATTATTGGTACGGTCGAACTTTATATTGTTTTGAGAGGTCGTCTTCGTCTTGTACAAGCTTTAGTAGATCCTCAGTTAGCACATATTCTCATTTTAGGAGTAAATTTTTGGAATATTATGGGTATTATTCCTGACCTTCGTCACAATGAGTGGCATTTTGCGGCTGAACCTGCTCTACTTAGTGCGATAGGACATATTACTTCTAGAACGTTGCTCTCTTCATTGGAGCAGCATAGGCTTAAATCTCTAATAGATAGAAATATAGCATTGATCGGTGATAAGTTAGGATGTACAAATCGAGCTGAGCATGTAATTGTCACTGATAGCTTACCAATCAAACAGCGCTATTATAGGGTCAACCCGGTAGTGCAAAATCAGATAGATATAGAGTTGGATAAGATGCTTAAATTAGGGGTCGTTGAACCCAGTAATAGTCCATGGTCTTTGCCGATATTGCTAGTCAGGAAAAAGGATGGCTCATATCGGTTTTGCGTAGACTACAGGAAGCTTAACGCAGTAACTGTGAGAGATAGTTATCCTCTTCCCTTAATTTCTGACACTCTGAATGAATTTAGAGATATCAGATATCTTTCAAGTTTGGACGTGAAGTCAGCTTATTGGCAAGCTCCTGTTGCCGAGTCTTCCCGTCAGTATACGTCTTTCACTGTACCGAACAGAGGGCTATTTCAATTTAAAAGGCTTCCTTTTGGGTTACATAATGCTCCAGCAACATGGCAGAGATTAATTGATAACGTTTTGGGCCATGGCCTCGAGCCCCATGTTTTCGTTTATCTTGATATCGTTGTGTGTACCCAAACTTTTGGAGACCATCTTAAGATATTGGATGAAGTTTTTCGGAGGCTTAGGGAAGCGAACATTACGGTCAGTATTGAAAAATGTTAATTTTGTCGGCCAGAAATGCGTTATCTGGGATATGTGGTTAATCGAAATGGTTTACATGTTGATCTCGACAAAGTAAAAGCTATGTTATCAATGAACACTCCGACTACTGTTTCTGAGGTTCGTCGGATTGTAGGCACCTTCTCATGGTATCGAAGGTTTATCCCAAATTTTTCGACTATTATGGCACCTATCACCAACCTTATTAGGAAAAATCGTGTTTTTGAATGGACTCAAGATTGTGAGATGTCGTTGCGACACATTAAGGAATGCTTGGTTTCGGCACCTATCCTTAGTTGTCCTAATTACTCTAAATCGTTCGTAGTTCAAACAGATAGTAGTGGTTTTGTCCTTGGCGCTGTACTTAGCCAGCCACACGATGAAGGAGATAAAGTAATCTGTTATCTCAGCAGATTACTAACCCCTCAAGAAAGGAACTATTCGACTACAGAACGAGAATGCCTAGCGATAATATGGGCTATTGAGCACCTAAGACCCTATTTGGAAGGAGTGCCTTTCACTGTGATAACTGATCACTACAGTCTAGTTTCGTTACAAAATTTACAGAGTCCGAAGGGTCGCTTAGCTCGATGGACGGTCAAGATGCAGCAATATGATTTTAAAATAATCCATAGGAAAGGCAAGGATCACGTTGTACCTGATGCGTTGTCTCGGTCAGTTCCGTTTATAGATGAAGTTATGGTAGGAGGTAAAGAAATAGTATATCCTGTTTCAGACGGCTCTGGTGAGAAATGGTACCAGTCGATGGTTGGAAAGGTCAAAAATAATCCCCTGAAATTTCCGTCTTGGCGTGAAGAAGATGGTCGTCTTTATAAGCATGTAGTTGATAGGTATACTAAATCCTTGGCTCCATCCGAATCTTGGAAAATAGTACTTCCAAGGGTTGATAGACACCGTATAATTTCGATTGCTCATGATCCTCCAACTTCAGGTCACACTGGAGTTTTTAAAACTTTTCACAGAATCGCTACTCGGTATTATTGGCCTAAGATGAGGTCAGATATAGCTAAATATATCAAGCATTGTGCAGTGTGCGCTGCCCATAAGGTGTCTCAAGAAAGACCAGTTGACAAAATGATATCACACTCAAAAATTGACAGACCTTGGGAAATAGTGTGCACCGATTTAATTGGTCCGTTACCTAGATCAACTAGGGGAAATTGTTTTATATTGGTGGTCACAGATTATCTGTCGAAGCATACTTTATTATTTACACTTAGGAAAGCTATCGCTTCCAGAATTGTACGCGAGATCGAAGGGAAGGTATTTCTTGTTTATGGAGTTCCAAAAATAATAGTTTGTGACAATGGCCCTCAATACCGTAGTAGGGAATTTTTCCGTCTTGCTTCTAAGTAGAACTGTCACTTGAAATTTAATGCAAACTATCATCCCAGAGCCAACCCATGTGAAAGAACTAATCGTGTTATTAAAACTATGATTGCGTCGTATATTTCTGATAACCACCGCAATTGGGACGAGCATATTGCACAAGTTTCTTGTGCCATACGCACTTGCACTCACGAGGTTACTAAGCTAAGACCATATTTCGTGAACTTTGGTTGAAACATGATGTTGTCAGGAGCCGATTATAATTCGATTAAAGCTGATTGCTCAGACGATGGCACGCAGACTCCAGAAAAAAGTAGAAATCTGCTTTTTAGGGAAATGTGTCAGGATGTTAGGAAACGTTTGGAAATAGCCAATAATAAATCCTGCGATAAGTATAATCTGAGGCGTAGGCAAGTTGAATATCTACCAAATTCAATGGTTTGGAAGAGAAATTATGTTCTATCGGACGCTAGTAAACATTTCTCCAGGAAGTTAGCTCCTCGTTTTGTTGGACCGTACGCAATAAATAAGCGTTTGTCACCCTGGACTTACGAACTGCGAGATAGTGCAGGAAAATATTTTGGAGTTTGGCACAGTAAGGATTTGGAACCGTATACTGCAGGACAACCACCAGATGAAGATTAACTGATTGCAGTTAATCTTCTTTGACAAAAGGGGGGGCTGTAACGTTCAATTTTAACGTTAAATTATTTATTGTTAATTATTTGTTGAAAAAGTGACCAGCTACTGGTCTACAGAACGGGTTTTGATCACTGTACGCATCGAAAAGGTATTTATTTTGTTGATAAATTGTAAATCGCGCATGAAGTGATATGTGTTGCCATATTAGGTTGACACAAAATATTTTAATGTTGCTTATGTAGAGTAATTAATAATATCTATTTATTTGCCATTATAATTGAGGAAGAAATAAAACTATAATAAAAGTATTTGTTTGACGCGGTGTACTAATTTTATTGTATTGTAATAATGATTTTGTCATTTCTATTCTCATAATTTTTAGTTTGAGATAGTGTACTGGCCTATGGTCTTTTCTGTGGGGTTTTAAAAACAAGTAATCGAGAACTCGTACCTTGAGTCTCGGCAATTTTATAATTAGCAGAATCACCAGGTGTGTGTAAGGAACTTTCGATTTCTTTTGAAATTTTGTATCCATCCTTAGTTGGAATAATTTAGAAAGTTCCACATAATCGTTTAGGGAAAATATACAATTGGTAGTATTACATTGGTAGTGGTTTTTCCAAAAACATCTCCTTGGAGGATTTTACTCGCCGCTGGTGAAATTGCAGCTATATTGAGTTAATTTGGTTCATTCTCTAACTGGATACTAGGTCTTAAATTACTTATCCAGCTGACTGGACAATAAAAACCCCAAGGATCCCTGACCAGGAAGGGTATGTTGATTATCGCTTTTTATATAAGTCTATAAAGTAAAATCATGATTTGTTTATAAGAAATGTTTGATACTTAAATATGATTTTCGGATTGCATTGTTGCACGTTGTTAAAAATTAACCTGAATTTCAACAGATAGTTTCCTTGCTTCATAAAATATTATAGCAGGTACTATTTTTACCGGTTTATTAGTTCAATAAAACACTCCTAGTAACATGAATTGGACGGAATTAAAATAAAAAGTGGATTTTTTGCCCTAATTATTTCATTAAATAGTTTATTTAGTAACCGTTATTGCTGTAATTTATTTCTGATCGATTTTTCAATATACCTGAGTGTAAATATAATATTGTAAATATAAATATCCCGAAGTGTTAACTGAAACATTTCCTTTTGGGGTTTTTATTTTACTATTTCCTCTCTCCATTTCAATCTAACTTCTTCAAAATAAGTTCGCTTGGCGGTAATGCGACATTGTGAGTCTCAGTAATGGTGGATTATGCAAAATCCTATGTTAGTCGACGATGGCAGTTTGGTCCATTGCAGCGTTGTTTAGATGTACTGGGATATTGTTGCCCCTCTGTTATAAATTACAGACTTTACTGGATGTCCCCGCAAGTGGATACACGCAAGTTTAGTTCAATATTTTTAAGTGTTTTTTTTATATACTAACATTTAGCGATTTATCCTGTTTTATTTTTATTTCATTTATTTCGTATGTTTCCGGTATAGATAAGATACATTATAATAGTGACGTCTTGGCTTAATAGTCATTATCTTTAACCGGAATGATAACTTGTTCATTTATATAATGTATTTCCAATTTAATATTCATTTGGTTATAATTATTAGCGCTATCGAACAATGTGAACGTTCACTAAGGTTGCGTATGTAAAATCTAGCTTTTCACTTGTTCTTGTCTTACAGTAGCCGCGCCTGAGCTCATGTATCGTCGCCCACTGGTATCATACGAATTTTCTTGGTTAAACTGTCAACCTTAGGTGTCGTATTTACCCAATATATTACCAAGATTTAGGTTGTTGTGTTATAAAACGATTTTTCATACTCATTGTTTTTTTTGTATTGATAGTATTGTTAGAATAAGCGTTATCATCTTACTTAAATACTGAATGAGTACACTGATTTCTAATATTTTTTTTATTAAAATAATTTCGAATAATTAAGCATTTTCTTATTTATATGGTAAACAATATCAAATGGAATTGTAGTGAGAAGGCATTACTTGTCGACTAGTCTATTGATGAATTGGTGACTAGTCCATTGCGCATTGGGTATTCGCTGCAATTCATCTGGCGCCATTAATATTCTATAGTTGACCGGACCACCCCTTCTCCGGCTTAAGAGTTACCGATGCGAGTACCCCAACTGTCCTGGAGGCAGTTGGTAAATCAAGCTGCCACAGTTCATAGGTTTCTTGCATATATTAGGGAATTGTCGGTGGTACCCTCATATATTATGGCCATACATTTGCAAAACTGACATTTTTCCTGATGTTTGGGAATACAATAAACTATTTGTATAAATCGTGAATAATGCAGGTCCCAGGACTGTTCCCTGTGGAACTCCACAGGTCACCGTCCTGGAACAGCGAAACTCCGTCTATACTCACTATTTGTTTTCGCTGTGATAAATAGTCTTTTAATAGAAAATAAGCTTGACCTCTTATACCGTAGCATTTCAGTTTCTCTAATAAACGTTTATAACAAACGGTATCGAAGGCTTTTCATAAATCCACAAATATGCATATAACCAGGACTTTTTTATCTAACGCCTTATATAATTGCGATGTCAGCTGCAATATAGCATCCTCAGTAGAGCGCCCTTCTCTAGAACCGAACTGGTTATTAGAGAGTACATGAAACTTTTCAAGAAATTCATACAATTTATTCTTTATAAGTTTTTCCAGTATTTTCGAAAACACCGACAATAATGAGATAGGGCGGTAATTTTCGACTTTTTTTTGTTACCGTGTTTGTGTAGTTGTTTATGATACCAATTTTCAAACAATTTGGGAATTCACCTTTCTGGAAACATCTAATAGAAATATTAGTTAAAGGCTTGGCAATTTCTATATTTATTTCTTTTAAAGTTTCTGGTCTGATATTATTCCATCCTGGGGATTTTTTAGTTTGTTATTTATTACATTTATAGTTTCTGTTTCTGATACTGGATAGAGGAACACAGTATTATTTATATTGGTTATATTTTCTGAAAATTTTTTCATATCTTTTAACTTTACTTGCATAATTTTCACCTAAGTCGCTATAATAATGATTAAACATATTTACAATTTCATTCCTTGATGTTATGAGTTCATTACTCACCTCTAATGTCTCTATTGCTGCGTTAGGTTTTCGATTTGGGCAAATACTATTAACTGCGTTCCATAATCCGCTAGAAGAATTTGGACTATTCTCTATGATTCTATTCGCATATTCTTTTTTAGATTTATTAATGTTCTTTCTAAGTGTGTTCTTCAAGCATCTATAATTTTGTTTTAGTATCATATTTTCAGGATGTACCTTCAGTTCCCTATACATTTTATTTTTTCATTTATTATATTTAGTATTTCTGGGGTAATCCATGACTTTTTAGTTTTTTTCGTATTTACTTTGATAGTATTTGTATGTAAGTGGATATATTTAGTTAGGTTTTCTTTAAAGTTTTCCATAATCAAATCGACATTTCCCGAATCATAAATATCGATCCATTGTTCATCGTTCAGAGAATTTCTTAGATTTTGATAGTTAATATATTTTTTACACTTATTTTGCTGAATCTTGTCGGTAGAAATTGACTCATAGTTGTAGATAACTGCGATCGGAAAATGATCAGTTATATCATAATTGAAACCGTATGAATTAAATTGATTTCGATTGTAATTATTTTTAACATATATGTTTTACTACTAGGTCTTGTGACTTATTTACATACGGAATGAAATTAAATGAGTTAAACACGTTTCTATAATCATCAGAATCATTAGTGTTTTCCAGTAGATCGATGTTCATATCTCCAATGACAATATGGAATTTATTTTGTTTCCTTAACTGAAGATAGACACACATGTTTCTCGAAATACACTTTTTTCATTACTAATATCATCTTTTGTACATACGTCTTAACTATATATTTCAAGTGTTGTTTTTTCAAAACGACCAAAAACATTTTTTGCTGAAAGTAAATAATGAAAACTCACTTTTTAAAAACCATACGTTGGTATTTCTGTTCCGGTTCTTGAGAATCACGAGAATATTCTTACAAATGTTGTTCTTCAGCATACACGTGTATTGAATATGACGCATTTGATTAAATGAATAATAACCTCGACCCAGAGGTCACCAAACAAATAAGTTATGATAAGAATCTGATTTGATAAATTCGCCAATATGTTCATTATACAGGGTGTAGCCATAAAATACCTCCAATATATATCCGTTGATATGTACTTTGACAACGCTAGTTCAGCGGGGTAAATATTATTTCCACAATAGTGATTTTATACTCCGCGTATAACTCATTCAACAATAGATGCCTTTGTTTTCGCTATAAACACTGTAATGATCAACTCCATATTTTCTGGTTGGAGTTTTCATATCATATATGAATTGAGACATTTAGTTCTCATACCTGTTTAAAGGTTTTTTTGGTGGTGGTTTCTTGTTTCGATATACTTGTTCCGTGTTTTTTCATTCTTCTACGACTGACTGATTTGGTTTCAATGGAAATACCCATAGAAATTTTGAAATGCAATTTATCACAACTAAAATATATTTGTAACCTTTATTTTCATCGGAATAACTATAATAAAATCTTTAAATTGTTTATTTCAAGCTGATTTTATATAACAAACTAAAGAGATAATGAAAGAATAATTGTACTTTCTGTTTTTCCATTCAAAAATAAACATTATGAATCCTCCTCCTGAAAAACGAAAAGGTTAGTATAATCTGTGTCGTCTGTCATCAAAACTGTCAACATACACTACACGCCATCTGTCATCAACCTACATTGTCAAATGTCTATCATTAATACAGTCATTGTCTTCGTCAATAAAAACAACAACATCATATTTTCTGAGTTTTCCATCTGTCCCTCTTTTTTTGGTTTTCATTATACAAGACGAAAACTTTTTGTATTTCTTTCACCTAAAACAAAAATGTCATAAAACACGTTTTACTTACTTTTAAACCATCCGTTAGCAAGTCATCAATTTTTTTTCATATGTAATTCTTGCTTGTTAACGATATTCACAGGTGTTTCTTGAAATACAATTCTTTTTGAAGAATGTTTTTGGTCCCTTAAAACACACACTATCTCCATTCAAAATATGAAGCCTAAAAACTAAAACAAAAAGTTATCTGTCATTTCGTTGAAAATAAATGGAAAAACTCACTCTATAATAGCAATTACAATGTGACAATTTGCCTTTGATAAAATTATTTTTGTGATGTATCAGCTATTTTAAAATAGGAATTGATAAAACAATAAAAAAACGTTACATTTTGACCTTTGAAAGCACGCGTGGTCTCTTGTTACTATGTATATCAAATATTTTGTGATGACGTTTGTTTTTTCCATATAAATATAAGTAGGAGTAAAGAGTTTATATCTGTGGAAAAGGCGTATATTTTATATATACAGGACATACAAAGATGTCATAAGGGCATTAGAAATTTATCTCCGTTATTATTGATCAACATCAAACAAACGTCATTGTAATAGAGCATTCTATATATAGGACGTACCAAAAAGATGTAATATTTCTTATATATAGGGTGTAGTCATAACATATGTCATTTGTTTAATGCACAGTCATTATGGCATTATTTTTGGTGAGCGATGCATCAGTTGTTAATGGATACAGGGTGTAGTAAGAAAGATACCGTATTTATCTAGTGTGTAGTCGTAAAAGATACCATATAGGGTGTACAAAGATGTCATAAGGGTACTACAGTGCATATCTGCTATTATTGTGACGTTACACGCGACGTATGACGTTTGACACGCGACGTTTGACATTACAAAAAAAATCTAAAGCGACGTTTCTATGATCATCATCATGTCTAACGAGGAATCGCCCTATCTGAGCGTGCGTGAGCTCGTTGAAAAGGCAAACGCATAATGAACAAAACATTTATTTGTCATCTGTATAAATACATTTTAACTACCCATATATTATAATATAATAGAACATATAGATAAGCAAAAAGTGTTAAAACATATTTGTCTTAGCTATAAATACCTTTTATCGGACAATACATTATAATCGTTTAGTAAATTAAGATAAGCAAATGGATGGGGTTTTAATTTGTACTCTTTGAGAAATGGCGCAGTTAACCATGTATACCTTATCATTCTTTGATTGAAAGGCGGACTGCTTGGTAAATATTGACGATTCGCAGTTATAATTATTGGTGTTCTACCAATTGTTTGAGTATCCATATATTTAATATTAGCGGGGCAAGGGTCTCCTCCTAGCAACAATTTAACGCTATCATATGCAGATTGTTCTACTTTTGCTTCGTTCCATAATATTATTCTTCTATTAACACACGACTGTAAAGGGAAATTTCCATTTCTATTCCAGTTTCTAGCATGTCCTACATTTAAATAAAATGCAGTCATACAATCAGCAAAATAACTTTTACCACTACCGGCTGGTTCTATCAACTCCAAAGTATTAACTTTTGGTATTTTCTTTTCTCAAATGTTGTATAATTACTCTAGAAATATTTTCACAGCCTCTCCAGGAGACTGACCATTAGCTGTAGCATAGTCATGGAATTGATATAGTAATAATAATATTATAATATAATATTAAGTACTTCTGTTGACTTTCCAACATTAAAGTAATAATCATCTATATTCTCATTTATAGCTTCAAACAATACTTCGCATGGATCTGCGGAATATAATTTGTAGAAATCTTCAATGGCCCATGAAGAAATTATTTTTCTTATACTGCTTAAAACATCTCTAAATCTAATATCACTACTATCAATAAATTGGAATTGAGAACTTTGCCAAATATTGCTATGAGTTATACTTTGTAATGGAACACAAGCATACCTTACAATCATTGACTCGAGGTCCTCGTACCTTGCTTTAATTGTAGGCTTAGCGCGTTTTTTATTCGGTTCGCTACTCGGTCCAGAATGCTGTTCAAGGTTAACATTTCTTGTGTCGTTAGGGCAGCTTTTACTCTATTCTTCGCTAACCGCAATCTGTTCCTCCCGTCTTGACACGCTACATACCCCCTGGTCTTATACATATTGAATTCCACGTAGTCTGGTGTAACTGGTAGTACCGCTTGATATGTGCTGAAGTTGTCTCCCATCTGAACTGAGATGGAGGAAGATATTGTTCCAATCTGACTCAACGGAATTTGAAAGTTCAGTAGTTCTGCAATTCCTCCTTCTGACGGGTGCATTGTAGCATCTGCAGCAATAGTACTTCCATGGGCAAGCGTGGACGACCTGCCAGTGGGTAAATGGCTCGTCATGTCGTGCGATGGCGTATACGGTACCTGTTCTTTGCAAGCTTTTACGTATTCTTTCCATTTCTTTAGGAACGAGCGAGGTATTGGCATCAAGTGTAATAACCTCTCTGACAATTCTTCTTTGTCCTCTATACAAGGTTTGGCGAAATCCTGGCAAGATTTTTGATCCCAAAACGGTAAGCAGTTGATCACGTCCGACTCTCTCTCGTCTAAGCCATCCACAAAGTCCGCTTGATTTATAACGAGAAAACCTACCAACCCTCTCAGTACTCGTTATAGGTATGCGGGTTGTCTTATGTGGTACAACCCGTGCTCGCCAGTCGACTATCTTCGAGTCGAAGAAGGGGTGGATTCTTCAAAGAATTATCAAGTTTACAAAAAGGGCGCCAGAGAAGTTTTGGCAAGCACCCAAGACTTCTTTAAATTAGCCCACAACTTCTCAGTAGGTTAACAACACTCACTACACACTCCAAAGGTTAGGTAAGATATCATAAGAAAATAAAAGTCAGCAAGTATCCCCTGATTAAAGCTTTAATTAGTCATTGTGGACCAAAGGTCTCTTTTCAAAATATTTATTACAATATCACTACAATAATGTTGCAAATAATGTCTGAACTCCGCTGAAGGCTGTAAACTCAGAATGTAGATGGGCTGAAGGCCGAAATCTACATAAATCCAAAAATTTCTAACTAATTTATCAGTTACAACTTAAGTAATTAACTGTCAAGCAGATTCTATAAACTCTGAGGAGAGCTGAAGGCTTCAAACTCAGGGTGCAGAAGAGCTGAGGGCCCCAAACTACACCGATGTCTCAATTCTAAAATTCTAGAGAAACGACCAAATAGTTCATGTACAATACCTCAAAAATACAACGATAATATGTATCAAAATTAACAATGTACAGTTACAAGGGTTCACACTTCCGCAATTGATACCAATATAAATATCTTTACTTGCATAAGCATAAAATTTATATAGCGAACGAGTTTAGCGTTGCTAGAGAAAATACAATTCAAAAGTATGTACGGCGCAAGTTATATGCATAAAATCGTCAGGATTGGAAACATCCACTAAATGTCGCAGTACCAGGTACGTACCGTAGTATCTTAGCGTATTTTAAACTATAAGCAAGATTTCAAATTTTTAAATACAAGTACAAGTGTATAGCGAGATTATAATAATTGCCGCAAAAAAAATAAAACTTTATATGTAAAACGGTGATATGTGACGCATAAATGTGAAGTTACTAATGAAAATGAAGAATAAAAAAAAGGAAACTGTTCACTTATCCTTTTTCCGGAACCCAGAACAGGAACTGATGTTGCTCCAGACTATTCCAGCTCTCCTGGAACTGGTCTCACTGGCTCATTAAATTCCAATCAGTGATTTTGATATCCACATACAAAAACCCCCCTCTATAATGAATCCTTCGAACTACGCCATCTACGGAAATTTACCACAAATACGCAATTCCACTAATTTCTTCTGGTACCCATAGTCATCGACCGATTCTGGACCAGAAGCCTATCGGGTCGGAGCTGCCAGTTGTTGGTTTCAGCCGTATTTTTCTTCCCCTACGCCGGAATTGTCGGGTTTTTTAGTAAAATGCTTATGGCTCCCAGAGCACATGCAAAAATTTTAAGTTGAAAAATGTGTGTTTACACCTTGACGGCAAATGCAGGACTGAATTTTAACTTCGCTCCGTAAGCGCTGTGACTTTTCCCAGTCGACAGGCTAGCCAATATTAAATCTCCGACGGCTCGGCAAATTTTCGCGTCACAGATTCATCAATTCGGTTTCTTCTTCCTTCGTCATTGTCGTCACTATCCCCACAAACGGAGTCAGGAATATCGCTACTTGCATACCCTTCTTCTCTTCGCTCATTTCTAATTCGCGTTTCTTCGCTCCATCGGGCTTCGAATCCATCGATATCTTGGGCATTTAGTGTAATGCCAGATTCTACCACTTCACAATTTTCAGCAACCTCGTCTATTACTGGTTCGAGAGACATTAAATAATATCTAGAAAATTCAACATGTATATATGATACTCTTATCTATGCTAATAACAATTAATACTAACAATGATTACTTGTTTAATATAAGGGATTCTAAGCCTTATATTTACAGCAGCAGCAGCGAACTGATTTGCATTCTGAAACCGCCTTATATTTATACCAACTTCAAGTGGTTACAAGAATGTGCGTGGAGGGAAGTGGGGATAGTGACGACAATGACGAAGGAAGAATACATCGAATTGATGAATCAAGCGCACTTTGTGGATGGCTTAGACGAGAGAGAGTCGGACGTGATCAACTGTTTACCGTTTTGGGATCAAAACTTTTGCCAGAATTTCGCGAAACGTTGTCTAGAGGACAAAGAAGAATTGTCACAGAGGTTATTACACTTGATGCAAAGACCACGCTCGTTTCTGAAGAAATGGAAAGAGTACATAAAAGCTTGCAAAGAAAAAGACCGTATACGCCTTCGCTCGACATGACGAGCCATTTACCCACTGGCACGTCGTCCACGCTTGCCCATGTAAGTACTATTGCTGCAAATGCTATAGTCCACTCGTCAGAAGGAGGACTTGCAGAACTACTGAACTTTCAAATATCGTTGAGTCAGATTGGAACAATATCTTCCTCTATCTCAGTTCAGATGGAAGACAACTTCAGCACATATCAAGCGGAATTACCAGTTACACCAGACTACGTGGAATTCAATAAATATTTAGTCTTTCGAGTGGACGCACAAATACATTTCCTTGTACGGACGCACGATATGTACTGAGATGTATATATATATATATATATATATATATATATATATATATATATATATATATATATATATATTTTGGTTACTTTCTTGGATTAAAGGTCAAATATACTTAAAAAACATTTAATAACGACGTACGTTTCGACTTATGAAGTCATCTTCTGGTTAATAAAATAATCTAAAATTATTACATGTATAAATTAAAATTCTGTCAATATTTATAAAATCAAATTACACGAAAACAATATAAATTATTACCTTTCTTTCATTATTTCAGATATCACATGAAAGACGAAACAATTTCTGAACAGGTACATATTTATCACGCATTGCTTGGACATTGAACTGAATACAAATTGGTCTCTCTATAGATTAGTTGTAATTTTTTTATCATAATTAATATTTTTCCTTTTTATACTTTATCGTTAGTACGGACAAATTATGATTTTAATGCTGTTAAATTTTATAGCAAAGTGCAAGAGATCAGAGCTAATATCATTCTCTCAAAATACCATCATAGATGATGTTTAAATTACTAATATCGCCTCTATTATTTATGCTATTAGGATCTTTTTTAATGTTAATCATTTCTAAAAACGTTCTAACTTTTTCATTTTTTTCCCTGGCCAATATTTTCACATCGTTAAAGTATATATATATATATATATATATATATATATATATATATATATTGAACCAGATATCATGGATATTAAGAGAATTAGTTCTATAGGAATATGTTGCTAATATGAAAACATATGTAAATAATATAATTTAAGAAAACACAATTAAAAAGGAAACACTTTTCTTAATTAAAAGCATATCAAGTAAAGATATATTAAATAATTAGTCTATAACAATTTAATAAATAAAGAAATTACCTCAATAATAGTACAAAATTTAGAAATTGCCTAACAAATGTAATGGAGTAAATAAAGTTGCCTAAGACGATGGATTATTTTCTATAATGTAATCAGCTGTTCATCTGAAATAAAACAATTATTAGAATAGTCAAGTCACGATAATTATAAATATAAGTAGTTAAATTACAAAACAAATACAAATATTTAGTAGAATAGGGAGTATAGATTTTCATAGATAAACTATTAATAACATAAAGAAAAATGATATATTGTCAGTAAAATGAACATAGAATCAATAAATAATAATTTATCAAAGGAGTTAGTATAAATAATTTAATACAAAGATTAGATAGAGATTACATAAAAGGATTTATGTTCTAAGTAATATGATTGTAACAGTAATAGACTGTTAATAACAATATAAGATATTGAACTATTTAAAATGTATCTATGTATATAACCAATTTTAATTTATTTGTATGACAAAAACTAAAAAGACTCTCTACAAGTGAATTAATAATGTGAAATAGTATATGTATGAACTTTTCTACTAAGTAAACTAAATTAAATAATTCGATTGCATAGGACAATATTTGATTGGGTATAAACAAAGTGACAGATCAAATTTTCAATCAACAAGTAAAGAAACAAACTTTTAAAAATAGTGACCTGAAAAATCAAAATACTTGTTTATTGAAAAAAGTTGAGAATCGAAAGGAAGCGTTAGTAGGTTGGAAGCTGGCGTCGATATACGTGGAGCTTGTGTTGCAGTGTTCCCGAAAATTCATGAAATTCCCAAATTAACTTGACAAAACTTATCAATTACTACTATAAACAATTCTGATAGTACTCACAGATAATCACATCCGGTTTTACTGCGAAAATCAGAAAAATTTCTCCAAAATTGGTGTTGGAACTTCAGAGGAGTATTCCTGGGTCCAGAAGCATTATCCCAATTCCAGAGCAACAGGTCAGTGTTCATTTAAAATATTATTGGCCAATAATAAGAGAAAAACTCAAATAAGTGCATAATTTCGTAAAATTGACAAACATTCACGGCAATGATCGATCTAAAATAGAAAGAAAACGGACTTTATTTAGTTAGTTAATAAAATAAATCTTCAACATTCAAAAAGGCCTAATTCAAATAAATAAAAAATAAGTACTTACGCCATTTTATCATCATAAGAATGATGCTTAAATTTATATTCATGTAATATGTCCGTCTGTATATAAATCTTATAATATTTCCATGTATATATAAATCTTCTTATTCTATTTCTTCCACAGCATATTTGTAATATTTCTATGTATATTCACCACATAAATTCTTCTATGTGTTAAACCATCTAAATATTTATCTTTTAACAATATTATGTGTATCTAATGATCACAGATGCTCCATCTCGCATTGTTGTAAAAACTATGTTCATTTCACGCTTTAAGTCCGCATGACTGGATTTTAAGCATGCGCACTGGAGAGGATATAAAAATCGATAATTTCGTTTGAGGTAACCATAGGCGTCGCAACTTATAATTATTGCATTAAAAATTTTTATTTCAAAATTAAATGTGTTTAAAAAGTAAGGTGTTTCTTCTTATTTAAAAAGGTAATATATCTTTAAATGCCAGGACTCAAAGAGCAGACAGAGTTTCATGCTCCTGAATCAAATAATAATACATTACAAAACATATAAAATTATAAATACTGAGCTAGCCACATCAAAACAAAATTTCAACATATAAAATTATAATTATCCAAACTTCATAAAAAATAGTAAGTATATTATTAGTATTATATATATATATATATATATATATATATATATATATATATATATATATACTTTTTTCCATTTTTCTTGGGATCAGGTTATTTCTAAATTCAGTATCAATTTATACTCGTATTTCTCTATTTGACGTTTCGCTCTCTAGTTTGGAGCATTTTCAAAATTTTTATACATTGATGTTAAACCATAAATTGAAAACGATTGAAACTCATTCGTTTTCAATTTATGGTTTAACATCAATGTATAAAATTTTTGAAAATGCTCCAAATTAGAGAGCGAAACATCAAATAAAAAAATATAAATTGATACAGAATTTAGAATTAACCTGATGCCCAAGAAAAATGGAAAAAAATTATATACAAGGTTAACGAAAAACAAATAATTTATATATATATATATATATATATATATATATATATAACCGCAGACATGCATGTTTCTGGCTCATTAGCCGTCATCGGTACGGTATAACCAAGAAAAGATGTGAAACATGGGAGCAAAGGTGTTGAATGAAACATGAGAAAATATAACAGCATTCAGCAGGATAGTCAAACACAACATTTGTGTCAGTAATATTAGAAGATCTCGGTTACCACTCTTTTCAGTAGCCCCTTCTTCTATTTGCGTGCAATACCCACTAATCTATTCGTTGCTTATTGTTCATATGTCACGCACTATTCGTACATCTTGTTATTATTTCATTCATCTGGGTCGGAAGTTCCAGACGGGAGTGTTATATGCACCTCCGTGTGTATGTTGGTTGTTGTCTCGAATATTCGAGATCTTCTAATATTACTGACACAAATGTTGTGTTTGACTATCCTGCTGAATTCTGTTATATTTTCTCATGTTTCATTCAACACCTTTGCTCCCATGTTTCACATCTTTTCTTGGTTGTACCGTACCGATGACGGCTAATGAGCCAGAAACATGCATGTCTGCGGTTACCACTCTTTTCAGTAGCCCCTTCTTCTATTTGCGTGCAATACCCACTAATCTATTATATATATATATATATATATATATATATATATATATATATATATATATATATATATATATATATATATATATATGAAAACTCCAACCAGAAAATATGGAGTTAATCATTACAGTGTTTATAGTGAAAACAAAGGAATCTATTGTTGAACGAGTTATACGGAGTATAAAATCACTATTGTGGAAATAATATTTACCCCGCTAAACTAGCGTTGTTAAAGTACATATCAACGGATATAAATTGGAGGTATTTTATGGCTACACCCTGTATAATGAACATATTGGCGAATTTTTCAAATTACATTCTGATCATAACTTATTTGTTTGGTGACCTCTGGGTCGAGGTTATTATTCATTTAATCAAATGCGTCATATTCAATACACGTGTATACTGATGAACAACATTTGTAAGAATATTCTCGTGATTCTCAAGAACCGGAACAAAAATACCAACGTATGGTTTTTAAAACCACCACCATAAAACCTTCAAACAGATATGGGAACTGAATTTTACAGTTCATATACTGTAACCAGAAAATATGAAATGATTCATTACAGTGTTTATGGCGAAAAAAGGCATCTCTTGTTGAACGAGTTATACGTAGTATAAAATCACTATTGTAGAAATAATATTTACCCCACTAAACTAGCGTTGTTAAAGTACATATCAACGAATATAAATTGGACGTATTGTATGGCTACACCCTGTATAATGGACATATTGACGAATTTATCGAATTACATTCTTATCATAACTTATTTGTTTGGTGACCTCTGGGGTCGAGGTTATTATAATTCATTTAATCAAAGTTTGGTGACCTCTGGGGGTCGAGGATATTTAATTCAATCAAATGCGTCATATTATATTTTAGTAATGAAAAAAGTGTATTTCGAGAAACATGTGTCTATTAAGAATGACATATGGAAAAAAAGAATTGATAGGAATTATGGATGGTCTTTTGAAAAGTAAGTAAAAACGTGTTTTTATGACATTTGTTTTAGGTGGAAGATAGAGTTTTTGGAAATATTGCCTGCGAAGACTTCATGATGATTGCAAAAAATAAGTGATGAAATGTGTTTTGCCTTTATAAAACTAAAAGACAGATGGAAAAAACGAAAAGGAATCTTTTAAAAAGGTTTTTATTCAGATGTATTTGAAACGTTTATTTATAACATTGTGTTGTATTTTTGATAAAGATTATTATAAGGTTGCTGTTTTTTTTATTGACGAAGACGTTAACTGACGGTACATATTTGACAATGTAGGTTGACGACGACAGATGGCGTAGACTGACAACAGATTGATAGACATGACACTGAATATAAGACACACATCACAGACCATACGACAAAAGACACAGCGCCCATGTGACAGACGATACACACATCACAGACCATACGACAGAAAACAAGAAACACATGATAAACGACACATACTTGATATACGTCACACAGAAGATAGATGACACAAGGTTAACTACATCAACGGCACGTGATGGACCATGTAGGTGGTTAATATTGACGACAGATGGCAATGTGCGTTAACTGTATTATCGATACATGTTGGACAATGTAGGTTGACAGTATTGACCATAGATAGCAAGAGACGGTAAGGTGAGTGTATTACCGACACGTGGTGGACAATGTAGGTTGACGACGATAGATGGCAAGGCAGGGTAGGGAACTGTATTACCGACACGTGATGGACAATTTATGCTGACCAATCAGACACGAGGACGCTAACCAACCAGACAGGAGAAGGGCCTACAAGTAGCGGACCAGTCAGAAAGGAGGAGGGCCTAAAATGGTGGACTAATCAGAGAGGAGGATAGCCTAAAAAATGGCGGACCAATCAGAGAGGAGGGGGGCTTAAAATGGTGGTCCGATCAAAGAGGAGGTGGGGGCGTGGACTAAAAATGGCGGACCAATGAGAGAGGCGGAGGGGGCGTGGCGATGATGTCGGAGGGGGCATGGTCATGACGTCAGAAGGCGTGGTCATGACGTCAGAGGGAGAGTGGTGGGGGAGCTCACAAGTGCCGGGACTCCTACTGACGTTCTATCAATATACAGTGTGTCGACATAAAGATGTCAAAAAGGCACTCAGCTATTATTGGACGGATTTTTCATCGAACAAACAGCAATATGTTTGGTTCGTCACTGCGACCTTCTATGTACGTCACTACGACATCCGATCAATATACAGGGTGTCGACATAGATATGTCAAAAAGACACTCTGCTATTATTGGTCGGATTTTCATCGAACAAACGGCATTGTGATAGGTACATCACTACGACGTTCTATCAATATACATGTTGTCGACATTAAGATGTCAAAAAGGTATTCTGCTATTATTGGTCGGATTTTCATCAAACAAACGGTATTATGTTAGGCACGTCACTACGACGTTCGATCAATACACAGGATGTCGACATAAAGATGTCATAAGGGCACTCTGCTACTATTGGTCGGATTGAAGTCGAATAAACGATATTATGTTAGGTACGTCACTACGTTGTTCTATCAATATACAGGGTGTCGACATAAAGATGCCATAAGGGCACTCTGTTATTATTGGTCGGATTTTCATCGAACAAACAGCATTATGATACGAACGTCACTACGAAGTTCAATCAATATACAGGGTGTCGACATAAAGATGGCAAAAAGGCACTCTGCTATTATTGCTCGGATTTTCATCAAACAAACGGTATTATGATATGTACGTCACTACGACGTTCTATCAATATACAGGGTGTCACCATAAATTATAACGTGAAAACGTTAACCCGTTAAACGTTGTCTCCCGTAGTACAACCCGTGCTCGCCAATCGACTAGCTTCGACTCGAAGAAGGGGTGGATTCTTCAAAATTTAATAGTTACTTAAAAGGGCGCCAGAGAAGTTTTGGTAAGCACCCAAGACTTCTCAGTGGGTTAACAGCACTATTTACACACTCCGAAAGGTTAAACTGATAGGAAAGTTATCACCAAAGAGAAATAAAAGTCAGCAAAGTTTATTAATCTCTTGGACCGTATGTCTCTTTTCAAAAGTATTTTTTACAAAGTCCACAGAAAAAGGAACACTATTAATACCTGAACTCACTTGAAGGCTGTAGATTCAGCATGCAGTTGAGCTGAAGGCCGAAATCTGCAAAAAAACTTAATTCGCAAACTAATTCACTAGCTTCAAACGAAACTCTTACAGGAAACGAACAAAGGGTTCATGTACAATTTATCAAATCTAATAAAAGAAAAAGAAACGTCAAAGACAGAGAAAATATTTAAATTAACGCAGACCCAGGTACGTACCGGGGTATACCTATCATTCAAGCCCACAATTCAGTATTTACGAAGTTATTACAAGATTTTGTACAAAAAAATAATGTTAAATTACCGCAATATTTAAGGAGAAATATTCAATTCAATATTTTAAAATGTTATTACCAGATTTGTACAGAAATACTTAATTACCTCAATGCTTAAAAAAAAGCTACAAAATATTATACAAAAAGTTAATTAACTAATGCAAGAAATAGGCATATAAAATACCATACCAAAATCTCATGAAATTTTGGCAGATATTGGTGAATTGAAAATGTATCAACGTGTAAAAGTAATGAAGAAAATGACAGTTACGAGGGATCCTGCTCCCTCAGAACAGCAATTGAAGTCGCCGCTTTCAAATGTCCCAACCCTTCTGATTACTGGTTCCGGTGGGTGGTCAGTAGATGAGATAGGCCGGTATGGGGACATTTTCAAGGCCACACGCCGAGTCGAGCGACGTCATGTGGGAGAGTGGAGTGACGTCATAAGGGGAGGGGCGGAAGTCGGCCATATTGCTTTCTGTGACGTCACCTGCGCCATTCGTCAACTGACATGCGCCATCCGTTATATGTGCCATCTGTCATATGCGCCATCCACCTTGTGTTCTGTGATGTACTCTCATGTGCTCCATGTCATCCATCTTTATGATTTTTCTATGTCAACATGTATATAGTGTGACGTAAGCAACGCTTTCGAATAATGCTAATTGAAAACCTACATCTCAGTGCTGATTCAAATCAAAATAAATGGAAGAAGCTCACGATCAAATCATTAGAGGTATGTCTTTTGTTGAGTACAGACGTCGAATTGAGGAATTTATGATGAAAATGGATCGATTGAATAAGGATATTATTTTTTATGAAGATAAGAAAAAGGTTATGATGAAAATAGAAAACCTACACCTTAGTGCTGATTCAAATCAAAATAAATGGGAGAAGCTCATGATAAATTGGGTGCCTGAAGAATTACAAAAAACGGGGAAACAACAGGAGATATCGAATGCCATAGATTACATCTTTAAACGTCAAACATCGCAAACAGTGGCATATCCATTAAATCGAATCCACCCCACAAGACTTCAACATGAATGATGATGAGCTAAACAATATTTTTTTAATGATGTGTATAATATTAGTAACCATATTTGTTTTAGTAAACCACATTGTTAAACTTTCATTTTCATGTAATATACTGGTTGATTGAGTATTAATAAAAAATGCAAATAATTACATATCTGTCATCCACCTCTTGTGATCTGTGACGCGCGTCAAGTATGTGACTTCTGCCCTAAGGAGGTTTACATATTATCGATATTCGCTAACATCACGACATATCTTCATATACAATTTGTTTGATTGGTCTCGTTCTCTGGTTGGTCAGCGTCCTCTTGTCTGATTGGTCAGCCTACATTGTCCACCACGTGTCGTTAATACAGTTACCCTACCCTGCCTTGCCATATATCGTCAATACTGTCAACCTACATTGTCCACCACGTGTCGGTAATACAGTTACCCTCCTGCTTTGCCATCTATGGTCAATACTGTCAAACTATATTGTCCACCCCGTGTCGGTAATACAGTTAACGTGCATTGCCATCTATCGTCAATACTGTCGACCTACATCGTCCACCACGTGTCGGTAATAAAGTTAACGAACATTGCCATCTGTTGTCAATATTAACAACCTACATGGTCCATCACGTGTCGTTAATGCAGTTAACCTTGTGTCATCTATCTTCTGTGTGACTTATATCAAGTCTGTTTCGTCTATCATGTGTTTCTTGTTTTCTGTCGTATGGTCTGTGATATCTGTCACATGGGCGCTGTGTCTTTTGTCGTATTGGTCTGTGATGTGTGTCTTGTATTCAGTGTCATGCCTGTCATTCTGTTGTCAGTCTACGCCATCTGTCGTCGTCAACCTACATTGTCAAATACGTGCCGTCAGTTAACGCCTTCGTCAATAAAAAAACAACAACAACCTTATAATAATCTTTATTAGGAATGCAATACAATATTTCACATTGCTATCAAACGTTTTAATGTTGTCTGAATAAAAATATTTTCAAAAGTTCCTTCGTTTTCCATCTGTCCCTCTTCTTTTCATTATACAAGACGAAAACATTTTGTATTTCTTCCCACCTTAAACAAACGTCATGAAAAAAAACTTTCACTCAAGTATTATGGCAAGCGGGGTTCTGTGACACTTTGGTAACCATGCCATCCACTTCTCCATGCCCACCTGAAGAAGTGCCAGAGGGTGTGTACAAGAAGTGGTCGATAATGACCAGAGGGTGTACAAGACTTACCCCTACCTGGGGGCCAGAGGGTGTGTACAAGAAGTGGTCGACAATGACAAGAGGATATGAATTGAGAAAGAAGAGGAGATCAAGAGATAAGCGATAAGTTTTACAATACTATACAGGTTTATTCAAAAGTTACGTATAAGAGGTAGTGACTGAAGAAAAAATGTGACAAGAACAATGAAACAATGGCTAAATGGTTAAAGTCAATTGTCATTGTCATCGTCGTTGTCGCTTTCCCATACCTGTGCAGGTGTGTTTAAGATGTGTAAAATGTTGTAAAATATGTTTTGTGGTATTAGGAGAATATAAATTAACGAAAGTATTTTCAATATCAAAATAAGTGATTACGAAATGCAAACGCGCACGCGAATTTTTATCTCTATAATTAATATTAATTAAAAATAATGCTAATTATAATATCTCCGTTGTTTGTATGAAAGAGAGGTCACAGAGGTGAGATATTTTAAAACTAAAGATAATGCAAATGAAAAAATATTTACTGTTGTAGTAAAGAGAAAAGTGTCACAGAGGTGAGCTAACAATTATAAAATAGGAAGGTAGGTACTTTTAGCCTAGCACAGCCTAGCCCCTTCAAATAAAAAGACAAAATGGTATAATTACATTTTATTTAATTTTTTAAAATACAAAATTTTTTGTTATATACAAGAATGGGAACGTTTTCTATTTTTATGACAATTGAAAAAAGTTCCCAAATAAAAGACGTTACATTTAATTTGATTCCAATATTCGCTAGCAATAGCATCATTTATCCCAGCTTGTTGATATTCCTCCTCCATGGTAACCCATTCTTCTTCATACCTTGGTTGTGCTTGATACAGTTGAAAATGTTTGCTTTTACTGTATACCAAGTCATCTTTGATGATATATAATTCTTCCATGGAAGATGGAAAATCCCAAGTTAGTGGATACTATAAAAAATGTATATGAATTAGGACGACGACATTACTTCATTACAGTATAAATCGGTTGAAATATTTCTTTTGTTGGATGCGTGGTAGTCAATTGAAGTTTTACAAAAACAAAAGAATTTTTTACATTTTTCACACCACAATGTTCCATCTCTCTTGAAAATCTACGGAATAGGCAATTGTTTTGGAATAATTCTTCTAAATTGTAAATTGGATAATTTTTCGAAACGGCTACTACTGGTAAAAATATTTTCCTATTTCCTTTTAAAACTTTTATCCTAAAAGAAGTGTTACGTTTAAAAATTAATTTATTAAATATTTTCATCAAATACAATTGTTTTCTTTGTGAGAATTGTTTATAGATTAGTTGAAAATAAAAAAGACTATTTATCGTAGTAACCCCAAGGGACTGTATCGGTTCTATTTAAGTAGCAGATAATTCGTTTATCATCATGTGGATTCAATGCCGATTTAATTTGTTTTATGGTAAAAACATTATGCTTTTTTGATTGAATTGTATTTTGTTCAACTACGTACTGCGTGTGATTGAATAAAGAATCGTAATAATTATCAAAAGTAATACATTTTAGAGCTGAAGATTGAACACCTTTGGCTTTTTTTATAAATTCCCAAATTTAACTTGAAATTATTCAAATACTGTTCACTAAAGTTTTCCGATTCTTGTTCTCGAATTTTTTTGATTCCGGTATCTTCATCAACGTTTAATTTGTAACAATACAGTTTTGATCTCAAGCCTATAAATTCCAACATAATGACACCTTTATTTTCATCTTTCATTAAACGTAATACTTTTTTATTTTTTTGAGGTACACCATATGGATTGTTAGCAGCTTAGCCTGATGTATCAAACATGCGAATGTCTTCTTTAATGTGTTTAAAAATATCATCAACATGAAATTGATAAATGAAACTATCTGTATCTGTATAATACAATTTTGATAAGGTTCCAAATTTTTCCTTAACATAGTTATAATGAAAATTATACAAAAACGTTTTAGAAATATCCAATATGGACATACCTACAAAAATTGGTTTGTTCATTATAATTTTTAATTTTTTTAATTCAATTAAAATCATATTGTCATCAAATATTTCACAACTATGAAAATTTGGTTGTGATATGTAGTAATTTGCTCCATAACGTCCACCCCATTTAGTTACCAATTTAACATCCCTATATTTTCTAACATTTTCAATTGTTTTACCAAAACACGCATTATTCATCAATTTATAAAATTGTTTTTCAAATTCATTTTTACAGTTTTTACGCAATTCAGTATTCAAATTAATAAATTTTTCCAACCATTTCGATTGTTCAAATTCTGTGAATATTTGTAATTTTTAAACCTAGTTTTACAGCTTGTTGAAGATTTCTATAGTGAATAACATAACGTTTTTTGTCATATAATGTTGTTAATAATTTTGGAATATTTGAAGTTGAAATTGGTGGAACTAAATGCTCTGGACACAGAGGTAAATCTTTATGTTTTTCAAAAAGTTCCTTTGGATATTCAATATCCACCTCTAAAATATAACCAAATTCGTTATTATCTGAAATGTTCATAAAATCCTCATTGTATACATCTGTAGTTGGTATCCACTGAAACCCACCGTAAGGTAAAGCACTACACATTGCAGCACCGTAAAGATTAACAACATCATAATACATGAGATATGATGTTTCCTCATTGGAATTATATAGATTTCCCATATATTTATTGTTTGCTTTCGCATATCGGTTGCAACATTGTGAAACACCACCCCTTATATCTTTTTCAATAAATAGAGCCATATCAACATCTTGTTCAGTAAACAGTTCCATTTCAATTTTAGTCATTTTTAGCATACTATCAAGAGCTAAACCCGGAGCTGTATAATGATGTAAAGGATCAACATCATACGTCTTTTTACATGTAACTCTAAAGTTTTCAAAAATATCAGCCAAAAGCAATACATCTATTTTTAAATAAAGTTCAGCATATTCCCCAAGTGTTTTAATATCAAATTCTTTCCATACTCTACGAGCATATTGATACTCAGATTCAGATACTTCACAATTTTTAATTTTACTAAGAAATTTTTGACGTGGTGGTAATTGCGTGTCATGTAAATTATTCCACGAGTTAAGATATTCATAAGGAAATATACCTTCTCTTGTAACTAGTTTAAATTTCGAATCATCATCATCATTGAAATACTTCTTAATAATAATTTTTTGATCAGTTTCCAAATAAGAAGCTAATTTTTCCAATCCACTAGGCATAAATCTGTACGAGTCTATAAACCTAAAACTTATTTTTGTATTTGGAACATATTTTGTAAATGAAATATATTTATCTGTATTTATAGGTAGTGAAGATATATTTCCTTCAGATTCACTACAAAGAGATCTAATAATGAAATGACTATGATAGCCAGACAAGTTGTGAAAAGCCACCGGTATAACATAACAGTAAAATTTGAATTGTATGAGTTATGACTAGCGCCACGATATTTTCCAATTAAATGATCATGATCTAAACATTTTTTCATCTGACAACAAAAACGGTTTTTCACAAATATAACAATTACTCGAATTAAAATAGTTGATTTTTTCTCCTTCAGTCATTAGTTTCATCGGAGAGGATTGGAAAATATTGTGTCGCATTTATCAGCAATTTGTTTCAATTGTTTTGCAAACCACTGCATACAATCTTTAAACATCGATTACAGTACCATTTTTTATTGTTGATGCTTCCACATTATTTGCCCATTAGTCTACTTAAATTTTTTATTAAAGCAAAATGATAATAAATTTGATTAGATCTAGTATCATCTGTAGTAATATTTTGATCATTGCCAGGTATCATTAGTAAATTAATTTTTGGAGAAAAATGTGTCTTTGTTAATGTTAAAGGTAAAATTTCAGATTTTTCCATCGTATAAACGTTAATACTTAATTTATTCATGTATTCAAATTTTGAAATATTTTTTAAATCAATTGGAAATTTAATACCTTCATAATTTGAAACAGTACTAAAGTGAGGATAGGAATTCACTCGTAATGGATTTTTATATTTGGGTGCAGGATGTAATGCTGCAACTATAGCCCAAAGAAAACAATAAGCATCATTATTTTCAATATTGATTACAGCCTTCTTATTTTTAAGGAAAGTTGGTAAATTAACATAAGTCGAAAAACCTACAGATATGGTGTTAAATGAATTAATGTTAACTTTTAAATAAAGTGTTTCGAGTAACGCCCAACCACTATCCCCTTCTTGTAATTCCTCCATTTTATTCAAAATTTTATCCATAACATTAACCTTATACCACTCAGATAAATTTGTAGTACGATCGATTGTTACATTTTGTGTTTGAAAATGTTTAATAGATCTATCCAAATTAGCATGTGGTTTAATATACTTACAAACTAAACCAACATTTACTTTTAATAAAGATTTAACAATTTCCTTTTTGATTCGTCCTACAAAAACTTTAAAACATTTATCAAGAAAAAATTTGGGGTCTTTAAATTTTAAATTTATAATTGATCCAGTTTTAATTCTTCCTTTAAAACATGAATCCACATCTTGCCAAACCAATTGTCTACCTTGTAGACTTTTTTGGAATCTATTTTAAATTTATTTAAATAGTATTGTAAAGTTGAAATATTCGTTTCAATTTTCGAAAAATCACCCAAACTACAATCTTTTGTTTTAATGGCTTTTTTTAATAGTAATAAAATTTTTCTAAAATGATTAATATGAATTTTATAGTCTTTTTTAGTTTTAACTAATCTACTCACCAATTCGATTTTTTGCACTGCTTCTGATGACATAACATCTAATAATTTGGCACTCATATTGATAACGCTAGTTGGTTTATTTGTAACGGTGATGTTTGTGTTATTTTTTCAAAAGAACTAAAGAATTCTAATTTTCCAGTTTATATACCATTCAAAGTATATGCGTAATACATATTTCGAGTAAACACTATTTTATAAAACATTATTGTTGATAACTTGTAGGTTATCATAATTTCAAGTAAACAGTATTTTATGAAAATTATTGTTGATAACTTGTAGGTTACCATAATTTCAAGTAAACAGTATTTTATAAAAATTATTGTTGATAACTTGTAGGTTATCATAATTTCAAGTAAACAGTATTTTATAAAAATTATTTTTGATAACTTGTAGGTTATCATAATTTCAAGTAAATAGTATTTTTATAAAAATTATTGTTGATAACTTGTAGGTTATTTATAATTTCGAGTAAACAGTATTTTATAAAAATTATGTATTACGCATATACTTTGAATGGTATATAAAGCGATCTGTACAACTGAAAAAATTTATTTTAAACTTCACAACGCAACGCAAAAATGGCTTCAGTTCCATCAACAATCATTATTTTTAGTGATGATAAACTTAATTTTCCGCCTAAAGATGTTTATATTTTTATGAAACACCTGTTTCAATAAGTATGAATATTGATTTATATTATATATATATATATATATATATATATATATACATATATTTTCCTTTTTATAGATATGGAGTGGAAACAATATCTTTATTTCAGGATAAGGTGTTTGTACACCTTACTTATTTACCACGAGCGGAAACATTGAAAAATAAATTTCAGCAGCTTCCACTAAAATATATTCGAACCAAGGTTCAGTGAATTCAAAGTATTGGAAAGGGCCGTGAAAAAATTCAAATACAATTTGGTTAGCGATGAATTGGAAGTGCCACAAATTAAGTATGTGGATCAACAGCAGCAGCGTTCTCAATACTTAGCAGAAATTGATGCCGTTCCATCAACTTCAGAGGCTGGTTCATTAGATGTAGAACAAAATAATGTATTAGTTTTAGAAGATGGAGAAGAAGAAGAAATGATAAAGGAATTTCTATCTAATGTAAGTAAAAATGATGAATAAAATATGTAAGTTTCAAGTATATCGTTTTATTATTTCTCTGTTTACATATTTGAGTTAATTCTCTATTACTATAAATTGATCAAAAATTTTTCTATATCGTCCTTCGTTATTACTAAAGTCTTTAAATATTGATATAAATCCATATTGTTCTTTTCAACACTTTGAACAAATATGTTTGAATTGTTCGAATTCCATATCAGTTCCTACATGATCATTATAAATGTGCTTAAGGTGTAGAAGATGTTGATTGAATAGAATAATTACGTTTGCGTTGTCTCGTATTAAATGTTTAGGTATTTGAGCGTAGGATTGTGTTAAATAAAATGATTCAACTCCAGAATGACGTCCCATACTAAAATATTCTCGTATAACATTTTGATTTACACATGACACATCATCAAAAATAAAAATTGAATTTGGTTTGACTTCAGATGGATGCATTATATTTTCACTTGCACTAAATGTATAGTATACAATACCTTTTATAGGTTTTAGCAATAACTCTAAATATTTATATTTCGGTTGAATCAAAGATTCCGAATAAACGTAAACATTTTCAACCCATGCGGATGCTCAAGTAAATTCACCATAACGTTGGTTTTGCCACAGTTCGAAGGTCCTACTATTATACACCGAATTGTCGAAGGAAATAAATCGCTATGTTTTTTAAATTTTTCCTCCTTTAAAGTTTCAAACATATTATTTTCTACATTTAATGTTGTACTTTGTTTTACAAACTTCATATTTTTTTCACTTTAATTGTTCTTGCTGTGAATAGCAATTCAAAAATAATGTTTCATTAGAATTGATTATACGTTTTATAGAATTGTGGTAAAATAATACACTAAAATATTAAAAAAAGTTTAATGTATCGTAATCAGTTTTACAAAAATGTTATTTTTTACAAAATTCATACCAAAAATACATGTTAAATACATTTTCTAAAGCACATGCCGTTTTATCACAATTATTATGATTTAAACATTGATGTGAACGGAAAATTTTCTTCATTTCTTTATCGCTTAGATAATTTGCATCATAATACTCATCCTCTAAACTGATTATATTGTTGTGTAAAAACTTTTCCAAAAACGTTTTAACATCTTTATTTTTCACTAATATTGATTCATCCATCACATAATTATATAAAAGTTTGGATATTTCTTCATATTTTATCTCCTCTTGATCATCCCATGAAGCCCAATCCAATTCACAATGGTTTTTAAAAGTAATAAAATTTAAATTCAACATTTCCTTAGTAATGGGTAATGCTACAAATTTGTGTACATAATCTTCCATTTCAACATTATAAATTGCAATTTCTCTACAAAGAAATACATTTTCTTTGGGAAAATTAAAACCTTGAACATCGATAATAAAAATTTTCTTCTTTTGGGTAAATGTGTTAATGTAACTGTATATTCTCTCTCTCTCTCTCTCTCTCTCTCTATATATATATATATATATATATATATATATAAAACATTATCTTTATCAATCCACGAATTGTGAGAACTATCAAAACCTAACCATTTAACAAAAACCTTATTTTTTCTTCTTTTTAAAACTTTTTCAACTAAATACACATCAGGATGTTTTACTTTCTGCAATTGTTCTTTGTAAAATCCTCTAAGAATATTTTCATCTTTGTAATCTTTTCATAAGTATGTTATAGGATTAGTCAATTTTACTTCACGAACTATGAAAATCTCTGTGGACCAATTTGGGTTGTATTTTTTATCGAATACACCTCGATATTTTGAAATACGAACATGATCGCCAACATTAAATTTTAGTTTTTCCAAATCGACTCTTTTTATACGGCTGTACACTGTGTTTAATAAATGTTTTTCGTGTTTACGTTTTATTTCTTCCGGTTTCATTCCAGTAGTTCTATGAATTCTGTTATTATAGTGATCGATAATTTCTGCTAAGATATCTATCCACTTGTAGTTTCTATTGAAACTGAATTCTTTCCACAATAGTGATTTTATACTACGTATAACTCGTTCAACAATAGATACTTTTTTTTCACTATAAACACTGTAATGATTAACTCCATATTTTCTGGTTAGAGTTTTCATATATGAATTGTAAAATTCAGTTCCCATATCAGTTTGAAGGTTTTTTGGTGGTGGTTTCTGCTTTAGAAATACTTGTTCCATATTTTTTGTTACTTCTACGCCTGATTTGGTTTTCAATGAAAATGCCCATAGGAATTTTGAAAAGCAATTTATCACATCTAAAATATATTTGTAACCTTTATTTTCATCAGAAAAATTTTGAACATCTATCAAATCAGCTTGAAATAAATCATTTAAAGATTTTATTATAGTTATTCTTCTTTGAAAATTAATTCTAGCAGGTTTGTGAATTTCATTTATAATTTGTCGTTTAACTGTTGACATACTTTCACCGCTTATTCTATAATACGTGCTTCTCTAAGTTCCTCAATAATGGAATTTATTTCGTTTTTGTGACCAGTATGTCAGGCTGACTGTGATAGTAGCAGTAATCGCAATCTATCGACTAATTCATTCGGATCATCCCAATGAATATAATCTATTTTAGTGTCATTAGTATCGACTTCCATAAACATACCTTTTCCTTGAACGATTGGTGCAATTATTTTTTTATACTTTTCCAATTTGTTACCATCAATCTGTCTATCTGATCTATAATATCTTCTGTTAGCATTTGTCTTGAATACAATATTTTTATAATTTTGTTGATCTTGCTGAGTGAAATTTATAGGATATTTTTCAAATATTAATTCATATAAACCTTGCATTCCTTTATACCTTTTATTTTTGATAAACAAATCAGATCCAATAATGTGAATTTGCGAATCACCAATCATCAGTTTTTCTGTTTCAGTATCAAGACGTATCCCATATTTATGATCGTATTCTTTATTTTCGTTGTCAATGTACATTCCACGAACATATTTTCTTGGTAAAGGATCATACTGCTTTAAATAATCGGCAAAAGATTGTTTGACAATATCTTCAAAACGTTGTGATTCATTCATAGGTACTTTCGATTGAAAATTTCTTCTCCTTCTTCTTCATCTTCGAAATTAATGTCGTTTATAATTGATTCTTTCAAATCACTTGTTTCATTATCGTCTTCTACTTCTTCCCTACCCTCCTTTTTTTACTAGAAATAATTTCCCTTTGTGAATTTTGAGATAAAAATTGTTCACGTTCCAAAATACTACTACTACTACTACTACTTATATTTTGAGAACCATCCAATTTGTATTCTATGCTTTTAAATGTTTTGTAACAGGATTAAAAAGATCTTCTTGTAAAACTTGACCCTGTCTAAGTAACTTTAATTTATTTTTCACATTTTGACGTTTTTGAATAAATCTTTTCGTTAAGCATATTTTAAGTTTTCAACAGGTCTCGATGAGCTTTTGAACAGGTCTTGATCAGGTCTCGATCAGGTCTCGATCAGCTTTGAACAGGTCATAATCAGGTCTCGATCAGGTTTTGATCAGCTTCGAACAGGTCTTGATCAGCTTTGAACAGGTCTCGATCAGGCCTTAGTCAGTTTTGAACAGGTTTATGATATATTTGTACCTATAAAATACTAGTTATTTCTATTGAATGACAGAGGAAACTAAAGAAAATATTTTCATCTACTTTTATTTATTTATTTTGAATATATATTCGATAATACACAAATATATTTAAAACATGTTTACAACATTAGTCAGAGGATTATAATTTACAATTCGATCGTGTATGATTGAACAGTAAGCAGTGGTAGCTGCAGGAATATTTTTATTTGTTTCAAATTCCAATCTAATGTCGACACTACCCGACTTTAATGTTTCATTTTGATGACTGCAATCTATCACAATTACCGTAGCTAAATCACGAAATTTCGACATCGTAAGATTCGGTTATCCAATGTGTTTATGGTAATAAGATTCTTGAAATAGTGCATACATTTTATACAGGATAGCAAATTGATTTTTATCAAAATTTAAATTTAGATTATCATAAGGATACATTTCGGAATTGAGAAATAATTTCAAATTTGACAAATTGCAATGATCAAAACGACTCATGTTATTAGCTACATTATTTTTTTTATTTGTTTGAAACCCTACTAAAACAAAACGAGGTTTTTCCAATTGATGTGTAGTCTTTATGTTCCATGTATGTCTCTGAGTTTGTTGCAGTACTGGATATTCGTGCAGTTCCCAACTTCTAAACGCAATTTCCAAATTTCTTCCATTTTCTATATATTTTAGCATGCGTAGTTTTTTAACATCGGATACTTGAACATAAGGAATTTTCCATAAAATCTTATTCAATTCAATTTTAACTTTTTCATTGGATTTTGTGGAAATTACTGCATTAACTTCTGTCGGGCTTCTAATAAGTACAAGTTCTTGACGTATGTTGACTAGAATTTTTTTAAAATCTTCACAAAATCCCAACAAAACTTTCAGAGGTAGACAAACATCAAAGTATCCTTCGTTATCTGTATTTTGAGGTGTTGGAATTGGATTCCAACAAATACTGTTGTAACGATTTGATTCACTATCCGAAAATGACACTAACCCTTTCAAAGTTGATTTTATACCAGGATACCGAACTCTATCTATGACATATCCACCAATTTCATATCGAATTTCATCAAATAGAAAAGATAATCCATTATTTATGAAGTTTATTGTGGTACTATACTTTCCGTCTGCATCGGTTAATCGTCCTTCAATGTACAAATAACTTTGTGACAGTAACGTGTAAATACCTTGAGTCTGTATTGGTATTCGTATTTCATCTGAAGTATTGAATGTCGTATTGGCATACGGAGGATGACTATGCATTTCACAGTTAATGCTTGAATTGTCCATCAGTACATGATCACCAATGTTTAAAATGTCGAAACTCATTTTTTCGTTTCTAATTTTGCTGCTCTATCGCGTTGAAACCAAGAGAGGTTAGAAATGATTTATTTTCTTGTGTTAACGCTTTGAATCTTTTAGTAATACTACTTGAATTATTGTCTCAATACACTTTTTTATAGTCACAAACATTTCGATTATAAATAAATACCATATTTATAGGCTTTTTAAGTGCAATCTTACTGTGACGAGTTCCTGATTGAAATTAACCAAATTTCCATCTTGATCTACCATTTTAAGAACAATTTCATCGATATAACTAGTGTTTATGGGTAGGTAAATTACATTTTTAGGAATTTCAACTATTTTGAGGCCTGGAGGTACATTAGGGTAGAATATGTGTAATATATGTTCATTTTTATCTTTATTGTACGAATTGGTAACAATATTACAATCTACTCCGATTGAGTTGACTTTAGTAATATTTATGGGGTACTTTGATATATGTGTCCTGAAAGCTGATAATTTCTTCTTTTCAAATCCCAATAAACTTCCTATGGAATTTGGTTTCTGGAAGCGAATGTCTTTATTACTTTTAATTTCACATTTTGTTTTCATTTACGAATCCGCATCAGCCTCAAGGGCTATTAGCGGTCTGTAGCTATATATTATGTTTGTTTAACATTATGAATAGATATTGACATGTCACATGTTTTGTTTAAAGTACCTTTTAAATTTTATGGTAAAAGTTTGCGATTTGCAGATATTTAATAAGGTTTTTCACATTACTGCTGTTGTTTAAAGTATTTTCCAGAGATTCACTTATGTTGCATGCTAGTCTGTTGGTATGATACAGCGGACACTCAACCAAAAAATGTTTCACTGTTAACAGCTGCTCACAAATAACACATTCCGGTCTTGGTGTTCGGGAAAGTAGGTACTCATGAGTAGCTCGAGTATGACCTAGACGTAACCTTGTGATGATGATTTGATGTCTTCGATTTTCGGTAAAAGTTAGCCAGGGTGTTATGTAGGGTTTGCGTGTGAGCTCCTCCATGTGTCATTCCATTTTTGTTTTGCTTTATTGCGAATAAATGTTTTTAGATCGGTGTATAAGGGCTTAATGATTGGTGTGGTATTAAGTAGTGCTGCTTTTTTGGCGAGTTGATCGGCCATCTCATTACCTTTTATGCCTATGTGTGCAGGAGCCCACAGGAAATGTATGTTTTTTCCTATCGATTGAAGATGATGAATTTCTTGTTTGATCATCAGTACGAGGATATTTTTTGAATAGGTGCTTCTCAATAATTTCAAGGAGTTTAAAGAGTCTGTAAGTATAACTGTCTTTTCGTAGTTCGATGTTGTTACGTACTTTACTGCTTTTAGTATTGCATAAAGTTCTCCTGTTAGAATTGTTCCATATTTTGAAAGTTTGAATTGTACATTGTTTGTAGGAGTTACAATGGCTGCGCCTAGTCCGTCATTTTGTTTGGATGCGTCAGTGTATATTTCGGTATAATTGGGATATTTTTGCATGGTCTCGTTAAAATGTTGGATGAGGGTTTGTATACTAGTGCTTTGTTTGGAAAAACATGAAAGATAAGTGTTTATATGTGGTGGCTTAATTTGCCAGGGTGGAGTGAAGTTATAAGTTTCGATTTTTAAAGAAGAGATGTTGGATATATTGAGACTGTTTTTATAGTGCTGGATTCTTACGTAAAATGGCTCTGTTTGAATATTAGGTGAGACTGGATTTACGTTTTTATTAAATTTGTGATGGTGGGTTAAAATAAGAGGATTATCTGTTATTTTTGAGGCATATGAGACTTAGGATTTGTCTTCTAGTGGGGCTTCTCCGGCTTCACAGTATAGGCTGTCTACTGGTGTGGTTCTGTAGGCTCCTAGGATAATGCGTAATGCTGTATTGTGTAATACGTCTAATTGTTTGAGTATTGTAACTTTTGCTGATGCCTAAGCAATACAGCCATAATCAATTTTTGATCTGACAAGTGTTTGATAGATGTTTAAGAGTAATCTACCATCGGCTTCCCAATGTTTGTTTGATAGACATTTCAATAAATTAAGTCCTTTTTGACAGTCTGTAATTAGTTGTGTTATATGGGCTTTCCAATTTAGTTTTTCGTCGAATATAAGTCCTATGTATTTTATCATATTGGTGTACTTGAGAGTAGTATTGTAGATTTCCATATGAGGTTTGTGGTTAATTGGTTGTTTTGAGAATATTATGCACCGTGGCTTGCTGGGCGAGAAATGAAAACCTGTCGCTCTTGACCATTTTTCCATCGTTATGAGTTGTTTTTGAAGTATCGTTGCACGTGCAGATAATGTCCTGCTTTTTACAACAATGATCACGTCATCCGCATACATTCGGATCTGTATTGGTTTTTCTATATCTCTAGTTATATCGTTCATGGGTGGAAGAAATAAAGTTGGACTGATAATTGATCCTTGTGGTGTTCCATTTTCTTGTTTTTGGATAGAAGTAGTTGTCCCATTGACTCTAACCTGAAATGTTCTGTCACATAAAAAGTTTTGTATGAGAGCTAGAATGTTACCTTGATATCCTAGGTTGCTTAGCTTTGATACTATGTTGTGTTTCCAAGTTGTTTCGAAAGCTTTATTTACATCAAAATAGATGGCCATGCAGTGTTCTTTATTTGAGAATGCTTCTTTAATATGAGTTTCTAAATCAATTATGTTGTCTAATGTTGATCTATTTGGTATAAATCCTGATTGCTCCGGAGTCAGATGTCCTTTGCTTTCTAGGTCGCAAAGAAGTCTTTTATTTATTATTTTTTCGAGCAGTTTGCATAGGGCGCTAGTTAACGAAATGGGTCTTTAAGAATCTGCTAGAAGGGGTGATTTAGAAGGTTTTAAGATGATTGCCTTTCTCCATGTGTTAGGATATAGATGTTGACTCCAAACACTGTTGTATATTTGCAAGAGGTGATGTTTCGCAGATGAAGGCAGATTTTTTAAAAATATGGGCGGGATATCATCATGTCCAGGAGATGTGTTCTTAAGTTCGTGGAGTGCATCATTGAATTCGTGTAGGCTAATAGGCGTGTTAATAGGGTCTGCGTTTTCATGTATCATAATGGTGTTATTTTCTTGCTTCTGCTTGAATGCTAGGAAGTCTGGGTCGTAGTTATCATTCTTAGAATGGAGACAATAAGCGTTTGCGAGTTCTTCAGCTATCTCAATGTTATCTGTTATCATACTTAAATCGTTTTTTTGTAAGGCTGCAATTTCCATATGTGAGCTTTTACCTGCTATGCTCTTTATTTTTTCCAGACATTTGTTATTGGTGTTGAACTATTGATTTTCTGAACGTATTGATGCCAAGATTTTCTTTTATTGTGTTTGATGGATAGTCTAGCAAACGCTCGCTTCTTTTTTTATTCTATACAGTTCTCAGGAGTCTTATATATTTTATATTTATTTAGGGATTGTTTACTTGCTTGTATTGCTGACTCACATTCTTCGTTCTACCATGGTACTGCATTGTACTTTTTTATATGTGCTGTCTTACCAATAGCGTGGTATGCTGCATCTATTATTATTTAATTAAAGTCTTCTACTGTAGCCGTAATATCATCTTGCAGTTTTGCCAGATGAATATTGTTGTCAATGTGTTGTGAGAAATCAGTCCAATTTGCTTCATTTAGTCTCCAACGTTGTAAGGGTATTGTATCGTGAGAACGTTTAGTGGTGTTGGTAATTGTTATTGGGAAGTGATCGCTGTCCAGCTTTTTTCTCAATTTAGTAAATCGGGTTTTTAGAATCTTATATTTCAACTGAGGGTAAAGTGTAAGTAACATTCCAATGAGGCCTTTTATATCTGATGTATAGTATTTTGCAACGGTATATGCGTTCTGAACTCCGTGTGTGTGCTCCAGCAGCCTTTTAAATTCCAGATTTCCAATTATTGGTTTTAAAAGGCTGGTTGCTTCTTCTGGGATGGAGTAGACAAGAGTGGAGCTGATTGCAGAGCGTTTTTTCTTTTTTGGATTTTCTGAGGTTGAGAAAGCTGGTTTTGTTATAGTGGATGCTTCCGGAGAGGATTCTGATAATAGGAATCGTTTATTTGTAGAATTGGGCAAAGTTGTTGTGGTTTTTTGTGATATGTTGCCTACTTCAGCTGTTGGGGTGTTTACTGTCAGATTTGATTGGGTAGAGAATATATCTATCGGAGTTGGTTGCGAAAAGGTTGTTGTTGGATTTGTTTGATCATGTGATGTTTGGGGGGCGTCATTGTTTATTGTGTTCGTTTGGATAGGAGACTTTTGGTTTTGTAAGGTAGGACAATTGGCAACAACGTGACCCGATAGTCTGCAATTAAAACATTTCTGACTATCTAAAGAGAGAAAAATACGATAAGAGAGGTTGTCGTGTGTAATATCTAGAGATTCGGCTAAAGTAAGAGATTCTAGAGGAGTAATGTAAACTTGGCGTCTGAAACTCATTATATGGCTATATGCAGGATCTGTTGCACCTATTCGTAGAAATGTAATTGGGGATAATAATTTTAGACCTAATCCTTCTAGCGTAGTTTTAAGTGTGTCGTGTGGTATAGTCGGACTAACGTTAGAAATGACTAGCCTGTCTGAAGGGGTTACTAAATGTCGCGCTTTTAATTTTTGTACCAAAACTTCGATTTCTACTCCATTTTCTATAAATTGATCAACTGCAGCTTTGGTCGATAAATAAATACACACTCTATTATTAGATATCCTCGAGCAGAAAATGATGTTGCGTGGTTGAACTATCGGGCCTAAACTCAGAAGATAGTCTTGAATTTTTGCATCATTGATTGCACTAAAGATGATTCCCTGGTCTTTTGCTGGATATATTGGTTGAGTTGGTTGTTTGAGCATTTGAGAGTAAGATTGTATTGGAGTAGTTGATGGTGTATTAGGTAATGTAGAGGTTATATTCATGTTGTTGTTATCCATCTTTTGTTTTAAATGGTTTTCGGAGCATTATTTTCTGAGTACGGCACTGGCGGTAGATTCCAGTTAATTAGCAGGTTGTTTTTGCTGCTTGGAATTTACTTGACAAGTAAAATTTGTTGTATTTATCAGTATAAAAGGTATTGAATAAATGATATTCAAACCACTGTAGGTTATGTTTTGTACTCACTCAGTTATGGTGTCGTGGATTGGTCTTAATGCTATCACTAACTTTACACTGTATTATTTTGCCTAATAACTGGTTATTTTATTAAATTTACGCACTCGATTCAAAAGCTGTTTATTACCTCATAAACCGAGAGGAACTCCTATTTCACATTTTAATGTATTATTATTTATTCTTAATACTAGTACAGTTGGATCATCCGTTTTCTGTTGTGGTGGTGGTGGTGGTACAGTTTTTGTTTTAGGATCACTTTTTGATATAATATTAACTTTTTCAGTTTCTTGCATTGGTTTTGTAGATGTAGAGTCTGGTTTGTTTTCCAACTCAACGATTTTATTTAATATATATTGAGCAATATCTTGTACTCCATATGAATCTTGTGGTATTTCAATTTTATGCTTATCAATATAAAACATATTATTTGATGTGTCTATATTTGGAATAGTATCGTAGGTAAATAAATCAATTAAGCCCAACATCCATTGTTTGTTATCATCCAAAATTATAGGTGGATACACTGTCATCCTCGTTATAATCGATAGCAACTTGATTTTCTAGCGAAGTATGATTGAGGCTTTCATTACATTTATTATGACTTTTGATTGTGAACAAGACACGATTAAATTTATCATGACACCAATAATATTTTGAACGATATAAATTATGCAAATTTTCAGTATAATGAACACAATGATAATTATTTCTAATGACATGTAGTTTAATATTCATATGATTTTTGTCTAAAATGTATTCAAGGTGTTGATGACAACGTTGACATATAATTAAATTCAAATTTTTCACATAATAGTAATAAAACCAAACACAGTATCTATTTAATTGATGTATATTACTCCAATCTGATTAATTAATTACAGCATTGCGCAAATAATTTGGTATAAATAGTAGATCTTTTATATTTTCTAAAAAATAAAAATGTTCTTTCATGTCATTTTGTGCTTTTTGCATTAAAACGTTCCATCTTACTTCACCATATTTTAACATTACTTTATATAATAGCGGATGAGGTAATAAATTTTGATCCATAAATAATAAAATACAATTGACATTTTTACAAATTGCTAAACCTGCAATATCTTGAAGTGAGAGTACCATTACCTGAAGAAATAAAGTTAACATTAACCTACATATTGTAACCCTATTTATCAATTAGGTTTATTTAAACTATAGTGACCCCACGGTAGAGTGTTATCATTATTTGTTAATAGGCATCTTTTATCATCAAATGCGCTTAAAGCCAATTTTGTTTGTTCAACACTAAAAACTTGTTATGTTACATTGATTCTCATATCTAGGTTCTAAACTACTCAAAAATTTAAAATAATCATTGAAGGATATTCGATTTTCAACTACATTCTTCTTAATTCCCTTTATTTTTTTTAAATTATTTCTATATTATTATCATCTCGCATATCTTGTTTCTGCTTTTATTAGTCTGTATTTTAAGTGAATACATTTTTCTCCCATTTAATTATTTGACTTCGATTATTTTTTACACCTCTACCCGTTTTATTTTTGTCTAATAAGTTTTTGAATAACAGATGTTCTAATTTAACCCCTTTTACTTAGGCTAATTAGAGGGAATGCAGGTTATCTGGTTTTGCGAAGGACCACTACGGCCGTTTGTCACTGAAGTAACGATGAACCGTAGAATGAAATTAAAACACTGATATCACGTTATGATTTATATTGTCATGAAGTTATAAGTTATTTACTGTTGCGTCGACAATTAAGAACTCACTTGGCTTTTACGTGGTGACTGAAGGTAGTTTGCACATATTATTAAGATTTATGAGATGATTACGGTTTAAGAACACATGTTTGTTCCCGCTATGAACATGCCGGGTGCTCTTCTAAAATGAGTACCTTTGTGTGCCCCGTTTGATGATGAAAAGAGTGTGTCTGAGAAGTGTGAAAGCTATCTGGGAAGTGAGTAAAAATTAGGCTATTTTCGTATTTATATGTTTGATGACGTAGGATCGAGGAATGAGTAAATTATTAGAAACTAGCCAATGGGATAAAAGTATTTTAAAATGTAACGTTCGAACAACAAGTGAATTTGCCAGTTGGAGATATGTTTTTTTTTGGGGTTTTCAACGGTTTCGTAGATACAGATAACAGAGTTTGGAAGAGAGTTTTTATGAAGAGATAAGATGTCGGGGACTTTGATATGTTCAGTAGAATTTCGGAAAACGATATTTATCTGTTATTCTTAGGTGTTAGTAAATTTAAAATGACTTTTTTAGTGAAGTAAAGAAATATTAACTGTTGAAAATAAGGATATATTTAGTTATCTGTTTTGGGCATAATATTCGACTTGTAGTATACAGGGGACATTGAAATAGAATCACGGGAGAATTTGGTAATTAAAAACCAAATTCGAACATATTGGGGGCGCGGGAAGAATGGAAGAGAGGTGAGAGATGGCTGCTCTCAGACATCGAATGCTGATGTTAGTGAAAGGGTATGGAGCGTGAGTGTGTGTACAGTGTTGATGCAGGTTTGTGAATGAAAGTGAATAATTTTGAGAGTAACTATGTAAATAGGTGTATAGGGGTTGTAAAGTAACCTAATGTTGGTGTCAGAGTGTTGTAAGGACTCTAACGTCATGAATGTAATGAATGAATAAGATTTGAGGTTAGAGTGTTGTAAGGACTCTAACGTCATGAATGTAATGAATGAATAAGATTTGAGGTTAGAGTGTTGTAAGGACTCTAACGTCATGAATGTAACAATGAACAAGAGGCCTAGATTCATTCTAGTTCTTGTTTGGTAAGGGCACGAATGTAAGCAATATACTCTAGAAATGGACTAGAGTTGTAAACGATAAGAATGTAAGCAATATACTCTAGAAATGGACTAGAGTTGTAAACGATAAGAGTGTAAGCAATATACTCTAGAAATGGACTAGAGTTGTAAACGATAAGAGTGTAAGCAATATACTCTAGAAATGGACTAGAGTTGTAAACGATAAGAGTGTAAGCAATATACTCTAGAAATGGACTAGAGTTGTAAACGATAAGAGTGTAAGCAATATACTCTAGAAATGGACTAGAGTTGTAAACGATAAGAATATAAGCAATATACTCTAGAAATGAACTAGAGTTGTAAACGATAAGAATGTGAGCAATATACTCTAGAAATGGACTAGAGTTGTAAACGATAAGAAGATAATAATACCTTTGTCCAGGTATTTACATAAAAGAATAATACCTTTGTCCAGGTATTCACATAAAGAATAATACCTTTGTCCAGGTATTCACATAAAAGAATAATACCTTTTTCCAGGTATTCACATAAAGAATAATACCTTTGTCCAGGTATTCACATAAAAGAATAATACCTTTGTCCAGGTATTCACATAAAAGAATAATACCTTTGTCCAGGTATTCACATGAAAGAATAATACCTTTGTCCAGGTATTCACATAAAAGAATAATACCTTTGTCCAGATATTCACATGAAAGTATATGTAAATGAAGTAAAAGAACGAGAATGTTTACGTCAATTCTAGTTCGACAAGTGTGGTACCAGTTTTACGAGTAACGGTCCAGGAACCTCGGACTTCCCAGTGTTTAATGAGATAATGAGAGAAATGTAAGAGAATGTTTAAGTCGATTCTATTTCGACAAGTGTGGTACCAGTTTGTTTTACGAGTAACGGTCCAGGAACCTCGGACTTCCCAGTGTTTAATGAGATAATGAGAGAAACGTAAGAGAGTATGCTCATGAGACTAGAGCAAGTACGAATGCGTGCAACAACAAGTGAGTAAGAGTAAGTATGAATGAATGTGAATGCAAATGTAAATACGAGTATGTACGAATAAGTGTAAAAGTATTATGAATGTGAGCTTTGAGTGCCAATATGAGTATGAGTATAAGTATGATTAAGGTGCAATTGTATGCTAGTGCAAGTAATTATGTAAGTGTGAGTTAGCATAAAAGTAAATGTAAGGTAGTGACCACGAGTGTTTAAGTATGATGAGAGAGTTTTTTCTAACTCTTTTGAGATTGTTTTTGTATATGTTTTTATGATTATAGATGTTTGTGTTAAGGGGACCCGACTCTTTTGCGGGTAAGAATGAGTTTTTAAAATGTTTTAATTAATGTAAAGGAGTTATTTCTGTTCTCGTCAAGAAAAGGAGGGTAAGATATGTATACAATGTTTTTGTCAAGTCGTTTTAAATTCAAAGTGTCGTCAATGTGATTGGTTAAGTAACATATGAGTAAGGGGGGATGCCGTTTTCTTCTAAACGTCACCCAAGTGTTTATATTGTCCAAGTATCTTTTTAATACCTTTATCCAGGTATTCACATTAAAGAATAATACCTTTGTCCAGGTATTCACATAAAAGAATAATACCTTTGTCCAGGTATTCACATTGAAGAATTTTTTTCAATAATGCCTTTATCCAGGTATTCACATTAAAGTATGTTTCACGTCAAAGTGTCAAGTTTTGGTTCGTCCAGGGTTTTAAATGTTTAAGTTTTTATGTTTTTCAATGTCCAAGCATATGTTTAAGTTTTTCACATAGTTTCAAGTATATAAGTATCACTGTCCTCTTCCAGAGGACTAAAGGATTGTTTTCTTGACGAGAAAGAGTTTAAGTAATGCATGAGTGCTATCCTGCACTGAAAGAGCGTTGAGTATGAAAGTGAATCGTTTATTCGAGTGTAAGTGTTGGTTTGAAAATTATTTATTTATGAGTTAAGAGTGTTTTGTGAATTAAGAATGTTTTTGAGGGTAAGTTGTGATTTGAAAGTGGTGTGGTCACACCAAAAGAATGAGTATGAGAGAGGTTATCCGTAAGGTATTGTGAATGAGTTGTGTCCAGAACAGTACATTTTTTGACGATAATATTCTGGAGATTTGCATTGATGGTGAATGGTTAGGGTTTGGGATCTTGGGTTAACAAGTTTTCCAAGACTGTACATTTCTTTCAAGAAATCAAAAAAAGTATCACTAGCAATTAAATTTTGATCAGTCTCTTCTTCTTCAAGAGATTTTTTTTGTATTATAATCTAACTTTGTTTTTAATATGTGAACGATTAGTGCATCAAATACTCTTCCTTATTGATATTTAAATTTAACAATGACTTTACGATAGATCTAGCTTCGGACGTGAATGTTCTTAATTGTTGGGCAGTACATTTTGAGATGTTATTACAATCTGTCAAACGGTTAACATGGGCAGTAACAATCTGCCGTGTATTATTATATTTAACATGAAATGTAAATTAATGGCTATGTTTGAACAATGCTTATTTTGTACCAGCGTAATATATTTGTTTTATATTTTTGCTACCAGCCGTGCCTGTTCAGTTTTCTACGGCTCGTTGCAAGTTAAAATGACACTGTGATTGTACCTGGTTTTCTCACACAACAATACCGACTAGTGTTATTATGGCTCCATTACAATCTTAATATGTAATTATTTAAGACACACTGTACAATGAATGTATGTTATATACAAATATGAAATCACTTTGTCAATTAGCGTTATTATAATCAAACACATCCAGGTGTAATTATTTAAATCCCCATGTCTCATGTAAATTTCAAAAGTTCAATAATCAAATACAGAGTATGAATGTATGTTTTATAAGAAATATCAACGATGTTATTGTAATTAATCAATATTCAGGTGTAATTATTTAAATCCCCATGTCTCATGTAAATTTCAAAAGTTCAATAATCAAATACAGAGTATGAATGTATGTTTTATAAGAAATATCAACGATGTTATTGTAATTAATCAATATTCAGGTGTAATTATTTAAGTCACGCTGTATAATATAAATGTTTATATTGCATAAAAAATATCAAAGACTTTTATTATAAATCCAAATTAATATTAAGGTGAACTTATTTAAATCACACTGTATAATATAAATGTTTATATTGCATAAAAAATATCAAAGACTTTTATTATAAATCCAAATTACTATTAAGGTGAAATTATTTACACCGCACTGTATACTATTTTATTTTACGCCAACAATGTCAAAGAATGTTATAAATCCAAATTAATATTAAGGTGAAACCATTTAAATCACCCTATATACTATGTTTACAAAATCTACGTTGGTTGATAAGCAAATATACAAAATCCTTTATTATCAATACATACCTTATCTAATGAATGTTTCTGCTGTCGAAATTCTCGAAGAGTTCTCGGGAACGCTGAGGTTTCTATATTTTCTGGACTCCAAGGGCTGTTTCACTGCTCTCTCCTGGTTGCTAGGACTGCTTTACTTTCTTCTGGTTCTATCCGGTCTCGACAGGGCCATGTTCTAATTTAACCCCTTTTACTTAGGCTAATTAGAGGGAATGCACGTTATCTGGTTTTGCGAAGGACCACTACGGCCGTTTGTCACTGAAGTAACGATGAACCGTAGAATGAAATTAAAACACTGATATCACGTTATGATTTATATTGTCATGAAGTTATAAGTTATTTACTGTTGCGTCGACAATTAAGAATTCACTTGGCTTTTACGCGGTGACTGAAGGTAGTTTGCACATATTATTAAGATTTATGAGATGATTACGGTTTAAGAACACATGTTTGTTCCCGCTATGAACATGCCGGGTGCTCTTCTAAAATGAGTACCTTTGTGTGCCCCGTTTGATGATGAAAAGAGTGTGTCTGAGAAGTGTGAAAGCTATCTGGGAAGTGAGTAAAAATTAGGCTATTTTCGTATTTATATGTTTGATGACGTAGGATCGAGGAATGAGTAAATTATTAGAAACTAGCCAATGGGATAAAAGTATTTTAAAATGTAACGTTCGAACAACAAGTGAATTTGCCAGTTGGAGATATGTTTTTTTTGGGGGTTTTCAACGGTTTCGTAGATACAGATAACAGAGTTTGGAAGAGAGTTTTTATGAAGAGATAAGATGTCGGGGACTTTGATATGTTCAGTAGAATTTCGGAAAACGATATTTATCTGTTATTCTTAGGTGTTAGTAAATTTAAAATGACTTTTTTAGTGAAGTAAAGAAATATTAACTGTTGAAAATAAGGATATATTTAGTTATCTGTTTTGGGCATAATATTCGACTTGTAGTATACAGGGGACATTGAAATAGAATCACGGGAGAATTTGGTAATTAAAAACCAAATTCGAACAACCGACGATAGCGTTTTAAGTGACCTATATTTGTAATCAAGTGCATTTGTTCTCCTACCGATAAAGTTATTTTTTTAAGATTTCTATTACAATTTTTTATACTTTCATTCACATATTTAACCCATTTATCAATGATTATATTATTGGTACTTTTATTTAGCAACGCTTATGCTTTTTTACATATATTCACCATAGGATCACATTAAACTTATTCATGATAATAAATAGGACTACTTACATAAATTTCAACCTAAGAAGAAGTTGAAGATGATTCTCCCAATGTTTCAACAATTCTGAACAAAATTCTCGGATTGGACTTCGGTATTTCTTGGATGCCTTGAAAAACTAGCGAAAATTCTCCCGTGTTAAGTTCCGGCAAATTTAGTTTGAAAATTTCTGTAACCCTCTTTGGTAGGAAACATACGCAATCTTGTAATTCTATAAATATTGTTTGTCCAAAAGGAAAGTTTTGCTTTCAATATTGGGTACGGTTGGTTTGGCTGCAACTCATCAACTTTAATTTTTGGTTTATTCCAACCTCTTTCATGCATTCGGCGTTTATCTTTTCTAAAAAGAACATCTGAAATTTTAAAAAATGTATAATCTTCCACGACTACACCCTGTATACCTTTATTACTACACCCTGTATAATATTTTACGACTACATACATAAATACTGTGGTATCGAACCCGAGTGCGTGGGTGGAAAACCGCAAACTGATAAGAGTCGATAAAAATTTTCCCACGCTCAACTGTCCCATATCATACTGGTATCGAACGAAAAGAGTATCGTATACAAATTTTTGGTGATAAAAATATCACCTTCGAAATTTATCACGTAAACTCAAACATACGCTCCCTGATCTTTTGTTCCAAAGAGTACTGTTTGATAACAGTTTTGACACCAAAAATGTCTATTGTAATAAAGATCATGAACTATATCGTCTGATTCGTAAACGTCATGATAATGATTATCGATTGCTAAAAAATATTTTGTGATATGTTTTAAGATTATGAAAACATGGTTTACAAACACATATGTTATATCTATCAAGTCTATAATAGATAATAATATATAATAATACAAAATTAATTTTGTGAAAAGGTACATCTAACTATTGTGCCTGTGATGCCAATCCCTTTTCAATGTTTCCCTTTTTTAGAGGTATTTTTTACCATTGACGAAAGCTCCGATGATGGCATGTTTATTTGCCGAAAGCGCTTAGCTTAATTTTTTAATAAAATTTATTTACACATTTTCATCTTTTGAGAAAATACACCCATCAACCTTCTTCTACTTCTTAATTTATGTAGTTTTCTTGTTTCTTTCCTATCTATAAGAGGCACTCTATTTAGTTCTTTTATATCCATCTAAAAAAGGGAATATGAAGAATTTAAAATGCAAGAAAAATTAATGGAATACTTACTGCAATCAAATTTAGCACAACCTCAGCAATAACTGCGACTCTACCAACTTTGTTCTGAATGTTTAGTGATACTCACTATATGTTTTTTAAAAAAGACGATTTTGACACGCAAGCACTACCAATCTGTTGATCCTCGATAATGACTGACAACATTGTTTCAATTTTCAGTTACTTTCAATTTCTCTAACGTAGATGTCATAAAGATCCTTTATTTTACCTCCGAAAGAGCTAAAATTATAATTTGGAAATCAAATTTGGTTTACTGTTTTAGAATAAATTCAAAAACAAATTTTTGAGATATCTATATTTAAAAAAATACTATGTACGACCTGATTATAATGTTGTTAGGACTATTCACCTTGAAAACGTATTCAGGAGATCTTTAGAAGGCAAACGAAAAGTAGCAGCTTTAAATTTTCTTTAATTAGATTTACTGCTTCGACCCTTACAGTAAGGATGATTTCCTTATTCCAATTCATATAATATCGTACTCTAATGCAGGACATAATTCTTTGGTATCTGAATAAGATAAATTAAATAACGTGTATTGTATGCAGTATTGGAACTTTAGCGTTAATTTTAATTAGTGCTATTGTTATTTGATTGAAAAGATCCCGATTTATACTTCCTAATTGAAGTTTCATCGTTGTTTGGTTTTATATGACTAGATTTCTTTGCTCTGATTTTTTTGTGTAATTCAATCTGCTTTGCCATTTTTATTGAAATGTTAGTAACTTTACTTAAACTTGTACTTCTTGTTTAAGAATTAAATTTTTCATCAACAATGGGATTCGTTTCTTTACAAGCAACATAAACTTGAATCTGATATTAACAGAAACTGTTTTAGTTATTCCATTCAACTTTTCGTTAAACTTCAAAAATGGACTAAGCAAGTCAATAATTGCATCTATAGGATTCGAATCACAGACCTTATTTCTTCCATCAATATAGGATTATTGATTGCAGAGATCATCGTTCAATGCTTCTCTATTCTCTCTATCGCCTAGTTGACTACAAATTGATGTATTTTTCCCAAAATTCAAATCCATAAGTGAATCTAAAAATTCGTTTTTTTCTGTAGTTAGTTTCATTTTGCAACTATCCTCAGCAATATTCAGCACTGTATAACCTAAACAAAGATAATATTAATAAAAATTTGAGAAATATGGGTTTACCTAAAATTTTTGTGCCGAAAAAATTGATACGCCAGTGAGTCAATGATATTGATTGAATATTCTATTTAATTTTGGAACGAACGCTTAGGAAAGTGTAAATACGATACCGAGCAAAATGTAGCTCCCTCATGAGAACCCTTAAATAATGAAAAATATGCCAATTGCCGTGAGGAAGAAAATTACTAAAAGAATTAAAAGTGGTTTCATTACCTCTTCAAAAAAATAACAATGTACATACTTTCTATCTGAAGGGTCTTCACCTAAATCAAACGGTCTAAATAACTAGCAGACCTTCCATACAACAACAAATTCTCCTCAATCACTCAATTTTTCCCAAGAAAAATTCCAACCACGTTGCGAGACTTCTATTGTTTGAGTGAATTAGAGTTATTTCATACCATTTGTGAATGTAGTAGTGGTATTGCACTTAGAGAATTGATATATTTCTATAAGTCAAAAGTTGTAAACGATTTGGATGATAACAATGTAATAAATTGAACGATTGAAATGTTTGTGTGCTCAAATGATGTTTTAAAAACAAAGAAACTTATTCCAGTATATATATTGTTTTATTCATATAATTTTACAAAATAACATACAATTAAAGAAAAATATAATATAAGAAGAAGAAGAAAATCATACAACAATTGAATTATAAGAATTTACAAATACAGAAAAGCATATAACGAGATTAAACTAAAACTCACTATAATGTCCATCAATATTGCTAAAAGTATCATATGTTCCCCTAAATTTTTTAGCTCTAGGTGATTGATAATGAAATTTGGAAATACAAGATTCCTGATCTTTTCTTTCAAAAAGTGTACTGTTTGATAACAGCTTTGACACCAAAAATGTCTATTGTGATAAAGATCATGAACTATATCGTCTAATTCGTAAACGTCATGATAATGATTATTGATTGCTAAAAAATATTTTGTGATATGTTTTAAGATTATCAAAACATGGTTTACAAACATATATGTTATATCTATCAGTCTATAATACGAGTAGTTAACTCATACGCAATATTCAGACTGATCTTAGTATACATATTCCCCCCAATCAGATCTAACAAGTACTGTATTCCTATGTTCATATGGAATGTCTTGCGATCAATGAATAAATTCAAGATTTATGAGAAAACGTGACTGATCATTTTGACTATATCTTTTAAAAAATGAATAAATTCTAAGAAACTCACCTAATTTTCAATTATTTTGAATAACGAAATACGATTTGATTTTCCAGTATCGATTTGCCCTCGAAAAACGATGGAATATTTTTTTAAGTCAAATATTGAACTTTATCCTCATAAATTTTCGTTATTTTGTTCGGTAAAAATACTTGCACCTTTTCTAACAATAATAATACTGCTCCACCAAATCGAGTATTTACCACATCGCACTTATAATAGGATAGGGTGTGCCTGGTAAATTCATGTAGTTTTCTTGCTTCCTTCCTCTCTATATGAGACACTGTATTTAGTTCTTTTAAATCCATCTAAAAATGGGAAAATTAAGAATATCAAATACAAAAAAAATAATGGAATACTTACTGCAATAATATTTAGCAAAAGCTCAGCAACAACAGCGACTCTATCAACTTTGTTCTGAAATTTGAGTGAAACTCACTATCGGTCTCATTAATAAACACGGAGTAACAATAACCTCATTCCATGGTTAAACCTTAAGTTTGACAGATGCGCTATTAATACACGCATATTAGACAAGGAATAGGCTACTCCGACGTTAGTCTGGGAGTAGCTTAGGTAGTAATTTTAATCTAAGGAAATAAGTAGTTTGAGCTCGGAGTAACCTTTCTTGAACTGTCATTTGTCATATAAATACGTTGTTATAACCTAATTCGAAATTTAGTTTGCTGTTTCTGTATTATTAGTTCGTTCGATCATTATTTAGTTTATTATTATTAATTGGTTATATTGTGACGCGTACTTCACCTCCCAGAGGTTCTTAACAACTGGCGCGTCACTTTAGACCCCCTCGATAAAAAATTTTTGGAATAAATATGCTCGGGCGACAGATTTCTTTTACGTGTTCCACTCCACGGCCTCATAACCCTTTGCGTCAAGAGTTCCAGGTAGCCTCAGATGGAGGTTACGGAAAATTTCAGGGGTCTCATTGAATTTAACACTTCTACAAAACTATAACCCTTAGACGGCGATGCTACGGGATATGAAGAAAATACTGATAGTATTGATTTGTATATTACAGGTCCTATTCAAAATATATATTCAAAATAACACTTAAAACAATTTCTGAGTATTTTCAGCGGTACAAAATCAGTTAAATATATACAGTATGCAAATGTGCTAAAGCCTTATTTTATTATGCACCATGCGAAATTTGCCGGTATCAAGGAATATGAGCAATGGCACAATAAAACGGTTGTAAGTAAAGCGAATGCCATTGTTAATAACAGCGTAAGCATAGTCGTTCACTCTCTATCTTCACATACATGTCGACTATAAATTGTAGTCAAAGCTCACGACATCGTAAAATGATGTTGTCTCGGCCGCGTCTAATCATCAAACGATACGAATAGAAATTAATTGAAACTCTTTAATAATAATTAATAATGAATGAATTACCTGTTATGCGATCTCGTTGTTTAATGTTCACGCAATATCCGTCTTGTCCCTTCCAGAAAATTAGTGGATATTGGAGAGCGTGATATGAACTGTGGGTATCACTAATGAACTGAAGATTATTATTTCTTCTTCGAATCACGATTTGTCGCGTAGTTGTACGGTCGATAACCATGATTCCAGCAACTTCGTCAATAACAGGTGCGTTGAATCTACGTATATGCTCTCCAGCTGGTGTTCTATCAGGATTGATGACAATAGCGTGATTGTCACTCTGTAGCTTGTGCAAGTGTGATTTGAATAATTTCAATAATTCATTATGCTCATTTAACAGAGCGTCCAGGTCGCTGACGACACGCCTGGCAAAAGGTGAATTGAGATTATGATAGTCGCAACGCGTATCCACGCGATTGGGGAGTGCACGTTAGGAGTCCTCGCCACCCATAAAGTAAATTTGTAAAAAATTATGAGATTCGTTTGGCAATGGCAGCAATGAGCCCTCTTTGTGATAAACTTGGCCTTTGATTTTGAACGTGGAATTAAATTGTTGACCGTTTGCAGCAATATTGTTAACTATTTCTGTTGCTCCAAATGATGTCATTTGAAAACATGAATTGAATTTGCGATATGACTTTAGGAAAAGGCTAGAATCTGGATCTGTACCGATAAGTAAACCGTGCAATAGTTCAGGTGGTGTTTCAATTTCGGTTAGTTTTACTATTCCTGATGAGCAACACATCCCAACTGGGTCATTATTCAATTTAAGTGGATGACAATGCGGACATTCCTTGTCCAAAGTACCAATAACCACTTTGGAATGAGCGTAATATTCAACATCAGGCTCATCTTTGAATGCTAGTCGAAGAAATAAATCTGATGTAAATGCTCGAAGAACTTGTTGGCGTTGTTAGTCAATTACTCTACGTCTGTTGACTATAAGTCTGCGCGTTTCTCTTCGTTCTAATTGTCTTTGTTGATTTCGTTCATCTCGTGCCTCTTGTGATTATGATTCACGTAACTCGTAACTCGTATATCTCGCACGACTGTAGAATTGATTGTTCGACGACTCAAATTGGCCCGTTTGCGTCTTCTTGGCATTGCTGACTGTACATAAAACATACAAATAAACGAAGTTAAAATACTTACACTGATAGAAATATTTGTTTATATTTGATAAACTTTATTTACTGTTAATCAATATTTATTAAAAATAAGAAGTAAAAATAGCAATTTTTATAACTCTATAGCTGTAATACATGATATTAATTCAATTCACTAAATTAAGTAACGTTTTTAATATTTAAAATATAAAAGCTAATTAATTATGAGCTGTGATAGAATTTGGTATTTTACAATAAACGTTATTATAATGTAATATAATTGATGCAAATAATTTATAAAGATGATAAGTAAAAAATAGGGGTTGATCGTAGAGAGGTGGAAAATTGAGAGTAATATATTATGTTTTATTCATGACAAAATAAAAATCTTGCCAAAAAATTAAAATTTATAATTAACAAATCAAAAATAGGGGTTGATCGTAGAGGGGTGAAAAATTAAGAGTAATATAAAATTTAATATAATATTCTTTATTCCAAGTCATGACAAAATAAAAAATAAATAAATTAAAGTTTTTAATTAATAAATAAAAAATAGGGAATTGACTGTCTCGACCCTTACTTCGTGGAATATGCTCATATTAGTGTTTTTAAATGAAACTCAAGGTCTCTAGTTAATTCCACAATATAATACAAGTTATTGAAAATTCTAAAAAATTGACAATTGTTTCGATAAATCAATATTATCGTCAGAATGACAGAAGTTACATTTCATTTTATGCCTACCTGATGTTTAGTAGTTATATTTGGCTAGACCAAGAAGTAACCTAACTTGTGATTGGCTTAATATATGTTTATAGAAAAAAGAAGAAGATGTGATATTACAAATATTGAAGCTTAGATATTATTAGCCCTATGGTGATATCCTGGATATCATTTTTCCAATTAAGATCAGTATAACTGTGCAATGATATAGAAAACCAGGAAAACTATATCTGCTGATCTTTACAATTATCACTTAAGAAGACAGTTTATTAGTGGAGAATTCCCTAGATTTAACTGTTCATTGACAACTTCATATTGTGGGTTTCTTAAATGTCTTCTAATTTCCAGTTCTTCAAGGAAATCCAGTTCTTGTTTCTTTTCACAAATATGCAGTACTTCTAGTTTTGTGTTAGGTGTCAATGAATGATTGGTGTCAAGTAGATGTTTTGCGTAGTGGGATTTATCTGGTTGTTTTAATCTGTATGCACTTACGAGCATACATCCTTGAAGAACTGGAAATTAGCAGACATTTAAGAAACCCACAATATGAAGTTGTCAATGAACAGTTAAATCTAGGGAATTCTCCACTAATAAACTGTCTTCTTAAGTGATAATTGTAAAGATCAGCAGATATAGTTTTCCCGGTTTTCTATATCATTGCACAGTTATACTGATCTTAATTGGAAAAATGATATCCAGGATATCACCATAGGGCTAATAATATCTAAGCTTCAATATTTGTAATATCACATCTTCTTCTTTTTTCTATAAACATATATTAAGCCAATCACAAGTTAGGTTACTTCTTGGTCTAGCCAAATATAACTACTAAACATCAGGTAGGCATAAAATGAAATGTAACTTCTGTCATTCTGACGATGATATTGATTTATCGAAACAATTGTCAATTTTTTAGAATTTTCAATAACTTGTATCATATTGTGGAATTAACTAGAGACTTTGAGTTTCAATTAAAAACACTAAAAAATAGGGGTTGATCGTAGAGGGGTGAAAATTAAAGGTTGTATGTATTTTTTAATGCTGTATCATTAAAAAATAGTAACAAAAATTTTTACCTAAAAAATAAAATTTAGGGGTGCACTACCCTTCATATTAAGGGGGATGAAAAATAGATGTTGTCCGATTCTCAGACCTACCCAATAAGCACACAAAATTTCATGAGAATCTGTCGAGCTGTTTCGGAGGAGTTTAACTACAAACACCGCGACACGAGAATTTTATTTATTAAATTGATTAGTGTCATAAAATCGAGTTGCACTGATTGACATTTCCAATTTTTGATAATGAAAATTTCAATCAAAATAGTGTTTTCATAAAAACTAATGATAATAATGATTAATAAATTCAAAAAGAAATTAAAATAAAAAATTGAAGTTACAATTTTACATAAATAGCTTTAATGTTTATAATGATTATTATATTATATATACAGGCTCGCGAGAAAGTCTGACACCAAGTCATTTTCTTTGAAAAGAATAAACATAGAAATATCAAATTTTTGGGTTATGAACGGTATTGTATTCTTCGTTTTTTAGAGGAACTGTCAAAGTTATGTAACGCCATCTTGATTTTTTTTAATTGGCAACGTAGGTCGAATGAGAAATCACAGAAAAGCTTATTTCTTCATCTTTCCAAAAATAGTGAATAAGTTCAACACGACTTAAAAAAAACAAGAAACAAATGTCAATGACTTAAAACATGTAATTTTTGAACACATACTAAATTACAACAATACTAACTAGGGTAATAACAAATAATCAACTTTCCTTATAACAAGTGCTCAAATGACGACCATCTGTTTATGGCAATAGTACAACCTATCTTGGAAGCTTCGAATAGAGTTGCTAATCGTTTGTGGAGTAATCGCTTGTATTTCAAGACGTATGCGAGCTTTTAAATCATGTATGGTTGTAGGTTTGTTAACATAAACGCGATACGTCAAGTAGCCCCATAAGAAAAAATGAAGTGTAGTCAAGTCGGGAGATCTTGCAGGCCACTTTTACCCCTTCGACCAATCCATCTCTGACAGAAAGAGGAATTCAAATATTGTCTAAAATTTCTGTGATAGTTGCAGGTGCACCATCCTGCTGGAAACTTGCGTTCATATTTGGAAAAAATTATTTATTTCAGGAATACTTTGCTGCTGCAGAAGATTGAGATATTTTTCACCTGTAAGAGCACCCTCATGAAAAATGGACCAATCAAATTGTTTTTCACTAAACCGGCCCACACATTAACTTTTTGTGGGTATTGTGTATGGGTCTCATACATGCAATGCGCATTAGAATATGACCTGTACCGACAATTATGTCGGTTAAGAGTGCCATTTAGACAGAATGTAGCTTCCTTACTAAATATGAGGGAATCTAAGAACTTGTTTTGATTACCAATTTTCTCCAGAACCTTTTCACAAAACTCTAGCCTTCTATCGAAATCATCTTCACCTAATACTTGGTGGTTCTGCATTATGTATTGATGAAACTTATTTTTATGTCAAATTGTTTAGACCTACCTCTTGCTAATATCATGATTTCTTGCGAATTCATATATAGATGTACGGGGATTTTGTTGAATATCCAATAGGACATCTAAAGTCTTATCTTCGGTTGTGGCAGTTTTTGGTCCGCCCTACCTTGGACGGTCCTGTACACTATCGGTTTCATGAAATCTACTCATTACTCTGGAAACTAGATCTACTTATAGGGACACTTTGACCATGTACATCATTAAACAAATGACTCACTTCTTTATAAGTACATTTTTTATCACCATAACCAATTAATATTAGTATCTGGATTCGTTATTTTCTGATAAATACGCCACTTACAAAAACAATTACTCAAATGGAAACTCCGACAAATCCTCCAAATCCACTTAGGCGTCGATAACATCATACGATCCCTAACCATTAGAACTGCGACGACCGAGCTGAAGCGTTCTGTAGTCAAGATATGCGTTCTACCCAACCAAGTCAATTCACCTTTTTTTGACCATTCGAATTTTATAATACGGGTTGGCGGTCGTTTAGACAATTCTACTTTTAACTTTTCCAAGAAACGTCCAATCATTCTCCCGTATAAGAACCACTTAACTTTAATCTTAACACGCTCTGGACATTCCAGACCCTTACACGCAGGGCCACAAGCTCTTCTCGCTTCCATTAGAGAAAGATTATGGCCACTATCTGGCCGCAGACTAGTGAAAAACGTGGTACATGAATGTGTTAGATGTTTCAGATTTAATGCCAAGCCTGAACAATACTTAATGGGCAATTTGCCATCATCTCGTATCACACCATCTCGTCCATTTTCTATCTCCGGTCTAGATTACGCCGGACCATTCATACTCCGAGATCGAAAGGGAAGAAACCCTAAAACTAACAAAGCCTATGTAGCATTGTTTGTTTGCTTTGCTACAAAGGCCCTGCACTTAGAAGCTGTAAGTGACCTCACCTCCGAATGCTTTATTGCTTGTTTACGACGTTTTGTGTCTAGGAGAGGCAAATGCCATGAACTCCACTCAGACAATGGTACAACTTTTTTTGGTGCAAAAAATGAAATCAAATCATTTCTTAACACTAACAACAAATATATTTCAGACAATCTCTCTAAGGAGGGTATACAGTGACAATTTATTACCCCACAATCTCCTCATTTAGGAGGGATATGGGATATCTGGTGTAAGGTCTACTGAACAACACTTAAGACGTATAATGGGTGATGCAGCTCTTACTTTCGAAGAGTTTGTGACTGTATTGTGTCAAGTAGAAGCCTGTTTAAACTCCCGACCACTTTATCCATTATCCAATGATCCCAATGAGTTGGATCCCTTAACTCCTGCGCACTTTCTAATAGGAGAATCATTGACGACAATCCCTGAACCAGGTATTCTTAATATCAAAGAAAACAGACTCTCACATTTTCAAACAACACAACAAATTGTCCAACACTTCTGGTCACGGTGGAACAAAGAATATATTTCACACCTTCAGAACAGGGTCAAATGAAAGGTAAATTATCCTCAACTACCTCAGGTAGGCACGTTGGTAATAGTCAAAGAAGACGGCCTCTCATCACTCAAATGGAAACTCGGACGAATCCTCCAAATCCACTCAGGCTTTGATAACTAGGTATTAAATGAAGACGAAGAAGATAATGGAACAAGTGATTCCAAAAAAATTAATTATAAACGACATTAATTTCGAAGATAAAGAAGAAGAAATTGATAATGTAGTTGATAATTTTCAATCGAAAGTACCTATGAATGAATCACAACGTTTTGAAGATATTGCCAAACAATATTTTATCGATTATTTAGAACAGTATGATCCTTTACCAAGAAAATATGTTCGTGGAATGTACAGTGACAGTGAAAATAGAGAATACGATCATAAATATGGAATACGTCTTGATACTGAAACACAAAAACTGATTAGTGTTTTAAATGAAACTCACGGTTTCTAGTTAATTCCACAATATAATAAAAGTTATTGAAAATTCTAAAAAATTGACAATTGTTTCGATAAATCAATATCATCGTCAGAATGACAGAAGTTAAATTTTATTTGATGCCTACCTGATGTTTAGTACTTATTTTTGGCTAGACCAAGAAGTGACCTAACTTGTGATTGACTAAATATATGTTTATAGAAAAAAGAAGAAGAAGACGCTTAGATATTATTAGCCCTATGGTGATATCCTGGATATCATTTTTCCAATTAAGATCAGTATAACTGTGCAATGATATAGAAAACCAGGAAAACTATATCTGCTAATCTTTACAACTATCACGAAGTAAGGGTCGAGACAGTTAATTTCATTAAGAAAAACTGATGATTGGTGATTCGCAAATTTACATTGTTGGATCTGATTTGTTTATCAAAAATAAAAGATATAGAAGAACGCAAGGTTTATATAGAAATGTGAATCGACTCCGACCCTGTCTCATGGTCAGCGAACTCAAAGCACCAAGCAACGCGATCATCAATTACATAACACCGATGCATTAAATATAGGTTGATGACTATGAAAAAATCATTCATTCAATTATTTTAATCCAGTTCAATTTTTCTATTCATTTATTATTAACAGTTTATTATTTTGTCAAGTTACTTTTGTATTTCTAAGTTCTATTGTAAATAAAATTCAAATAAATATTTTTTTAAAAAGTTGAAAGTGTCTCGACGAATATTTCTATATGAATTACTATATAAAAAATTTCCCATAAATTTCACTCAGCAAGATAAACAAAACTATAAAAATATTGTATCCAAGACGAATGCTAACAGAAGATATTATAGATCAGATAGACAGATTGATGGTAGCAAATTGGAGAAGTATAAAAAAATAATTGCACCAATCGTTCAATGAAAAGGTATGTTCATGGAAGTTGATACTAATGATACTAAAATAGATTATATTCATTGGGATGATCCGAATGAATTAGTCGATAGACTGCGATTACTGCTGGCATCACAGTCAGCCGGATATACTGGTCACAAAAACGAAATGAATTCCATTATTGAGGAACTTAGAGAAGAACGTATTATAGAGTAAGCGAAAGTATGTCAAAGTTAAACGACAAATTATTAATGAAATTCACAAACCTGCAAGAATTAATTTTCAAAGAAGAATAACTATAAAAAAATCTTTAAAGTATTTAGTGTTTTAAGTGAAACTCAACGTTTCTAGCTAATTCCACATTTTTCATTTTATTGTGGAATTAGCTAGAAACGTTGAGTTTCAATTAAAACACTAATATGAGTAGATTCCACGAAGTAAGGGTCGAGACAGTTAATTTCATTTAAATTATTTATTTCAAGCTGATTTGATAGATGTTCAAAATTATTCTGATGAAAATAAAGGTTACAAATATATTTTAGTTATGATATATTGCTTTTCAAAATTTCTATTGGCATTTCCATTAGAAACCAAGTCAGGAGTAGAAGTATCAAAAAATATGGAACAAGTATTTCGAAAGCAGAGACCACCACCAAAAAACCTTCAAACAGATATGGGAACTGAATTTTAAAATTCATATATGAAAACTATGACCAGATAATATGGAGTTAATCATTACAGTGTTTATAGCGAAAAAAGGCATATATTGCTGAACGAGTTATACGTAGTATAAAATCACTATTGTGGAAAGAATTCGGTTTTAATGGAAACTGCAAGTGGATAGATATCTTGGCAAAAATTATCGATCACTATAATAACAGAATTTATAGAACTACTGGAATGAAACCGGTAGAAATAATAAGTAAACATGAAAAACATTTATTGAACACAGTGTACAGCCCTATAAAAAAAGTCGATTTGGTAAAACTAAAATTTAATGTTGGTGATCATGTTCGTATTTCAAAATATCGAGGTGTATTCGATAAAAAGTACAACCCAAATTGGCCACAGATATTTTTATAGTTCGTGAAGTAAAATTGACTAACCCTATAACATACTTATTAAAAGATTACAAAGGTGAAAATATTCTTGGAGGATTTTACAAAGAACAATTGCAGAAAGTATAACATACTGATGTGTATTTAGTTGAAAAAGTTTTAAAAAGATGAAAAAATAAGGTTTTTGTTAAATGGTTAGGTTTTGAGAGTTCTTACAATTCGTGGATTGATAAAGCTGATGTTTTATAGAGAGAGGGAGGGGGTTTAAAGTATATGGTATATATAAACTGACATTCATACAGATAATTTACAGTCAACGCTAGATTAACTTGCTACATTTACCATTACAAAATAAGGAAAAAATGTTTATTATTGATGTTCAAGGTTTTAATTTTCCCAAAGAAAATGTATTTCTTTGTAGAGAAATTGCAATTTATAATGTGGAATTCGAAGATTATGTTCACAAATTTGTAACATTACCCATTACTAAGGAAATGTTGAATTTAAATTTTATTACTTTTAAAAACCAATGTGAATTAGATTGGGCTTCATGGGATGATCAGGAGGAGATAAAATATGAAGAAATATCCAAATTTTTATATAATCATGTGATGGATGAATCAATATTAGTGAAAAATAATGCTGGTAAAACGTTTTTGGAAAAGTTTTTACACAACAATATAATCAGTTTAGAGGATGAGTATTATGATGCAAATTATCTAAGCAATGAAGAAATGAATAAAATTTTCCGTTCACATCAATGTTCGAATCACTATAATTGTGATAAAGCGGCATGTGCTTTAGAAAATGTATTTTACAGGTATTTTTGGTATAAATTTTATAAAAAATAATATATACATTTTGTAAAACTGATTACGATACATTAAAATTTTTCTTTTATTTTAGTGTATTATTTTACCACAATTCTATAAAACAAATAATCATTTCTAATGAAACATTATTTTTGAATTGCTATTCACAGCAAGAGCAATTAACGTGAAAAAAAATATGAAGTTTGTAAAACAAAGTACAACGTTAAATGTAGAAAATAATATGTTTGAAAGGAGGGAAAATTTAAGAAACATAGCGATTTATTTCCTTCGACAATTCGATGTATAATAGTAAGACCTTCGAACTGTGGTAAAAATGTTTACGTTTATTCGAAATCTTTGATTCAACCGAAATATAAATATTTTGAGTTATTGCTAAAACCTATAAGATGTACTGGGTACTATACATTTAGTGCAAGTAAAAATATAATGCATCCATCTGAAGTCAAACCAAATTCAATTTTTATTATTGATGATGTGTCATGTGGAAATGAAAATGTTATACGAGAAAATTTCAGTATGGGACGCCATTCTGGAGTTGAATCATTTTATTTAACACAATCATACGCTAAAATACCTAAACACTCAAAACGAGACAACGCAAACGTAATTATTCTACTCAATCAAAATCTTCTACACCGTAAGCACATTTATAATGATCATGTAGGAACTGATATGGAATTCGAACAATTCAAACATATTTGTTCAAAGTGTTAGTAATAGAGAATTAACAAAAATATGAACATGTAAACAGAGAAATAATAAAACGATATACTTAAAACTTTCATTCTTTATTTTTATTTACATTGGATAAAAATTCTTTTATGACTTCCCCCCCCCCTCTTCTAAATCTAATATATTATTTTCTTCGACTTCTAATGAACCAGCCTCTGAAGTTGATGGAACAGCATCAATTTCTGGTAAATATTGAGAACGGTGCCGCTGCTGTTGGTCCACATACTTAATTAGTGGTACCTCTAATTCATCACTAACCAAATTGTACTTCAATTATTTCACAGCCCTTTCCAATACTTTGAATTCGTTTATATCATCTACCTTGGTTCGCATATATTTTAGTGGAAGCTGTTGAAATTTATTTTTCAATATTTCCGCTCTTGGGGAATAAGTAAGGTGTACAAACACCTTATCCTGGATTAAAGATATTTTTTTCACTCCATATCTATAAAAAAATATATGTATATATATAGTATAAATAAACATTTATACTTACTGGAACAGGTGTTTCATAAAAATATAAACATCTTTAGGTGGAAAATTAACTTTATCATCACTAAAAATAATGATTGTTTATGGAACTTAAGCCATTTTGATTGCGTTGCGTTGAAGTTTATTCGAAAAACTATAAAATTTTAGTTTTCCCGATCGGTTTATATACCATTCAAAGTAATGAAATTAACTGTCCAGTCGTCGTCGTCAATATCGACGATCTCTTCAACCACTTTTGTTCTTTTCTTTGGTTGTTCCTCGTCCACCTCTTCCACACTCGGTTCTTCCAAATAAATTTCCTCTTACTCGAGCCGGGTGCCTCTACTCTACTTCTCTCCAGATCCTCTTGGTCATCGACAAGCAAATTATATTTGTATCTCTTGATAATTTTTTCCAGGATTTTAGATTCTTCCTTGCTCTCTTACTTAGACCTCAAGAATATGAGAGGTAACTTTCCAAATTTTTACTGAAACAGTTGCTTCATAACCACCAATACATGATTGATGGGAAGATGAAGTGGGTCTTCAGTGAAGACAATTAACGTTGTTGGTGTGTTTGTCATATTGTAATCAAAAACTGAATGCATTGAATACGGAAAATTGTTCGTAGATATATCAGTGAAAAAAAAATGGCTTTGACGTAAACTCTATGATTATTGCTATCATATTAGACATTTTACACGTCATTGCTAACATTTGTTATTTCAAATTGTTGTTTTGTTTGATACACATATGTCTTGATTTGATTTTGGAATTTCTGAAAAATTGACAAAATGGTTGTTTTCCACAATTAACCTTAATTTAATTAGCAGTTATTTTGAAAGATTTTATTTTGCAAAATTGACAGAAACGGTTGTTTTCCACATGTTGATACAAAGGTCTTGACCTTTTTGATTAGGATGGGTTTGATACTTCACATAATAGCTGGATTGATAAAAATAGTGTTTTTTAAACAATGGAGAGGGGATATTATTATTTGCGTTAAAAGTAATCAATATATATGTTACCGTGAAAGACCGAAATCTGGTGAATGTCGAGATACACTGGTGAATGTCAACATTCTCAACGTTGCTTGACGTATGTCCTTAATATTGTTGGAACTTCATTATTTATAACTTACACCGGCGATTGTCGACATTCAGGATGCACTCATGGTGTATGTTAAAAATATTTTTTTTATTTTGAAATAGGTCTTTATTTATTAAAATAATATGGGAAAAGGACTTTGTTGAACTCAAAACAAACTGTAGAACATAAAAATATAAAATGAAATATAAAAAATAAGAACAATATCTTATTTAGTGCAGATACTTAAACTACCTTAACACTTCGACTTGCACAAAAGTTTCTTACTTTTACAGCGGCATTTAGTCGTGGAACACTTCCTTTTACAGTTACAACGTGTATAGCCTTGCCCTCCACGTTTTGAATTAGCAGAAGCTGCTTCTCTTAGCGACATTTCTTTTATTGAAACTTCGTCCATGGAAAGTAACTTTTCTTTACAAATTACGAACTGATTACGGGTGAAAAGCTGCTTCAAGGTACCATTTTTGTTAGCTAATTTATAAAAGTCTGAATCCTCTATTTCAAAAACAACCGCTAACACATATCGAGGGTCTGTACGACCACGGTCGACATCAGGGACTTCAATTTTTACGGTATCACCAATTTGGGCAGGAGGAAACTTTTTTTTGAGGTTGCGAACATTTTTGTTGCTTGAAGTAGAAGATTCTCTTTTGCAGCTACTCTTTTCAAAGAAATTAGCTCGTGTTGTTCAGTCAGTGCTTGAGATGAAGATGTGTTAGGTGGCGGATCAGTCAGTGCTTGACATGAAGATGTGCTAAGTGGCGAATCAGTCAGTGCTTGAGATGAGAACGTGTCAGGTTGCGGGTCAGTCAGTGCTTGAGATGAAGACGTGCCAGGTTGCGGATTAGCTCCAATGGTATTTTCATTACTCATGTCTGTTTCAATATGGTCACTACCCAAAATTTCCTCAACATAAGATTCTAGCTGTTCTTCCGTCTCAATGTTTGAAATTTGCCTGTGAGTGAGTTATGACGATGTTATACCCCTCTTTGGTTTAACGCCAAACAGTGCTTCATAAGGACTCTGGTGTATTCCTTCGTGATAAGTTGTGTTTTTGGCGAATTGTACAAACGGCAAACTTTCTGACCACTTGTTTGAATCATTGTCTTGCATCCAAGCAGTTAACATTTGTATGTCCTGATTGGCTCTTTCAACTGAGCCTTGTATTTGACTGCAACATAGCGCATAGTTCAGATATGACTCGATTACTGAACTCTCTGCCATTATCCGAATGCAATGTAGCGGGAGCACCAAATGTTAAAAAAATTTGGAGAAGGTGATATGCTACTTCTTCCGCTCCCTTGCTTTTTAAAGGTCGTAACTGGACAAATTTGGTTAAATGATCTTGATATACCATTATTAACTTGTAATCGCCATCCCTGTGTGATTGCAAGTCTATCAAGTCGACTTAACATCTAGAGTTCAATTCGGAACTGACCATTGGTTTCACAACAATACCTTTTTTAGGCGCACTATGTTTCATTTGACATTGTTTACACAAATTTAAATACAACATTACAACTTCATAAGTAATATTTTTGTATCTAACTTGCAATTCTTTAAGCATTCGTGTTCTTTCTCCATGGCCTGCTCTTATGTGAGTTTCAGAAAGTATTGTAAACAACTCATCATTAGTGACATAATACTGGATATTTGTTTCTCCTGGTTTTAATGGCACAATTAACTTTTCTTCATCACTAAATTTTAAAATGTCAAAATGTCCAAAGGTGTACTACATTTACTTTTAGCAGAAATTACTTCAAAAACGATGTTTGGAATTATTTTGCTGGTTCAAATAATTGTTTGTAATTGGTTGGACTGTATTATTTAATGAACTAAAATTGTACATTTATAATCGTTACAATGCATTGAGTTAACTTCTCGAACCACTGTTTATCTATCGACTCTCTTGGCGGCTAGCCACAGACCTACCACGTACAGACATGGTATGTTGTGCGGTGTTGCCACGTTTTATAACATTTTAAAAGTAATTTTAACATAATAGCCCCCTCTTTGAAGGGATGCCTTCAAAACAACTGAATACGGAAATTAAACATATGTTTATACAATTATTCAATGACTAAATAATACAGAGGACCGATAACCACAGCGACTAGCGTGTTACCGATTGGCACCACGAATGTATTTCCAGTGGCGGTTCATGAGAGTTAAATCAAAAGGAAGTAAAAGATAGATTTTGAAAACATTTTGTATAATAATTATATTGACAAACACATAGAATAAAATACAGCACACATACACAGTTATAAAAGTATTTATTTAAATGCACATAAGAGAAGACATTACAAAATATTCTTTGAAATATAAAATAATAACTTCTTCAACTTAATTTTTATTCCTACAAAATAACCACTATGCGAACTTACTTTAACTGTTAACAATAAACATAAACGAATTAATTTGTAACATTAAACAAGATAAATTACATTTTAATCAATTTTGTTAAAATACAAATTTTGAATAGTACAATTATTAAAAAGTAATTGAGGTGTACCGTCTTTAGTCACAAACAAATTTGTACTCGTAGATCCATTTGGAAGGTTTAGAAATGTAGCAGTTTCTTTATCCAAATTCCCGAATTTATTTATACCGATATTTTTTTGTACAAATTTTACGTTTTGGTAGTAAATAAAAAAATATTGTGTGGTACAATCTCTTGGCCGCAAATTTATATATTTTTTACAACTATTGTTATATTTTCCTGTGACTATAAAGATTCTTGGTATTTTGGTTTTTGTGTCAGGAATATTTATTATGAAATTGTCCTTAAAATCCTTGACGTTTTTAAACTGTTAATAATAATAGCATTTATTGCCCAACAGATCTTACAATCCCTTTAAAGAGCATCAATACCTAGGTACATGTGTGTTTATATTTATATAAAAGTAGACAGATAAAAACGATACAAACAGTAATACGAGTGACATAAATGATACAAAAACAAAACATAAGCAAAATTAAAACATTACACACTACTTGCTACTAGTTTAATGTGGTTTAAACAAATCGCACTTTTACAAACCTTATTAAAATTATTGCACATATTGAATACAGATGGTCTCAGTAATAGATTAGTTCTCACATTGTTATTATAAAATATTAGGTTTTGCCTATTATTAAATTTAGGCTATTCTATTTCTATTCTAGAGAAAATATTGAGTCTGCCTACAAGGTTATTTAAAAATCTAGATTTCTACTGGTAAGTATCATTATGAAACAGAAAATTGGCATTTAATTAACAATTTATAGTATAGGACTAAAAAAAGATAATTACATAAATATGTTATTAAATAGTTTTGGCATTATTATACTATCACAATAATAAAAAGAATTACATAAATTAAACAAAGCAATACATTATTGGCCCTTGAATAAAATTAATTTAGTGTATTGTTGCCTAACAGGCTCTACCACTTCAGATTTTTTCTTAGTAATAAAATGAATCCTTATGTTCAAATATTTCAACATAACTGCTTCAACTAAGAAATAAATGTGATTATTACTTACTTCAGCAACATGTTCCTTTAAACTACAAAAGCTATTATCCTCAATAGCTTGATGAATAATTTTATTTTTCAAACTCTGAATAAAATTTTTTTTTGTTAATTGATTTTCATTATTTCTAATAAAATGTTCTGTAATTTTACAAATTTTTATTACATCTTTAGATGGATAAGATAATCCACCTCGATCTTTTTTGATAATTAATGAATTTAAAATATTTGCTTTATCTCCTGATAATACTGTAATACACTCCTCACATTTGATAGTTTTTTGTAATTGTCTCGTAACAAACCCTGCAATATAAACAATAATTTGCTAAGAACACTCTGTAATGATATTTGTATTCATTATATATTCGTGATCCTCCCAAATTGTCTGCAAACCATAATTTTCCGGTATTTGTTGTGGAAAACCTTGATTTATGTTTTGCTGGGGTGTTTCCAATCGGCTTGATCTTACTAATATTGGTATATCCTCTAAGGGTATGCAGTTTCCCATCTCTCCTTCTCTATTTTCAGCCCTGACTAGCAACCTTTTATAAGCTGCTGTAAATTGACGGCAAGTAGGGTTGTTGTTCCATCCACCTCTGGAACGTATTGAAGAAAAGTACATTTCTAAATGGTCTTGGCTTGCCTTGTACAGTGGAAGATAACATATTTTTTTTTCATTAATAACCATTTCATCATACATCAATAAAGCACTTTTCATTGAACAAATAAATCCTACAAAGCCAGTTTTACGATTGGAGTGTATCACTAGATCATTATTCATAAATTTTAAATATAATCTATAGCTTCAAATATGAAATCTCTGGTAGTATCAATATTTTTTTCAAAAAGCGCTTTTATGTATTTGGGAGGAACTAAAGAATGACTATTTAATATTTCGAATACATTATTTATGATGTTGATAAATCTGACGGTTCCATGACAATTTTTAAACTCACTTAGACCTAATTGCTCCTCACAGTAGCTCAAAGCATCAGCAACAGATTTACTTAAAAGCTGCACTGCCAAACGCACCTTAATTCATTTTCTGTTTAAAGAAATTAAGATGTGCTTTTCGAAGTTTGTTGCCTAAATGTAACCCTTCAGTCTCTTGTAATGTATCTAATTGTTGAATATAGTCCCACTTAATAAGATTACCCTCACCATCCTTTAGATATTTTTTTTCACCAAAAGTGTTTCTTATTAGCTTCACCATATGACATGGGTCAAAAAAGATAAATACATTTTTACCATTCAACTGAAAATATGGCTTCATATTGAAAACATCTATATTACAACCTAGCGTACGAGCCATTGTAATATTATATGGCGCTCCATCAAAAGTTAACGAGAGTAAATGAGCCCCTGCATCTGATATTAAATTTGCACCATGAGTTACAATTGCAGTTTTTTTATTTCCACTTAAACCGTTAGCAAAAAAATAACCTAGTGGTAGCTTCCATGCCCCATTCAAACAAACCGCCATCACAACAAATGCTTCTCTGGCTACTTCATTTAGGTCGTTATCAAAATCAAACCCACAATTTACATAGCCATGAAATTTTGCCCCATCCCACTCAATTTGTTTTCGTATAGAGATTTCGTCAACAATTAGACAAAGAATGACAGGCTTGTCAGACTGACCAATATATTTTTTTAAAGTATTAAATGACTCTTTTGTGAAACCAGGCTCAGCATTTCTAAACCACTTTCCGATAGTACTAATATGAGGTAAGGATGTGTCAAAAACTCGCCTGACATAATTGTATGCTTTTGGCGAAAAGAAACTAAGAGTGATAGCAAATTTACGCAATTCCGGTGAATACTTAACATTTTTTTTTCAATTTACGTTCATTTAGTTCTTTGGCGATATTGGGCATATTTTCCAAAAGCAATAAATTTTCTGAAGATTTTAAATTTTTCTTCTCTAACTCTTTTACAAGTCTTTGCAATGTAGTGACTTTCTTTTTTAAACGTTTAAGTTTTTGATTCAAAACTCTGATTTTTTTAGTTTTTTCATTAGATCTCACTTCTTGCTGAAATAACTTCCTCCGTAAACGTTTTTTACGAGGAGTGTCGTCTTGGAGCTCATTATAAGAACGTTTCTTGCTAGGAGTTCTTTCTTCTTGTGGCTGACTACTCTGCAAGGCTTGACATTCTTCCAATGCAGTAGAAGTCGATGCCAGAGTACTCTTGAAAGTCTACAAAAAAATATAAAACTTTTATGTGCTGTATAAAACACTCAATTTCAATATAAGCTAATCAATTTCTATGTCATTTATTGGTGGTAGTAGAAATAAAAAATATAAACAAATATTTATAATTATTGTTTTAGTGGTTATTATCTACATTATCTAGTGAACCTACCTTCTCTTGTTGCATATAATTTGGAAATTCATGAAATATTGTGGGAACTGCTCCATTCAATAGGCGAGTCTTTTCACCAGACTGATAAAAATAGTGTTGTCCAAAATGTTTAGAACAAATTCTATCATTTTTCGTGGGGCTCCAACCTTTAAATTTCATTTGTTCCACCCAGTGACTCCTTCTTTCCGGGTCAACAGGAAACCTGAAGTATGTAAAAAGGATTTATGATAGCATTTAATATATTTAGATTCATCACTAAAACATTTTTAATAAAATTGCCATCTTGCATGAAATAATAACTGGTATAAGGTAATTTACTAACATTATCAAAATATGTCTACGCCTATGGAGTAAAAGGCTTCTCTAGGCGTAGCCTTGGCAATAATTTACAAATTTATGAATTAAAACTTAAATAAACTGTTTTCAACTGTCATCATTTTTATCTTTACTATGTAGCACACATCATATTCAAAAATCAAATGATAACATTAGTATATATGGCAAAAAAGAGCGAAAAAGATAAGCTTGCCTAACAAAGTGTATATTTATTTACCTGTGAAACGTAACTCCTGGTTCTTTTCTTTCACTACGGCTTTTACAGTTAAATGCTGAACAAATCACCATTATAACAAAGTCAAAAAATCAAAGTTATTTTTCACAAAAAACAGAAAAACCACTAAAATCAATCTTGGTTCCACACTCGTTGTTTGTCACCATAATAATGGCGTCGTACAATTTATGGTAACACCTACTGCGCTTGAGCTTATATATGCGTTACTCGTCCTCTGTATTATTTAGTCATTGCAATTATTACTGTATTACAATTACACTACCGCACTTCAATTGTCTATATCTTTTTGTCTGGGTAATGGACACAAATGTCTAATGGAACGAGTAATTAACCCTTTAGGAGTTTGGATTTCAGCAACTCTTGTAATGCCGTCTCTTCCGGGGAATAATTGCGTAATTATTCCCATTGGCCATTGGCATGGTGGGTGAAGAGTGTTCTTGATTAAAACTAAGGTGCCCACAGAAATAGTTGGTGGGGCATCTTTCCACTTATACTGCTGATGTAGCTGAGAAATATACTGTTTTGAAAATCTTCGCCAAAATTGTTGGTACAGTTTCTGGATGTGTTCTAGTCGAGTCAAGCGATATTTGTTGGTATTGGTATAGTCAATGTCGGGAATGGAGGTCAGAACTCGACCTATCAAGAAATGGGATGGGGTAATAGGTGACAAGTCATTAGGGTCATTTGATTGCGCAAATAATGGCCGAGAGTTTAAGATACCTTCGATTTGGATCACTAAGGTGCACATTTCTTCGTAGGTTACATTATTATTAATTAAAGCTCGCTTCAAATGAAACTTGCAACTTTTGACGGCTGCTTCCCACAAGCCGCCATGATTTGGAGAATAAGGTGGAATAAACTTCCAATCTATATTATATTGACTGGTGGAATCGACAATAGAGGCCTGACTTTGGAATAGGAATTTACCTAAATCTCTTAATAAATTGTTAGTGCCGTGAAATGTAGTTCCGTTATCAGAATATATTGTTTTTGGAATACCTCGTCTAGATACAAAGCGCTTTAAGCATGCTAAAAAATTATTAGAAGTTAAATCAGTTACTATTTCGCAATGTATTGCCTTTGTGCAAAAGCAAACGAAAATAGCCAAATAACATTTAGTTAATTTAGCTCCTCTACCTTTTTTATTCAAAATAGAAAATGGTCCGGCATAATCAACTCCGGTCACTTCAAATGGAAGTGTAGGCCTAATTCTTTCATTTGGTAAATTTGACATTGGACAAGAGAATGGAATAGGATTAAACTTAAAACAGTGTACACAATTTCTCACTGTTTGCTTGGCTAATATCGAACCACCAACAGGCCAGTAAAATTGTCGAACCGAGCTTAATAATAGTTGTGGTCCTGGGTGTAACAATTGAATATGTTTATGGTTAAAGATTAGTTTAGTAAACGTGTGTTTACTCGAGAGTAAGATTGGATGCTTGACATTAAATGGTAGGTAGGTATTTTTTAATCGTCCTCCAACTCTGATGATTCCGTTCTCATCAATAAAGAGAGCTAAGGATGCAAATTTATGTTTAGCATCCAATTGCTTGTTTTTACGAATTAATTTTAGTTCATCGGAAAATGATTCCATTTGAGACAATTTGATTAAAATAATATTGGTACTTTCTAATTCTTCAACTGATGGGCCAACAGCTTTGGTACCAGATTTTCGAGCATTATTGATAAAACGCAGGCAGTACGCTGTGACTCTTTTTAATCGCTGTAAACTAGAAAATTTTGTAAATAAATCACAAGTTTGTATATGTTCCGACATAACTAGAATAGTTTTAGATTTTCTTAGTTCGGGGAGATCATGTTTTGAAATTGAAAAATTAGTAATTGGCCAGTCTGATGATGGCAGCAATAAAAATTGAGGTCCCTTCCACCATATTGTCCTTGACATCAGCATTTTAGGCATTATACCTCGAGATGCTAAGTCAGCAGGGTTTTCCTTTGTATTAACATACCTCCAATCCTCAATGTTTGTGAGAGATTGTATTTTAGATATGCGATTAGCAACAAAAGTCTGTAATAAATTGGGTTCTGTGTTGATCCAACACAAGGCGACTTGAGAATCGGTCCACAAACAATAACGCATATTTTTCAAATTGAGGGCATTGATTACAATGTGTATTAGTTGTGCTCCTAAAAGACAAGCACACAATTCGAGTTTTGGAATTGTTATCGTCTTCAGTGGCGACACCTTGGTCTTGGAACACAATAATTGAACTTTATAATTTCCCGTATCATCAACACTCCGTAAGTATATACAACACGAATAGGCATCTCTTGATGCATCGCAGAAACAATGGACATCTGTAAGTACATAATTTAAAGAAATAGCATTTCTAGGAATTGATAATTGATTTAAACTGTCAAGATCGTTCTGAAATTGATACCACGTTTGTTCTATATTTTGTGGAACAGGTTCATCCCAGCTAATGTGTAAGGACCATAACTTCTGTATGATTAATTTGGCAATAACAATGGTAGGACTTAATAGTCCCAAAGGATCGTAAATTTGGGCAATAATTGAAAGAATATGTCGTTTACTAATTGTGTTTCGAGGGGTAAATTGTTTAATTGTATATTTTAAAATGTCAGCTTTATTGTCCCATTGAATTCCTAAGGTTTTGCAGCTTTCTTTATCGCCTATATCTAAAATTGCATTGGAGATATTGTTATCTTTGAATCCACATACTACTTGAAAGTTGTTAGAATTCCACTTTCTTAAAATGAAATTAGCGGATGCTAAAACATCATATATATCTTTGCATAGTTTTTGCAATTCTATTAAATCGTTAGAACCGGTCAACAGATCATCCACGTACATGTCATTTAGTATTGTTTCACAAGCTTTAGGGTATTGATTCATATTGTGTTCTGCTAGCGTCTTAATACACTTGATAGCCAGATATGGGGCTGATCGAGTTCCATATGTGACCGTATTCAATTGATAAATACAAAAGTTACTTTCGGGATTATCTCGCCATAATATCTGTTGTAACGGTCTGTGCTCTCGATCTATTAGGATTTGACGATACATTTTTGATATGTCTGCGGAGACTACAAATTTGTATGTTCTAAATCTTAGTAGAATATTTATAATGTCATTCTGAACCTTAGGGCCGATATATTGTATGTCGTTAAGCGACCACCCTGTAGACGTTTTACAACTGCCGTCAAAAACCACGCGTAAACGAGTTGTGGTACTCATTTCTTTTAAAATACCATGATGTGGTAAAAAGTATTTAATTCCATCGGGTTCAATGGTTAGTTTAGTCATATGACCTAAATTTTCATATTCTTTGATAAAATCGGTATATAATTGTGTGAACATCTGCGAATCGTTTTTCTAATCTTTTAAATCTTCTAATTGCATCAGGTTTAGAACTGCCCAATAGTTCTGGGGACTGTTTTAATGGGAATTTTACTACACATTGACCATTTTCAATACGGAAAGTATTTGCGTTAAATAAAGACTCGCATTCAATATCATCTTGAGATAAAAATTGATTGCTACCTTTTATTTCTTCAATTTCCCAGAATTTCTTTAATTGGTCATCTTCAGGAATATGAATCTTTGAAAAGTTACACATCATTATTTTATTAGTGTCAATTGGAAGCGCGCCTGTTACTATCCATCCAAAGACGGTGTTAATTAACATATTATTTTTCAATTTTATTTTTTCGTTTAATAGCAAATCCCAGAATATATTTGCACCCAACAATAAATCAACATCTTGTGGACATCCAACCCCTGGGTCAGATAACTGAACATGTTCAGGTATGTTCAATGTGCTAGGATTAAAATAAGTAAATGGAATGTTACCAGTTATTACCGGGACGACTAAACATGAAATTGTATATTCGTGATCATTAACGCAAGAATAAAGAGTAGTAGAACACTTTTTATTTATATGAGATATATTTTTACCTATTCCAGAAATTGAGACATTGGTGGGTAACAATGGTATATTTAGTAAACTACACACCTTTTCAGTGATTATATTGGATTGAGCTCCACAATCCAGCAGTGCTCTTATTTGATGAAAATTGCCTCGGTTATCTTTAATTTGACATGTGATGGTAGATAATAGTGAATTGGTGAAAATTTCTGTTTTTAAAATCGTGTTTAAATTGTGGTTTACAACCATATTTGTCGAAGTTGTTGGTTCATTAGAAGCATTGTTTACTGGGGGTGTTGCATTATATTGTTTATGAAGCAGTGTATTGTGCTTTCTTTTGCATATTGTACAATTGCCGTGTTTACAGTTTTGTTTATCATGACCTGCAAGTAAACAGTTTTCGCATAAGTGTAAATTTTTAATCTTCTGAATTCTTGTATCAACATTTAAAGCTAAAAACTGAGGACACTTATAAATTGTATGAACTTGTTTACAATAATTACATGACAATGATTTATTTGTTGATAAAAGCAGATGTACTGGATTGTTTCTATTTTTACTTAAATTACCTATAGATTTAGTTGATTGTTGAGTATCGTCTAAACATTGTAGAATGTCAGATTTATCTTTTAGGAAATTCATAAATTCGTCCAAAGTTGGTAAGTCAGTATGATATTTTATTTCTTTCCAATCACGAATTGTATTTTTGTCTAATTTATTAGAAACAATATGAATAATAAAGGAGTCGTATAAAATGTCTTTCGTTAATTCTAAGCCTTCTAGTGATGTTAAATGTTTAGAAACTTCATCTAATAACTTACGGAATTGCACATAGTTTTCTCTAGTAATATTTTGCATGCCCAGAATAGACTTAAAATGGCTATCGATTAAGAATTGTTTTTTATCGAATCTTTCACATAAAAGGTTCCAAGCTCTTTCAAACGGCTTGTCTGTACTATCTAAACCTTCAATAAATCGAGAAGCATACCCATCTAGGGACGCCTTTAAAAATTGAAATTTCTGATTTTCATTTAAATTTGTATTGTCACATATAATAGTTTTAAAATTGGTTTTAAATTGAAGCCAATGATGAAACTCTCCATCAAAGCTAGGTAATTTTAACTTTGGTAGTAAAACATTCTGAAGAGGGTCAAAATTATTCGATGAAACGTTGTGACCTGAATTTAAGTTTTGTTCGACGCTTGTATTTAGACGTGGTTGTAAATTGTGTATAAATTGTTTTAAAATATCAAAAGCAACGTAATATCTATTTTGAAATGTATCGCGTTCGTTAAATTGTTCATTTAAGTCATCCTCTTTACATTCAGACTCTATAATCGATTGGACTTTGTCAAATTCGTCTATTAAATTTAAATGATTGTCGTATCGCATTTGGATTTCATTAAATCCTGGAACTGATACGTTAAGACTGGTTATAAATTTTTCTAATAATGTAAGTTTTTGTTTAATCGTTCCTCTTTTACGGTATAAAACTGTGAGGTCGTTATTCTCTGTTGGGGGCATTATTACGTTTTAAATTGTAATTATGGACAAATAACCTACAATAGAAAATTGCACCTTAATTGTGATCAAATACCTAGTTCAATTGTTTAAAATTAATTGCACCTTCTTTAGGCGTAAAATTGTAAGTAAAATAGTAATTGTCCCTTTTAAAATAATTTCATAATTGATCTTTATAAACCAAAATAATGAAATTGTATTATAGTTGTTCAATTGAAAATTGTAAGAAACATACGTCGTATATCTTATAGTGATGTAAAATGCCGCTTAAATTGTCTATCTAGTCGTAATAGACTTTAATTGTAATTTTCATTGAAATAATTGAATTAATTTTCAATAGCTAATTGAATATATTGTTAGATCTGATTTTAATAGCTCAAATGATCCTAAGATTAAGGAAAAAATAGGAATTGTATTGAAAATGTACCTGAGTTACAGTCGTTCAGTCAGTTAAACACTATCGCTTGTTGCTGCACTCACTAATTTTCTTCGCCACTTCGCTGGGCCACTGGAAATATTCGATCGTTGTAAAATTCTTGATAGTTTTTTCACTATTTAGATATTTTGTTAACTTTATATTTATCTGGATCGAAGACCAAAATGTTTGGAATTATTTTGCTGGTTCAAATAATTGTTTGTAATTGGTTGGACTGTATTATTTAATGAAATAAAATTGTACATTTATAATCGTTACAATGCATTGAGTTAACTTCTCGAACCACTGTTTATCTATCGACTCTCTTGGCGGCTAGCCACAGACCTACCACGTACAGACATACAAAAAGCTGACTTGGTATGTTGTGCGGTGTTGCCACGTTTTATAACATTTTAAAAGTAATTTTAACAAACGATTTTAGAGTACTTTTCTTGTGAAAAATAAAAACAATTGTCTTCTCGTTTACTTCCAATTAAGGCATGTAACTTTTCAAAAAACTTATCACGATTCACTGTAGTAGCCATTGAATACAAATTATAATTTCTAATAAGAAAATTAAATTAGGTTAGGGAGCGCTGTGAAACGTTGCGTTAGACTGACGAAGACAAAGCTAACTGAAACAAGGGGCTGGAACCGTCTAAAAGCTTGTCGCGACCTGCAGTGTCCGAGATTCACCGGACCTCATTTGTGTTTGTCGACATATACCGGTGAAAGTCCGAATGTATAATAGAGTTAAGAAATGTTCGGACTTTCACCAAGGCATTTGACATTTGTCGACATCCACCGGCGAATGTTGACATTCACTACTTTCGGTCTTTCACGGTAACATATATATATAGCCTGGTTAAGCTGCCTGTAACAGAAAAAATTCTCAATTTGTATGTCCTTAAACAGTTTCGAACATAAAATGATCATGGTTAGGATTTAACATCTTGGAATAGTGATGGGGAGGTGGCTTATGAACAAATTTCCAAATATATCCAAAGCTATGTCTCTGATGATGACATTTTAGTTAGAAATAGTGCTTTCAAAAAATATTTAGAAGCTTTCATTGACAATAAAATTATTAATCTAGAAGAAAATCATCATACGATGTCATCTTATCATGAAGCGAAGAGCATTTTTCATTCACATTAATGTTGTAATCATACATCTAGTCAGAATTATTGTCTTCGGAAAATGTTTATTATTTATATTGTAAAATAATATATATATATATATATATATATATATATATATATATATATATATATGTATATATTGTAAAATAAAATGAAAAATTTTCATTTATATCGAATTTATTACATATAAGAGACACAGTTATTGTTAACAAGACGACAATGAAGGTAATGAAGCAGAAGACTATGTTAGATGTTGCAAATAACGTGCTTGAAGAATTTAATACGAGTAAATTTAAAAAACATGGTGAATTGTTTCCTTCAAGTGTACGATGTATAAATTTTGGACCATCAAATTGTGGTAAAATAAATCTATTGATAAATCTTATTGAACACAATAATGGATTGAAATTTGAAAATATTTACGTTTACTCAAAGTCTCTCTGTCAACCAAAATATCAGTACTTATTAACACCTATTAAAGGAATTGTATTCTTCACTTTTAGTGGTAGTACAAACAGGGGCGGCTCCAGTATTTATTCTCGGAGGGGCCACGCACATGGGGGAAGAGTAGCAATTTAAGTGGGTTCCGGACCTGCCCTCGGAAGAAAATTGTTGTGTATTTTGTTTCAGAATGTCTAAACAAATAGATTTCAGTGAAAAAATTTAACTTTCACCTTACCTTAATCAATATTAAAAAATTGTTTTGAGCGACAGAAAAATATACAATTGCTGTACTTACATGTAGTTAAGTATATAAAGTTATAATAATTCAAAGAACATAGCTACTGCGTAAAGTGTTAGAAATAGTTAAAGAGGTCCATTCCAGCGACCTCATGGTGCGATTTCCTTGGTGAGATGTTTGTACCAGTATCAATACTTAATCTTAAAATACTTAGAGACTGAAGTCTTCTGACATTTACGTAATATCACGTTTATAGAAAGATTTATTACTAATTAAATAAGCCATAAACAGAATCTAAGAACAACTCATGATTTAAGTTTCAATGTTGATTCTACCAGTTAGACATACAATGAGAGTAAATAAGTCAATAAAATATAGAGAAAATTATTTACTCACATTTATCTTTGTATCAATAACATACGTTGTATTATTATTATTTTAGGGAGGTTGATGGCAAACCAAGAAAAGACGGGTAAAACAATGTTACACTATTTTACAAATCAGTGAAACTTAACTTGATATGTCCGAATGTCCTGAAACAAAGAGAATCCGAAATAACAAAATCAAGTCGCCTAGATTTGGTTTTTGAAAACCGGTCAATGATTTTCTCAATGTCCAATTCGATGTCTTTGTGAACGTGTAACAAACACAATCCAGTCAATCCATCTTCAGTAATCCTTGAGCGCAACCATGTCTTCATTCTTCTCAAAGTGGAGAACGACCATTCAGCAGAAGCGACACTGACTGGCAGAGTGGCAAGGATTTTCAAAAGTTCTTTGATTGTAGGATATAAATCCTCGTCACAGTAGTTTACGAGATTAACAGCATTTTTTGGGATTTATTTGTCGTTTTCTTGTCTCCATTTGTTGGTTCAAAGTTGCAGTTCACATTTTCACTTCTTTATTAAGGACTGATGAAAACTGTTCCAAGGCTTTTTCGAGCTGATTTTGTTTTTTCTGGAAACTTTCACCGTCTTTAGATAGTAGAGCTTTTGTGAATAAATTTCATAACCCAAAGCATTGAAGTGTAAATTGCCCAAATCTTCCTTTGATATCTGCACAGATGTTTTCAAGTAAGGGGATGTAAATGGATAGTCGAAAGTATTCTTCTGGAGTGCTGCTTGCATAATTTTCCCTATGAGTTTGCCTACCAACAATTCGTAGTAATTTCATTTCTACGCCAACTGAATCAACTATTTCTATGGCTTCCGTGAACACTTTGGCAAACACTTCATTGCAATCACGTTATTTATTTTCCAAAGTAAAAAGAGTGTTGTGAATTGCACTGGATGCCCGATCTAAATAAGGCGACTGTAGCAATCTGCTGATTGGAAGAGTTACCTAGAAGATATCCGCTAAACTAGAGGCCGAGACGATGAATTCGGGTGAACACATCGCATGAAGTAGAGATGTAGCTTTAGATGATGTTTGTGTGTCTTTCCAAGTGGAAATGCGGATGAGAGACTCAACAATTTCTGTGAAGTACATATTGAATTGTAGTACACCATCATACCTCTCAGCCCATCTTGTCTCACAAAGTCCTGATAACTGTAGTTGTAGAATATTCTTGATAACAATGTTTCTCTTTGCGGACACATTGAAAAATGTAATAATAGATTTCATTATATCTACAGTGTTCCTAACTGGATTTTGACAAAGAATTGTTCAGGCCATGATTGTAGCCATGTACTGTACATGCATTAATTGCTTGATCTTAAATTCCTTTCACAGCCCCTAGTACTTCGGAAGCCATTACGCTACAGATATCAGTCCCTATCTCTACACACAAATTGAGATCAAGGTTCAGTCCTTTCATGATGTTTAAGACAATCGTTCCAAATGCTTTTCCAGATAGCTTGCGCTCAGTCAGCAGATCACCATCAGGTCCTCTCAATGATGGGTCATCGTACGCGTCGACAAACTTCGAAAAGTCTTCACGTACAGCTCTATCATGAATATATCGAATATTAAATGATAGTTGTTCCACATGGGAAATATCAGTCGTATTGTCGAACAAAATTGAGTAATAACCTGCTTTACGAATTATTGTACTTTTGATCTCTTCTCCACAGCAGTGGATTATCTCGTTTAGGATATTTTTACCAATGTAAGTAGCTTTTGCTGATGCAGTTGCCAGATGCATTTTTAGATTATTATCGCCGCTGGCAACAAGCTCTTTAAAATTTCCGTCATTGGAAGGCCGGGCCTCATCATCTAGGAGTCCATCATCCCTGTGGCCCCGAAAAGGGATATTTCGTCGTCCTAAAAATATAATTGTCTCAACAATAGGACGAAATCTTGCCCTGTTCTCATCTACTTGTTGAAGTCTATGTTGGTTAATCTGATTTATAACTTCGTCTTTTGGTGCTTCGAACGTTCTCATGAAATCTTGACTTGCTTGAACATATACTTTATGGTAATGCGTATTTTCGTGTGTCTTCAAATAACCATCTTTTCCAAACAGTTTTGAGAAGGTTGTTACTGGTCTAGTGACAAACTTTTGTGAAGCTACATCTTTATTGTGTCCTACTTTATCTCCAGCAAACAACACGCAGTATTTACAAAACAAGCCCTGTTGGATATGAGAAAGAACTAACCACTTATTATTTTCAAAATGTTGCAATCCCAAGTATCTTTTAATTTCTTTTGCGTTTACTTTGTGTACGGAGAAGGGGGATTTATAGTTACTTGAAGGTTTCCAGTGGTTTTTGAGTAAATTATACTTTGTCAAATCACTGATTCTTGAATTAATGACACCCCCAATATAGTTTTCAAGAACTAAATCGTCATTTGACGTTAAAGGGGGCATTTGATTTGTCAAATCATTCAGGGTCGAGTTATCAACGCCTTTCACGGCATCGTCAGCGTCAGTTCCTTGATCTTGAGATTCTGATTATGATTTTTCCATGTAATCAGCAGTATTTTTATCAACAAAAGAATCCTCGATTGAACTTTCTTGAATTTGGCATATTTTACTAGTTGACGCACATTGCTCATCACTATTTTTGTGTCTGTTGATACTTTGAAAGACTTCGTAAAATAAGAATAAATTGATCTTGTTTGAGCTTTTCTTTTTTTAATCGGTCCCCCTAAAAATAAATATATGAATTAGTTCAAACTAAAGTCTACCAATGCTGATGTTTGCGATCAAGTTACATTTACTTTCTCCCGTACATGGGCTACATGGTAATGTAATAACGTGTAGACCTTTAATAAAATCCAGACCCTTATTTTTTTAACATGTAAATGTAACAACGCTAGACCTTATTTTCACATTCTGTCACCAGTGTAATAAAGTAAAAAGGGGGGTCAAGAAATCCGCTGTCACCACTCTAAATAATCTGTCACCAGTGTAATAATCTTTAACACCAGATATGTACGATATCTTAATCAAAATACCAATAAATATCCCTACCTTTTTCTTGGTCACTCTGTATTGATCCCGTCCTTCGATTCCACCAAATTCTGCCTCCAATGTACGGCTGAGCGTGTAAGGCAATCCAGTCCGATTGTTTTTTGCTAGGTTCGCCTGGTTTTAAAACGGATGAATCTTCCTTTGCCAGGACAGGGTTTGTCCTCATCGTCTCGGTCACACAACCACGATTTGTTACACTTCCAGAGGGGGAATTTTTGGAGTAGGGGTGATAGGTAAAATAATGTAGAACCTCCACGTTATACAAAAATTTATATAATAAAAATAATTTCTCCAAATCCTCATATACAGCTATATATATGTATACTTAACCCTAAACTACAATCCCGTATGACCCAATTAACCAAAATTCCCTGGTATAACTCTACCTATACATATATTTATCTATAATTGGTTTATTATTTAACCTACCCCTGTATATCCTACAATTATAAAAGAAATCAAATTTATGAACAGAGTTCTCCTTTGTTCGGTGGTGCGCCAAAACTATCCCTCTTATCGGCTTGGTCCTTTTTAAAAAAAAAATACGTAAGAGGCGTATGGCTTATTATATTCGTTTCTCAATCTTTCTATTTCCCGGTGTCGAGAAAAATAAATAAATATTACGTGTAAATACCTTTAACCGCAACAATGTTTCACGTTACGTCGTTTCAGGTCATCCTTGACCTTCAGGGAATGAAAGTGAAATTTTTGTTCTATAAAGAAAAATTCTGATGAGCTAAGGAAAACAATTTAAATTATTTATCGACACTGGCGTTACAAGTTGCGAAATTCCCCAGTAATATAATTACCTACGATAAATTTATGCATTTACACTGGCAAAATAAGAAAGAGTTTTAATTTATAATTTACGGCTGAACAAAAGACTGATACCAATGTTTCTCTATAATGAATTGACTTATCAGCGCAAGTTCGCTGAAGCCCGCGAAAATATGGAAAACATACGCTCCGGCCTTTGTGTTACCAACTACCAAAATAAACCTCGCCTAACTTTCTATCTCCTTCCTGCCTTCGAGGTGGAAGAGAATATGTGACCCAACAAATGATAACTCCTACTTAACAAAATGAAACCTAACTTGTGTCAAGTTGGCGAACTCGGCAAATCTTAATTATTCCAGTACACACGGTAAATTATATATTTGTCAGGACGAAAAACTTAATCTGAGAGTGAACAGCTGTGTCCAGTCTCTTTGAAAAATCAACAATAAAAAAAATCTAATAAATATATTTGCTATCGCTACACCTTGTATATAGCAATTGACCTATACTCCCAAGTTCAGAACCCAGCTCGACCAATAACGAGTAAATATAACACTAGTAAAAAAATTATCCCAATCTGAATTTAATTCAAAAACTTACTGCTTGTCTAACTTCCTCCGTCTCGCCGGGAATTCTCTTGATTTTTTTCTATCTGCTTGTTCACCGCGAGTCGTGCGAATAAACGGAATCGTGCTATGTCGAAAGGCAATTAGCGTAGAGGGTAATTCTACCGTTTGTGTATCGAAAAAGGAGACAGTTTTCACCCTCAAGGAATAATCTCAGTATCCCTATTACCTCCTAACACAACGGAGATAATTTTTACCACTCGTACTGCTAACACTAAAAACACTAGTACCGTTTACCGTGGCAGGGGAAAACCTTCCCCTTCGCGTGTTCGACCCCCGGTACGCACTGCCGCTCCTGGTCTGTGTACACTCGTTTTTTGTTTCCCCCGACTTCGGTTTTGGGGTTTTCGTCGAATTGCAAAAAACAGCTTTTGTTTTTTGAATCGTGCTAGTTTTTGTTATCGAAATAATTGTATTCAAAACAATTATTTTGCTTTGACCCAGTAAGATGTTTTTTATTTCTCTATTCTGTTTTGACTTCGTATTGTTTTATTAAACATAATGTGGGTCGTATTCCATTTAATATTATGATTTAAAATAAAATATGTTATACCGTGTGTTCTGAAATTTTCTACAATAAAATTATCTTTTAGGTATTCGTATTTATTACATTACTTCCCCCTTTGTAAAAGTACTGCGACCTCCCTGGTCCAATACCTTTTTTTTTTCAGAACCCCCGTACAACTATTCCTACCCTTAATTTATATGTGGCTGTCGGCTTACAATAGTGGCCTATAATCTTAAAATTAATGTTACAGTTTTATACATTTTACATATTTATGTTACATTTTCTCAATATTTATGATCGGCACTGTATTTGGCAATTTTTTTCGCTATTACACTTTTTATCCTTGACCTAGGTCGCGACCGTTTACACTCGCGACACTGCTGCTCAGTTGATCGTTCATCTGGCGACTTATGTCTGTCCAATGCTGTGACCTCGGGTGGCTCGTCTCTTGCTGCGTTATTTGGTCCATCTCTAATGTTTCTTCCTCTGGTTTCCTCGTCTGATGTGAGTGAATTGTCCATGCCGTTAGGGAGTCCCATATGCTGCCTATTAGTGCTATACTGCATCCTAGAGTTTGGTGTATACGAATTCCATTTAGTATGGTGCCTGCTATGTATTTAATGGTTTGGAATGTGAAGTATATTCCAATTATTCCACTTATGACTGAACCTAATTCTGTGAACTATGCCCATGTGTGTTTTAGGGTGGATTCTGCGAGGTTCTTGATTTCTTTTGTATCAAATATGTTTGATACGGTGTAGCCTTGACTATTGGCATTCATTCCCGCTGCTCTGCGAGTAATTACGTTCTCTACTGCTTTTCTCTCTGTCCCAAATGTGAGGGCTCTTTGTGCTGCGTTGACTTTTTCTTGCGTGTACAGACCCTTCGCTCCTAGTGGTTGAATGGGGTCGAAATGGAGGTTTATTTCTTCTTCTACTTTTATTGTTTTTGGTTGGTTGGCTATTGTGGGATGTGGCGTTAGACCTATCCATTGATCATCTATAAAATAAAGTGGTGGTATCATGTTATTGCAATCTATCTCTTCTGCGTGGTTTTGTATTATTCTGGTTAGTGGAGCCATAAATTTTGTTTCGTTGTTTACTTTTATTGGTAGTTCGTTGTAACATCTGTTTGTTCGTCTTATCTCGACTGTTACTGGTATGCATTTTATGATATAAAGTACTTCGCCTAATACTCTGCCTATGTGTCCAGGTTCATTTTCCATTAGTTAACGGACTGCATTAGGTAGTGTATGTGCCATTAGCAGTCTGTTTTCGAGTATTTCTCGTTTCGTTAAGCATCTTCGGTGTATTGTATCTGTGTAAAGCATGTTTACGTCTCGTTTATATGCTTGTTCAATATAGAGTAGTTTACTATTTACATAATTCATTAGATCGACGTTTTGTGTTAGAATTGGCATTGTCGGATGTAATTTTTGTGTGTTTTGAAGTGTTATGACAATTCGTGGGTGTTCTGTTTGCCATACTTCTATTCCACATAGTATGTTTCTTTTTTGTAATGTTAGTGCGAATACTTTGTCTTTTTCTTCAATTACTATTAGTTCTTCTTGTGTTTTTGTGTTTGTGATTTTTATTGCCTATGCCTTCGTATAACTGGCTCAGATGGTCTTCGCATGTTGTTGGCTCATAACTGGACCAGGTGGATTCTCCTACCGTGGAGTCGAAGCAGTAACCATTCGTGAATTTGCAAGTTATCTCTCCTTGTAAGTGGATCTCGTTCGTTTCTAGCGTTACTCTAGCTAGATAGTCTTTGGTTGTTATTTTGGCTGTTGCTATTATCACTACGTAGTTCCAACTTCTGCCGTTTTCTTGGTATGTGATACCTTTACATGCTCCCATATTGTCGAGTGTGCCGCCTATTTTTATTGATGCTGTTGTGGTACCGTTCATTAGTATGTTGTCTATTGTTTGTTGGTACAACTTTATTAGTTTATATCTGTGGGTGTTTCTGCATTCTTCTGCTCCCAATTTGTGGATGTAGGTTGATAGTCCTCCGTTGACGACTGATGTGTGGCTGTGCATCCCGCAGTAGAACATGAATTTTGTGACTTCTATTACGCATGACCATACTTTTTGCATTTTTATTTCGTTTCGTTGAATCACTTGTATGTCTGTTTTTTCACTCGCGTACGTTTTTTCTGGTTCCGGACACTTTTGTATATCTTTTAGCGATAACACTGTGATATTTGTGTTGGGGTGCGAACACTCATACGCGATTAGCCCGACTGCTATATGTAGCCCGCACATGACGAATGTCACCCAGGTCAGGATAGTACTTTGTCGTGCCATTGATTTGGTTTTGTTATCCTAAATTTTTTTTAAAATTTACAATTGTTAATACAACTTATCTTTCTTACAAACATTTTTAAACATTTCTTTGTTACTATACTATGTTATCTACAATTTTGTCATATTTATATGACATTTTCTCATTTGATCGAGCTTCACACTTATTTAGGACTGTCAAATGAGCTCTACTCTTTGAAGAGAAGAGAAAAACTCTTTAAACTTATGACCCGTGATCTTGTTCCCACTTATTTATTTCTATATTTAATTACTTTTGTAGTCCCCTTAATGCTGTTTTTTCGTTATATCTGGCTATCCTTTCTTCTTTTGCTTTCTCTGTGTTTTTCAGTGCTGTCTTGTATACTTGACTTAGTCTAGCTTCTAATTCTGACACATAATTGTTGTCGATGTCGTATTTGATTCTTTTCGGTGTGATGAATTTTTCAAATGGTAATGATTGGTCTCTTCCGTGTAGTAAAAAGTATGGGCTGTATCCTGTTGAAGTGTGTACGCTACCTCTGTATGCCATAAGTACGTATGGTATCCATTTGTCCCAATCTCGTTGATCTGGTGCTATGTAGTGTGCTAACATGTCTTTCAGTACTCTATGTAATCTTTCTATTTGACCGTTTGTCGTTGGCGCATAACTTGCCGTGTGTAGCCTCTTTATGTTTAGTAACTTGCATGTTTCCTGCATTAGTTCTGACATGAAATTTGTTCCTCTATCTGTTAATAGTTTGTGGGGTGTTCCGTGTCTTGATATTATTTGTTCGACGAATGCTATTGCTACTGTATCTGCTTTCTGATCTGGTAACGGAATTGCTTCACAGTATTTGGTAAAATGGTCTTGAAATGTTAGTAGGTATTTGTTTCCTTCGCTTGAGGTTGGTAGTGGTCCTACTATGTCCATAGAGGTTATTTCCCATGGTTCTGTGACTTTTGTAAATTTTTGTAATGGAGCTTTCTTGAAGTGGGGTGACGTCTTCCGTCTGTTGCATGCGTCGCATTGTTTGCAGTAATTTATTATGTCTGTTCTCATCGTTAGCCAAAAACAACGTCTCTTTATTGCCAATAATGTTTTCTGTTGTCCTTGATGACAGTATATGGGTGAGTCATGAAAGTCTTCTATCACTTTGGTGATATAGCTTTTCGGTATTACCAGTTGATCTCTATGTTCTTCCTGCTCTTGTCTATATAGAATACCTTCTTTGTCGATGTAGTATTTTCTTTTTGTTTCTTCGTCCTTGTCCATTTGTTGTAAGGTGTTGTTGCAGAATTCATCTCGTTTTTGGGGTTTTTCCAGCAGGTCTTTGTCCCATATTGGCTCCCAACCTTCTTCTATTTCTATCGCGTAAATTTTTTTTGTTTCCCCTGTGTTATCTGATCGTAGAATGATTATTTTGGTGGGTATACCGTAAAATGTAAATTGGATCATTTTAGTAATTTCGTCCCAACAAAGTCCTGGAATTTGGTCTTTGCTTGCTACGAAGGTTATGCTCTCCTCTTTGTTTTCTTCGCATAGTGTCTTCAACTGTTGTATTATGCTCCACATGATTTCATACGAGGTTTCTTCTTTCACCGCTGCTCTATTTACCTCTATGTAGAATTTTGCGTCCAACGTGTCCCATTCTTTAATTTCTTGTATTCGATTTTGTGCGACGTCCGGTAAATTATATGTGGCTTCTATTTCCTTTATCAGTGGATCTTGGTTTGGCTTATTTTTGGCTGTAAATAGTACTATTGCTTGTTCTTCTTGTATGGATACTAACTTTCCTTCTTTTTCTAGTATCTTGTCTTTTGCTGGCACTTCGTTTTCCGTTATGTATTGTAAGTAATCTTCGTATGACGTCTCTATGTAGTTGCACGTTTTGTCGAACATTCTGCTTAGCGCGTCTACATTTCCGTGTTTCCGTCCTACTCTGTGGATTACTTCGAAGTTGTATTCGGCTAAGGATAAGGCCCATCGTGTTAGTCTTGAATTTGGGTCCTTCAGTGTGAGTACCCATTTTAATGCTCTGTGATCTGTGATGATTGTGAATTTTGTCCCGTAAATGTAGCATCTGAATGTTTTAATGGCAAAAATCACTCCTAGAAGTTCTTTTTCAGTCGTTGAGTAATTTGTTTCTGCTCTACTTAGTGTCCTGCTTGCATACGCTATTGGTCTTTCTCTACCGTCCCTTATTTGGCTCAATATTGCTCCTACACCTATGTTCGATGCATCTGTCGATAAGATGAACGGTTTGGAGAAGTCTGGGAAGATTAGAACTTTGTCTGACGTTAGCGATTCTTTTAGTTGGTCCATCGCCTTAATTACTTCCTCTGTTATTTTGAAAGGTGTGTCTTTTTTGGTCAGGTTTACTAATGGTGCTGCTAATTCGGTTATGTTTGGTATGAACCGTCTGTACCAGTTTACTAGTCCTAAGAAAACTCTTACTCCTTTTACGTTTTTTGGTAGGGGGTATTTGTGTACTGCCTCCAATTTCTGTGGATCTGGAGCTACTCCTTCTTGTGAGATGATATGTCCTAAATATTTCACTTTCTTTAACATAAAACCGCATTTCTTTGGTTTCAGTTTAATGTTTGCTTCTGTTAATCTATTGAATACTTCTTCTAATTTTTCTAAATGGTCCTTTTTTCCTGCATAGTTAAATATGATTATGTCGTCCAAATAAACCATGCATTTTATTCCCGTTAAGCCCTCTTAAGGTTGCGTTCATGAATCTTTGGAAAGTTGCTGGGGCGTTTACCAGTCCAAATGGCATTTTGGTGTATTCGTAGTGCCCTTGATATGTGCTAAATCCCGTTAGTGGAATGTCTTTTTTGTTCATATCTACTTGGTGATAAGCTTCTGCTACATCAATTACTGAGAACAACGTTTCTCCTCCTGCTTTGTAGCCTTGTAGTAGATCCGATATGTTTGGTAGAGGGTAATATTCTTTTTTTGTTACTGCATTTAGTCCTCTGTAGTCTATGCACATTCTCACTTTCTCCTCTCCTTCGGGAGTTTGTTTTACCACTAATACGACTGGCGCTGACCATGGGCTGGATGATGTCCTGATTACTTTAGCTTCTAGTAGCCTATCTATTTCTTTTTGGAGCACTTCTCTTTGGTAATATGGTATTCTGTATGGAGCTTTGCATATTGGTTGGCTTCCTGCTTCTATGGTTATGTGGTGTTTTACTTTTGTAGTGCTTGTTAGAATTTCATCGTCGTCTGTGAATAAGGGATGGTACTTTTGTATTAACTTAATTAGTTCTGCCTTGTACCTTGTATCTATATGACCTAGTTCGAAATTTTTTCTGATCCATTCATCTGTTTTGATGTCAAATTTCCTGATCGTGTCCTGTGTTTTTGTTTGTGGTACTGTGTCCTCTGTACATTCGTATGCTTTTCCTAGTTTGGTTCCTTTTGTTAGGTGTATTTCTTGTGCTGATGTGTTTATTATTCTAATTGGAATCTTTTTCTCGTTATTTGCTATGCTATTTGCTAGTCTTATTGCTTCTGGTCCTTTGTGTTGTGTTTCACACGCAATCGTATTTCCTCTTATGGTATGTTTTAGTGTCCCAATTGTGTGAAATTCGGTTCGTGCCGGTATACTTATGCTATCTTGTATGTATACATCTGTGAATTTTCTGTTAGTTATTGTTTCTTTTATTCCTTTGTTCTTCTCCCTGGTTTCTGTTTCTCCCTTTTTCCCTGTTTCTGATTCTGTACTATTCTTCTTTCGTTCTATGTGTCCGTATCTTTCTTCGTTAATTTTAGTTTCCTGACTTTTTTCTTTCTTTGTGTCGATTTCTTTCTTCACTCTGTATAGTTCTATATTTTCGTCTCTGTAGCCGTTTTGTCTTTGTTTGTCTGTTTGATTTGCTCTTGATTTATTTTCTCTTGTCATTGCCTTCTCATTTTTCTCCATTGTTCTGTGTTCTGTGTCTCTTCTTTTATACATTGTTTCCACTATTCTTAACCATTTCTGCCAGTTATTCTTTTCGGTAGTGTTTGGTTTTTTCTTTACTGTTGCCACTTGGTCATTTACTTATGTGCTTCTACCGTTATCTATTGTGCTCTCAACTTGCCTTGCGTTTATCAATGGTATTCTTCTTTCCCATATTTCTAATGAAGGCTCTCCTTTGTATGATATGATTGCTTTTTGCTTTTCTAGGAAATCTCTTCCTAAAAGAACTGGTATTTCTCCCATTATTTCGTCTTCTGCTGCGATGGCTCTTGCGTAAATGTTGTGGTTCATTCCGTTTGTGCTTATCGCCAATTTCGTCGATCCATACAGCTGTATTGTGTGTCCTGTTATCTCTTCTAGAGTTAATTCTTGTGTCTAATTCCCAATCTGCAATTATTGACCTATTTACTAATGAGTACGCTCCCCCTGTATCTATCATACATGGTCTGTTTATACCATTCACCCTTAACATTACTATATATGGGGCGTCCTCGTTTGTTATTGACGTTGCCTCATTGTGATAAATTGTTTCTTTTTTTTCCTTTTTTTCCATTCTCGGTTTATCCTTATTCGTTGCTTCTTGGTTTGTTTTTTCCCATTGTGGTTTATTTAAATCTGTTACCCCTGTTAAATTTGCTCGGCCACTTGTCCGGGGACTAACTGTGGTCCTTACTAGTTTAAATGTTTCGTCCATTCTTTGTTACTTGTGTGTCCTCTTTCTTCAGACTGTCCTCTTCTATCATCGTTCATTTGGCGTCTGTTTCTCTCGTAGTTCCCAAAATTATTTTGTTGAGACCTCCTCTGTGTTTCTTGTTTATGATACTCTTCCCTTTGGTTTCTGTGTCTGTTATATTCTCTGTAGTTTCCTTGTTGTGTTTCCTGGTTTTCCCCGTGATACCTAGTTTTCTCCGTATTCCATGGACTTACTTTTCCGTCGTTGTATCTGTCGTACTTCGAGGTTGTTTTATTCCGTTTGTTTGCTTTGTTGAACATTTTCTTTCTACATTCTTTTGCCCAATGTCCTTGTTTCCCACAGTAATAGCATGTATTTGTTGGTTCGTTCCCTTTCTCTCTGCAATCCAGTGCCCAGTGTCCTTGTTTTTTACAAATCTGGCATCTTGTCTCTCTTTTTGTTTCTTCTGCTTCCTTCGTCCTACAATTAGCCATCCAATGCCCTTGTCTGCCACAGAACAAACATTTCGGGTTCTGCCTACATTCTTCCGAAGTGTGATTCGACCTTCCGCACGTTGTGCACCTCAGTTGTTCACTCATAAATGCGACTGGCCACTGTTTCTGCCGCTTGTCATAGTTACCGCCGTTTCCTGACAACTAACTATTTCTTCTGCTTCTTCTAGTGTCATGTCGTCTTTGTGTGGAATGTAAAAACCTACCTCTCTCAATAAGTCTTTTCTCAACCCTACTTTGAATTGGTTTATTAATACCGAATTATGTTTTTTTTGTATGTTTGGTATTTGTTCCCAACTTGCGCCTTTTATATCTTCTTCTAGTATCTTGTTTCCGATTAATTTTAGTCTGGTGCAGAACGACGCTACGTCCTCATCGTGTCTTTGGTAGCATTGCACCAGTTGCATCCACCAATCTGCTATCGATTTTTTCGGTACAAATTTCCGTAGTAATTTTTCTCTAAATTCTGAATATGACACTGTGTCTAACCTAGGATTCGCCTTGAAAAAGTCGTGTGCTACGCCCGCAAGCTTAAATTTCAATAATGTTAGTGTTTCTGATTCCGTCCACCCGTCTAATTTAGCCCTTAATTCGAGTTTCTCTATGTATCTAGCCGCATCTCTACCTGTGAAATCGGCTAAAGTCGCCACTATGACCCCTAATGGTTGTGCCTGTGCTACCCTCCATGTGGGCAGCATGCTGCTTGTGTCTCCCGTGGTTTCTTGGCCTCCTTGACTGCCTGTACCTAACCTATTTTGCAAATCGAGTGGCATAACGCTGTCTGAACTTGGTTACTTTTTTTTTATATTTATTAAACGAAATTTTCTAATTTTATAAACTTATATTACTCCTACCTTTCTGGCTTCTACGACGCCTGAAATGAATAGCTTTCGTCGGGTTATTTTTACAAACGGCGTTATAGATTTACGGGGCGCTACGGTCTCCTTATCTCTTTTGATGTTCCCCAAGAGATAATAGGTCAAGGTCGACGACGTTACTACAACAGGATGTCATTGCAGATTGCAGGATGTACATTGATAACATTATACAGGATGTACAAAGATGTCATAAGGGCACTTGCATCTCTGGTCGGATTGAACGCCATTATGAATATTTTCGTATACAGGATGTACAAAGATGCCATAAGGGCACTTGCATCTCTCGAATAAACGCCATTATGATTATTATAGTATACAGGATGTACAAAGATGCCATTAGGACACTAACGTATATTTCTGATTGGTCGGGTCGAATAAACACCATTATGATTATTTTCGTATACAGGATGTACAAAAAAGATGCCATTAGGGCACTAACGTATATCTCTGATTGGTCGGATTGAACGCCATTATGAATATTTTCGTATACAGGATGTACAAAGATGCCATAAGGGCACTTGCATCTCTCGAATAAACGCCATTATGATTATTATCGTATACAGGATGTACAAAGATGCCATTAGGGCACTAACGTATATTTCTGATTGGTCGGGTCGAATAAACACCATTATGATTATTTTCGTATACAGGATGTACAAAAAAGATGCCATTAGGGCACTAACGTATTTCTCTGCTATTATTGGTCGGGTCGAATAAACGCCATTATGATTATTATCGTATACAGGATGTTCAAAGATGCCATTAGGGCACTAACGTATATTTCTGATTGGTCGGGTCGAATAAACGCCATTATGATTGTTATCGTATACAGGATGTGCATTAGGGCACTAACGCGTCTGGTCGGGTCGAACAAACGCCATTGTGATAGTATTTTTTTATGAGATCTGTCAAATGTGTCAGCTGTCAAATGTGTCAACAGTTATGTATGCCATATATCATTGACATGTGACGTTACACGCGACGTTAGACGTTACACGTGGTGTTAGACATGTGACACGTTAAACGTGACGTTTGACAGTTCACTACAACGTTCCATATACATGGTATCGACATAAAGATGCCATGAGGGATTTACAATGTATATCTACCATTATTGCGACGTTTGACACGTGACACGCGACGTTAGACTTGGCGTTAGACACGTGACATCTGACGTTAAACGTGACGTTTGACATTACACGTGACGAGTTCTCTATTACGAAAATCTAAAGCGACGTTTCGATAATCATCATCATAACGAGGCTCTTCTTATAGGGTGTATAATGATGCTATTATTGTGTTTGTTAATAATGATTTGAATCATTAGCGGTATGGTTTTTGTCGAGTATAGAGGTCAAATTGAGGAATTTATGATGAAAATTGATCGATTCCTTGTATAAGTTTTCATTGTCACAAAGTCACTGTTATTAAACAAAAAGTTTTCCAATTGAATAACGTATCATTTTTCGCAACATTTTGTAGCCATACTATATAAATACCCCGCTGGATCATCACCGTTACAGTATGACAATGCTATATGAAATAAACTTTAAGAAAAAAATGTCAGTTAATATTTCTGGGGCCCCATCCTTCCTACCACTGATATAGATAAATTTTATTCAACTATTACTAGCAAATCCTACCTATAGTTATCAGTTATATAATTTTAAATAACCATTTAGAATTTATACCACATATTCAATTGTTCTCGTTTCATCACCTTGTATAATTTCCTTATAATTATATCAACTTTGAAAAAGAAGGAAGTATGAGTATTATCATCGTTTTTAACTTATCAAACGAAAAGTTTTTTGCATGTATTTCAATCTACGCTAAATATATATATTAATTGAAACCTTTGCAATTTGCTGACGTACGCTAAAACCATTCTTAAAAGCTAAATTTTTAAAAGTGTTTATCGAATAACTTTTTTCAAATACGAAATACTGTTAAAACGTAGACTTTTTTGACCTCTTGACGTAACAAATACTAGTTACTATATAAAGACTACTTTCACTAAAAAGTGTGAACGGTTATCGTAATGAAAAAAAGTTACCAAATTTGTCGATTTGATAATGAAGTTAACGACTGAAATTGATGTTATTTTTCATATGATGATAACACGCTTCTGCTGAATGATAACGGACACGTGACGTAATTAGGTAATAACGAATGATTCACAACATTTGTTGACGTTGATTCTTCAAGGCTTTTAATCTGAAATACTATTCTTAATGAAAGAGTAAAAATCATTTTAGATTTTTGAGGTGTACATAATTATTTATAGCTTGTTATATGAAAGAGTATTCTTCATAACCATAGCCATCACAAGGTACTTACCAAAGTTAAATCCGAGAAAACACTCATTTGTTGAACTCATTGCCTCCAGACGAAGCACACAAAGATTGAATAGGAAATACATTGCTTCAATTGTTTTTTTTTATTTTTGTAAAATACTTTCTATAAAATGAATGGAAATGTCACGTGAAAAGAACAAAGAGTATTCTTTATAGAGCCCTCGCAATCCAATTTTACTAAAACAACGTTGAATCCACATTTTTCACTCATTTTACAAAAATCGAAATAAAACAACATTCACTTTTTATTTCTGTAAAATACTTTCTATAAACTTATTTATACATAATGAAACAAACCCTATCACGTGACAACATGTGCAGTAAGGCCTAACGCCCTTTTGCTCTGCACTGAATAACACATTTAATCTATGATAATAAACACCTTCAATGTTTTTATTTCGTTTTAGGTACAATTCAGAATAAACCACTGAAATGCTAAAGAAAGAGCAAATTTTTGAGGTTGGATGGAATATTTTTTCTGTGAAGAACATAATTATATTTTGTTATATGAAAGAGTATTCTTTATAGAGCCTCGCAAAGGTAAACAACCTTAAATCCACATTTTCATATGAAAAACACTCATTTACATACTGTTAAACTCAATACCTCCAGACGAAACAGATCACCTCAAATAAAACACACAAAGATTGAAATAGGAAATAAAACACATTGCTTCAATTGTTTTTTTTTATTTCTGTAAAGTGCGAATAGTTTGTGGAATAAAAACGGCACTGTAATAGAATACAATATCCAAGCATAATAATCACGTGACAAAAAAGTGAAATTCTTCTCAATCATAAACATATTCATATTTTCGTTCTTCGTTTTAACATCACCTTGTATAAGTTTTCATTGTCACCCAGCCAATGTTATTCTTATCAAAATTTGAGTGATTGTTATAAATTGTAAGCATTTTTATTCCTATCAAATGAAAATGTGAGAAAGTGATATTTTTAGGCTTTTCCTTGTATAAGTTTTCATTGTCACAAAAAGTTTTTTCAATTGAATAACGTTCGCAACATTATAATACTTCACAAGGTACAACAACGTTGGATCCATATTTTTTCAACACTCATTTATTAAACTCAACGCCTCCAGACGAAACACTTCAAATAAAACACACAAAGATTGAATATTCGTAGGTTGAATAGAAAATGATACAAAATGTTTTAAATATATTGTTTTTATTGTTTTCTGTAAAGAACAAAAAAATAAATATCATTCTATTGAAAATTAAAATAACAGTATACCTTATCTCCTCCTACACCATACTTCAATCATTAATCCTGCATCCCGCACATGAATATTGTGTCCATCCACTACCCCAATTAGTTTGAAATCGGGGGGGTGTAGTTGCCCCTCTCCATATAATATGGTTGTTGGTTTCATCTGAAAAAAGTTAATTTTGAAAAAAAGTTTCAATAATTATTTCATGGACATTACGCTTCACAATCTCTTTATGATTCGAAAGTTAGTATATGGAAAGTATAAAAGTAGTTAAGATTTACGTTGATATATGATAAACATATAGTTTTGGAAAGTAATTGGTTTTGAAAAAAGGTAAAATGTAAATTTTTTTATTACACTACCTTGTTGAATCGAACTTAAATAGATACTTTCTCAGATAAAATGTCAAAAGCTGATTTACGATGAAAACAATTTTGAAAATGACACTTCGAAAAAATATTACATTTTCTTCAAAAAAAGCTGTAATTTTTAAAAACACTTGTAAGATGATAGCTGATGAAAAATCACTTCTCCAGATTTCACAAAAATGAGCCTGAATTGAAATTTTTTCAGACAAAAAATCATAAAACTGATTTATAAAGAAAACAGGCAATTTTAAAAATATGACAGTTTGATTTAAAAAATATTACATTTCTTCAAAAAATTGTGATTTGTTTTATAAATATTTTTTCGTTCTCAGATAAAAAGTGTCATAAAGCTAATTTATAATGAAAACATGCAATTTAAAATATGACACTTTGATTAAAAAAAATATTACATTTCTTAAAAAAATTGTAATTTGTTTTATAAATATTTTTTCATTCACAAAATAAAAATCACTTTTTCAGATAAAAAATGTCATAAACCTGATTTATAATGAAAACATGCAATTTAAAATATGACACTTTGATTAAAAAAAATATTACATTTCTTCAAAAAATTGTAATTTGTTTTATAAATATTTTTTCATTCACAAAATAAAAATCACTTTTTTCAGATAAAAAATGTCATAAACCTGATTTATAATGAAAACATGCAATTTAAAATATGACACTTTGATTAAAAAAAAAATATTACATTTCTTCAAAAAATTGTAATTTGTTTTATAAATATTTTTTCATTCACAAAATAAAAATCACTTTTTTCAGATAAAAAATGTCATATAGCTGATTTATAATAAAAACATACAATTCTGAATATAATAGATTGATTAAAATGTTAGATAAACCGTTTTTTGAAAAAATGCATAGTGAATCAATGAAAAAATAGTAATATAAAAAGTACAAACTGTTCAGTGTTTTATAATAAAAAAAACATACAATTCTGAATATATTAGATTGATTAAAATGTTAGATAAACCGTTTTTGAAAAAAAATGCATAGTGAATCAATGAAAAAAATAGTAATATAAAAAACACTTACAAATTGTTCAGCGGATAGGTTTCTTCTCAAGAGAGCTATTATTCTCCTGTCTGATAAAAAAAAAGAAAAAAACATAATTATTTGTTATAATCGAAAAAAAGAACCTACTCACCGGTGTTATTCATATTGTATAACTGTATACCTATTATGCAATTTTCTACTTTCTATAGTTGTTACACACCACATCCGTTTTTTGAAAAAAGTGCATCTTCACATGTGCACACGACCCCACAAAAATGACGCTCTCTGAATTATCAAGTATCAGAAAAAATCTTCAACCGCAATGACTAAATAATTAACGATTTGAATGAAAAAATCTCACCATTTTAATATGAAGTGAAATAATATATAACTGAGAAATCGGTGTGTAGAATCTGAATTTTTCAATAACTGTCTCTTACTTCATGAATTCTTTAAAATTTTGTAAAATCGTTTTCACACATCATTTGAGTTGAATAAAAAAAATCTAGCTCATTTTCTCCATTTTAATTAAAATAACCGTCTCTTACTTCATGAATTTTTTAAAATTTTGTAAAAGCGTTTTCACACATCATTTGACTTGAATGAAAAAAAAATCTAGCTCATTTTCTCCATTTTAAGTAAAATAACTGTCTCTTACTTCATGAATTTTTTAAAATTTTGTAAAAGCGTTTTCACACATCATTTGACTTGAATGAAAAAATCTAGCTCAATTTCCCATTTTAATTAAAATTGTCTCTTACTTCATGAATTTTTTAAAATTTTGTAAAAGCGCGTTTTCACACATCATTTGACTTGAATGAAACAAATCTAGCTCAATTTCCCATTTTTAATTAAAATAACTGTCTCTTACTTCATGAATTTTTTAAAATTTTGTAAATCGTTTTCACACATTATTTTAAAATCATATGGAATTTCACAGCTCTTATCAACAAGGGCGCTGGCTGATAGATGAAAAAATTATCAATATGATAAATCATTAATAGGATTTCCCAATGCAAAAAGTAAGAATGTGGAATTTACAAATAGAAACATTGATTATCTATAGAAACGAAATGTGTATTATATTTCCTTATTTTCTACAAAATAATATATAACCGAAAATCAGTGTGTAGAATCTGAATTTTTCAATAACTGACTCTTACTTCATGAATTTAAAATCTTGTATAAAATCATATGGAATTTCACATCTCTTATCAACAAGGGCGTTGGCTAGTAGATAAAAAAATTATCAATATGTTACATCATTAATAGGATTTCCCAATGCAAAAAGTAAGAATGTAAATTTTACCAAATAGAAACATTGATTATCTATAGAAACGAAATGTGTATTTTTTTTTCCTTATTCAAAATCACCATTTTTTTTGTCACGTGATCTTACTTGAAAAGGAATAAATACGGAGCGCGGTCCATAACAGATCATTTGTGTTTTAATTGTGCGTGTGCTAATTTGGCAGGTAAGTTTTTTGGAGATTTTTTTTATACTGAGTTTTTGCGATTTTTTTTTATTGAAAAATTTGAATATTTAACAAGCTGTTGTGTTCTACTGTCTGATTTGTAATTTGGAGTCGAGAGAGGTTTTTACAATTTTTAACAACCTAGTAGAGTCTCTACAGTCTGCTTTTTGGAGTCGAGTTTTTGCGAGACATTTTTTCGAATTTTTTAAAGATGGATAACTTTCAAATTATTAAAGATTCTACCAAGAAAATACGTAGATTCGGTGTCCAGGGGCGAACTTTGGAATTTAAAATTAAGCCTGTACCAAGCGAAACGGAACCTGTAGGTTGGATAAAAAAAGCCATCCAAGATATTGTTTTGAAGGGGACAGAAAACGTAGGTTCTGAAGATTATGTTGGATTTACTTTTTGTTCCAAAGATTTTGCACGAGGTGAGGGATGGATACGGTTTAGACCTGCGTCGGAAGTGACAGTTGATGATGTATGGAAGAATATCTCTTCCATATACCAATCGAATTCTAAGGGAATGAATACGGAAACTTTTTGTTTGGGAATTACAACTGTAAAGATGCCATACGGAAAAGGTGCAGAAAAATATAATAATTTCAATGAAGAATGCAATAAAAGAAGAGGTATTGTCTCAATAAAAAACAAAGATAATCTTTGCCTACCTCGTGCTCTCTTTGTCGATATGGCTTTTAGGAATCCCGAATACACTAAGATTCGAAACGATGTTGGTAAACTCCAAACGACCAGAGCTATGGAACTGATGAAATCCAGTGGTGTTTTAATCCCTTCAGAGGGGTGCGGAATACCCGAACTTCGACAATTTCAGCAGTATTTGAATAATTATAAAATAACAGTTTATCAGTACGGCAGTAAAGGGCGTGAGGTCATTTTCGAAGGTAATGGTAATGGTCCCTTACTGAATTTACTCTACCATGAGGGTCATTATAATGTAATAACCTCCTTAACTGCAGCTTTCTGTTGTAGATACTATTGTGAGGCATGCCATACACCTTACAATAATAAAAATGTGCATAGATGTGGTGGAACATGTTTTGCATGTAGGAGATCACCAGCGTGCCCAAAAGACGTGGTAAAACGTGGATGTAATGAATGCGGGAGAGATTTTTACGGTGATGAGTGTTTTAATGCATGTGATGGTTGTTTCAAGATATACGCCGATAACAAACACATATGCGGGGAGGTTTACTGCAAAATTTGTAAATCCAAACAGCTAGAGAGTCATCTTTGTTATATGCAACCTGATAGAAAATCTCCCAACATTAAAGACTTTTTGTTTATTTTCTATGACTTAGAAACAACACAAGAAAACGTATTAATTGATGGAATTTTCCAGCAAGAACCCAATTTATGTGTTTATTCAAAAGTATGTCATAGGTGTATAAATGAAAGTAAATTAGTATTTTGTCATAGTTGTGGATTCAGGGAACAGATATTAAGACATAATGTAATAGCAAAATTCATGGAGGATGTACTAACGCAAAGAAAAAAATTTAAAGAAGTAGTTGTTACTGCCCACAATGGTGGAGGTTTCGACCATCAATTTGTTTTAAATTACATTTTGACTAAAACTGATTTGAAACCTGATCTGATTATGCGTGGTACGAAACTGATTCTAATGACGGTGGGAAATGTTAAATTTCTGGATTCGCTCAACTACTTTCCGATGCCTCTGTCTTCTCTACCAAAAGCTTTTGGATTCTCAGAGCTGAAGAAAGTATATTTTCCACATTTCTTCAACAAAATGGAAAATCAAAAGTATATTGGACTATTACCTGCTTTGGAATTTTACGATCCGGATAATTCAAAAGAAGACGCACGTGATAGATTAATTAAATGGTACAACGAGAGAAGCGCTGAAATTTTCGACTTTCAAAAGGAAATTGTGGAATATTGCGTTTCGGATGTACAGATTTTAACACAGGCCTGTCTCAAATTTCGTCACCAACTTATGGACACGTCAAACGTCTGTCCCTTCACCGAGGCAAGCACCATAGCCTCTGCGTGTAACAAGGTCTTTCGGCGAAACTTTCTGAAATCAAACACAATTGGAATAATCCCTAAAGGCGGATATAGATTCAAAGACAACCAATCGAAAATAGCTCTACAGTGGTTAGTATGGGAAGAAAAGCAGAGAAATATCAACATTCACCATGCCGCCAAGGGTTCAGAAGCTGTTGTAGTAGGTGTAAAGGTAGATATCTTATTTGAAAATCAAGTGTTTGAATTTCATGGCTGTTATTATCATGGTTGCCCTACATGTTTTAAGTACGACAGAGAAAATCCGTTAGATAATGACCCGGCTGATTGTATGAAAAACCGATACGACAGAACCCAAAAAAGAATAAAACATTTAGAGAGTAAAGGTTTTAAAGTGATACAGATGTGGGAGTGTGATTTTCGTAAAAATATAACACCCGAAATTGAAAAATTCACGGAAAATCCCCCTTATGTGAAACAATTACTGGCCAGTCCTAGACATTCGTTATATGGGGGCAGAACAGGAAACACCGTCGAGTATTATAAAGCGAAAGAAAACGAGAAAATTAAATATGTTGACGTTTGCTCTCTCTACCCTTGGGTGTGTAAATTCGGCAAATTTCCTATTGGTCACCCTAAGAGAATTTACGTAGGAGAAGAATGTATGCTAGCAGACATTTTCCAAATGTCGGGTATAATAAAATGTAAAATATTACCGCCTACAAACTTGTATCATCCTGTACTTCCGACTAAAATGAATAAAAAATGTATGTTTGTTTTGTGTCGTAAATGCGGTGAAGATTTTATTCAGGGTGATTGTAATCACAATGATGATGAAAGAAGTTTAGAAGGTACTTGGGTGATTGAAGAAGTTGTGAAAGCTATTGAAAAAGGATACAGGATGATGGATATTCACGAATTGTGGAGTTACGACACTATACAACTTAGTAAAGAACAAGAAGGTTTATTCTCTGCTATGATGAACAGATTTATTAAAATTAAACAGCAGGCGTCTGGATGTCCTAAAGATTGTGTCACAAATGAAGATAAAGACAAATACATTGAGGAGTTTCTTCGAAGAGAAGACATTTTGTTGGAATTTTCCGAAATATCTGAGAATCCGGGTCTAAGATCACTGGCTAAGTTAATGTTGAATTCGTTTTGGGGTAAATTTGCTCAACGCGAAAATTTACCTAAAACATCAATAATCAGAAATTCTGCGGAATTTTATTCAATGATGACGAACGCAGCAATAAATGTAAACACTATTCTTCCGGTAAATGAAGAAACGTTAATCCTGACATGGGAGCATAAAGAAGAGGGTTATGACCTTCCCTCTACTGTAAATGTTGTTTTGGCAGCCTACGTTACAACTTTAGCCAGATTAAAATTATTTAGCTACCTGGATCAGGTGGGTGAAAGAGCTCTGTACTATGACACAGACTCAATTATTTATATTTCACAACCTGATTTCCCCGACCTACCCACAGGTACTTGCATTGGAGATTCAACAGATGAATTGGGTGGTGGGTACATTACAGAGTTTGTAAGTGGTGGACCAAAGAACTATGCATATCAATATATAGTTAATGGAAAAGAATCAGTTTTGTGTAAGGTAAAGGTTATTTCACTGAACTATAACTCGTCACAAAATCTCAATTTTGAAAAAAATCAGGGAAATGGTTTTGAAAAATCAGATCCCATTTATATTACAAACAGACAGATTATCCGTACTAAATATCATGAAGTGATTACGAAAAATACTCAAAAACAATATAAACCAAATTCAAGTAAGAGAAAATTTCTTCCTGATCACACTTCGCTACCTTTTGGAAATAAAAAACTGAAAAATGAGTAATTTTTGAGAATTTAATGAATTGTTACACTTGAAAAAAAAATATCCAAACTAACATGTAAAAGATGATTGAAAGATGATCTCTTTAACCATCATATAAAAACTGAGTAATTTTTGAGAATTTAATGAATTGTTACACTTTAACCCATCGATGTGGCAAAGGAACCGTTTTCAAATTTAAAGTCTTTCGTGATGCCATTTGAACTAACATTTAAAAGATGGATAGAAAGATCCAACTAACAGAAAAGATGGTCTTTTTTACCTACATGGCGAATTAAAGAGCCGTTTCAATTAAATTTGAAATAAGTGCTAGTGATGCCAACTAACATGTAAAAGATGGATAAAAGACCTAACTAACAGAAAAGATGGCCTTTCATTCCTAAAATGGCAAAGAACTTAAATTTGAAGTGTTCGTGATGCCGTAGGCCTGTCTTTTTGACGGGGAATCTTAACGAGGCCTTAAACATCTCCGGTAAGCCTTATGCTTACTGCCTTCTGGGTAGGCCATGGAAAGAGATGAAATTTTTTACTGTACATATTTTGTGAAAACTTGTATATTTTTTATAACGAAATCAGAGTAATAATTACTTATTTTTAGAACGGTGATGAGGAAGCGGTATTTAGATAATTTCTATAATAAAATGAGGATCAAAATGCCACATCCTTGCTCACATATGGAAAAATGGTATGTGGTATAACGTTTCTATATATTTTAAAAGATAACAAAGTCAAAAACCGTTATTTCTCTCTAACGGAAAAATTTAATCATACTCTGATTAGAATATTTTAATTAATATCATTTTGTGGGTTCCGTAAAAATGGAAAGTGATATCATATTTCAATATAATGAAGGTTTATTCAAAATTTAACAGTATTTCAGATTTAAGTATAAGATATGTATAAACATTTTTATAAAAAGTATACAAGAAATTAAAATATGAAACATTCGTTTTGAAGACATTTGCATTACAACAATTGTTGCAAATCATTCCAAAAACCTTCAAATATTTGCAAATTATAATATTTGAGCTTTTCATTTAACACACTTCCGTTTATGTAGTCTTTTTAGTAAATAAGATAAATTTAGAAATAGAGAGTTGAATAATACGTCATATATTCATTACATATTATTTTCACTACTAAATTTACGATAGTTTTATTAAAAAAATACCGATATGACTGGCAACGTCATTATTCACATGACGTTCGTACTGAACAGTTGTAACAGACGCTAATATGACAGATCTTATGCGCAAAAACGTTCAACTCAATTTAATTAAAACATGTATAGAGCAAGAATTTATTAAAAACAATTATCATGGAGTATGTCTTCCGACAAGTTTTATATTGTATGAGCTAGCTAGGAAATATGATATAAAGACCAAAGTATGTGTCGGTACAAAGTTTTACTCAAATGGAGTTACAATTACACCACATTTTTGGAAGGAACATGGTAATGTGGAATACGATCCAACAGACGCAATTACCAAACACTACCTACCTCATGACTTCGAATTTATGCTGAAGAAGGGAATATTTATGTGTAAAAACTCTGAAGATTCGACAATGATTGATATTTTTCGAACATTTAAAAAAACAAAGTTCACAGCAGAGTACTTTGATGGAGCACCAAAGGAATTATTAGCTATACGTAAACAAATCCTTGACAATGTAGCAAAAATACTTGAGAAATAAATGTTACCAATCATGACGCCAAAAGAGGTCAATTCCACGATAACAATCGCTATTAGATATCATTACATTTTTTAATTACCTTTTCATACATTTACCCTAAATTTTTATTACATCTTCTAGTTTTCATCACATCTTTCAATTACTTTTTGCCGTTTGTCATTATTACATTTTCGCTGTATTCTTTGAACTTTTGTAATATCTACATTTCAGTAAAAGTTTTGTTGTATTTTTCACAGCTAAGACGAACCTATTTCGTGTATGGGGGAAGGCACTGCCCCAGATGAATATAACTATTCGGAATGGTTCACCAGACGAGAGTTTACTTCAGGCATGCCGGCCCCTAGAGGTGTGGATAAAGATATGCTGTTGTTATTTTCATTTTTTATATAATGTTATTTACAGAGAAAAATAAAAAGATTTGAAATTTTGTATTGACTTTTTTTTAAAAAAATCTGTTTATAACCCCTGTATTGAAAGGAGTTGATGATTAATATTCAATTTATCTTTATGAATGTGTTGATATAATTATAAGGAAATTATACAAGGTGATGAAACGAGAACAATTGAATATGTGGTATAAATTCTAACTGGTTATTTAAAATTATATAACTGATAACTATAGGTAGGATTTGCTAGTAATAGTTGAATAAAATTTATCTCTATCAGTGGTAGGAAGGATGGGGCCCCAGAAATATTAAATGAAATTTTTTTCTTAAAGTTTATTTCATATAGCATTGTCATACTGTAACGGTGATGATCCAGCGGGGTATTTATATAGTATGGCTACAAAATGTTGCGAAAAATGATACGTTATTCAATTGAAAAACTTTTTGTGTAATAACAGTGACTTTGTGACAATGAAAACTTATACAAGGAATCGATCAATTTTCATCATAAATTCCTCAATTTGACCTCTATACTCGACAAAAACCATACCGCTAATGATTCAAATCATTATTAACAAACACAATAATAGCATCTTTATACACCCTATAAGAAGAGCCTCGTTATGATGATGATTATCGAAACGGCGCTTCTGATTTTTGTAATAGAGACCTCGTCACGTGTAATGTCAAACGTCACGTTTAACGTCAGATGTCACGTGTCTAACGCCAAGTCTAAGGTCGCGTGTCACGTGTCAAACGTCGCAATAATGGTAGATATACATTGTAAATCCCTCATGGCATTTTTATGTCGATACCATGTATATGGAACGTTGTAGTGAACTGTCAAACGTCACGTTTAACGTGTCACATGTCTAACACCACGTGTAACGTCTAACGACGCGTATAACGTCACATGTCAATGATATATGGCATACATAACTGTTGACACATTTGACAGATGACTCATAAAAAATACTATTACAATGGCGTTTGTTCGACCCGACCAGACGCGTTAGTGCCCTAATGCACATCCTGTATACGATAACAATCATAATGGCGTTTATTCGACCCGACCAATCAGAAATATACGTTAGTGCCCTAATGGCATCTTTGCACATCCTGTATACGATAATAATCATAATGGCGTTTATTCGACCCGACCAATCAGAAATATACGTTAGTGCCCTAATGGCATTTTTGTACATCCTGTATACGAAAATAATCATAATGGTGTTTATTCGACCCGACCAATCAGAAATATACGTTAGTGCCCTAATGGCATCTTTTTTGTACATCCTGTATACGAAAATAATCATAATGGTGTTTATTCGACCCGACCAATCAGAAATATACGTTAGTGCCCTAATGGCATCTTTGTACATCCTGTATACGATAATAATCATAATGGCGTTTATTCGAGAGATGCAAGTGCCCTTATGGCATCTTTGTACACCCTGTATACGAAAATATTCATAATGGCGTTCAATCTGACCAAAATCAGAGATATACGTTAGTGCCCTAATGGCATCTTTTTTGTACATCCTGTATACGAAAATAATCATAATGGTGTTTATTCGACCCGACCAATCAGAAATATACGTTAGTGCCCTAATGGCATCTTTGTACATCCTGTATACGATAATAATCATAATGGCGTTTATTCGAGAGATGCAAGTGCCCTTATGGCATCTTTGTACATCCTGTTTAATGTTATCAATGTACATCCTGCAATCTGCAATAACAATGTTGTAGTAACGTCGTCGACCTTGACCTATTATCTCTTGGGGAACATCAAAAGAGATAAAAAGACCGTAGCGCCCCGTAAATCTATAACGCCGTTTGTAAAAATAACCCGAACGTAGCGCCCCCGAACGTAGTGCCCTTATTGTTTTGTAAAAATAGCCCCGCCGACCGTAGCGCCCTTATGGCATCCCGATCGATCGTAGCGCCCCATCCCCCGAACCCGCCGACCGTAGCGCCCCGTAAATCTATAACGCCGTTTGTAAAAAATAACCCGACCGTAGCGCCTTAATGGCATTTTTTTGACTACACCCCGTATAATATTTTACGACTACACCCTGTATAATCTTTTACGACTACACCCTGTATTTTTACGAGTATACTGTGGTATCCGAGTGCGTGGGCGGAAAACCGCAAACTGATAAGAGCGAGGACGGTCGATAAAAATTTTCCCATGCTCAACCAGCCCATCCTACTACTCAACTACCAAAATAAACCTCGCCTAACTTTCTATCTCCTTCCTGCCTTCGAGGTGGAAGAGAATATGTGACCCAACAAATGATAACTCCTACTTAACAAAATGAAACCTAACTTGTGTCAAGTTGGCGAACTCGGCAAATCTTAATTATTCCAGTACACACGGTAAATTATATATTTGTCAGGACGAAAAACTTAATCTGAGAGTGAACAGCTGTGTCCAGTCTCTTTGAAAAATCAACAATCAAAAAAAAATCTAATAAATATAATTGCTATCGCTACACCTTGTATATAGCAATTGACCTATACTCCCAAGTTCAGAATCCAGCTCGACCAATAACGAGTAACTATATCACTAGTAAAAAAATTATCCCAATTTGAATTTAATTCAAAAACTTACTGCTTGTCAAACTTCATCCGTCTCGCCGGGAATTTTCTTGATTTTTTTCTATCTGCTTGTTCACCGCGAGTCGTGCCAATAAACGGAATCGTGCTATGTCGAAAGGCAATTAGCGTAGAGGGTAATTCTACCGTTTGTGTATCGAAAAAGGAGACAGTTTTCACCGTCAAGGAATAATCTCAGTATCCCTATCACCTCCTAACACAACGGAGATAATTTTTACCACTCGTACCGCTAACACTAAAAACACTAGTACCGTTTACCGTGGCAGGGGAAAAACCTTTCCTTTCGCGTGTTCGACCCCCGGTACGCATGTGGTGGTTACTTAGTAAGGGTCCCTCGTATACTCGACGTTTAACCAGCCCATCCTACTACTCAACTACCAAAATAAACCTCGCCTAACTTTCTATCTCCTTCCTGCCTTTGAGGTGGAAGAGAATATGTGACCCAACAAATGATAACTCCTACTTAACAAAATGAAACCTAACTTGTGTCAAATTGGCGAACTCGGCAAATCTTAATTATTCCAGTACACACGGTAAATTATATATTTGTCAGGACGAAAAACTTAATCTGAGAGTGAACAGCTGTGTCCAGTCTCTTTGAAAAATCAACAATAAAAAAAATCTAATAAATATAATTGCTATCGCTACACCTTGTATATAGCAATTGACCTATACTCCCAAGTTCAGAATCCAGCTCGACCAATAACGAGTAAATATATCACTAGTAAAAAATTATCCCAATTTGAATTTAATTCAAAAACTTACTGCTTGTCAAACTTCCTCCGTCTCGCCGGAAATTTTCTTGATTTTTTTCTATCTGCTTGTTCACCGCGAGTCGTGCCAATAAACGGAATCGTGCTATGTCGAAAGGCAATTAGCGTAGAGGGTAATTCTACCGTTTGTGTATCGAAAAAGGAGACAGTTTTCACCGTCAAGGAATAATCTCAGTATCCCTATGACCTCCTAACACAACGGAGAGAATTTTTACCACTCGTACCGCTAACACTAAAAACACTAGTACCGTTTACCGTGGCAGGGGAAAAACCTTTCCTTTCGCGTGTTCGACCCCCGTTACGCATGTGGTGGTTACTTAGTAAGGTTCCCTCGTATACTCGACGTTTACCATAAAGGCATATTATTATGGAGGAAACCACTTACCTAGCAACCTGTATTCGGGAACAGAATAAACAATAACACATTTATAAAAGCACTGGGTTTAAGTTTAATACATTTAAAAATACACGATTATAAATATCAAAACGACTTATTCAAAGTATTAATAACAATAATATCATCCTGGTTCGTTCACGCCCATTATATAGGAAACATAGTTGTGTTTTACTACACCTCCGACCTCCGTCTATAAACTGTACATGTCTGTTTATAAAATAACAAAAACAAGCTTTCCTTGATAAATGACATTGACCATGGTCGACCAATGCTCCCCAAATACTATAATTAATATTAACCTGAATTTAAATATTATTTCTAAGTTAGTGTCCTTTTGTCTTTAATGTCTTTTAAGGGATCACTACATCATCTCCTCTTGGAAAAGAAAAATTATCATTTTAATTTTTCGATATCACTTATACCTATAACTGTTTTTATGAATGTTTTTGTTTTATCTTTGTTTACTAAACACTACTTGTTCGTTTATCAACACACTTCACTTATTTACAATTGTTTCCGCTCTTTGTATACAAACAATCGATTCTTATGAACAATTTGTTGCTTTTTGTCTGGAGATGTAATCTCACAATTTACCCCCTTGACTCCCGTTATTTTAAACGGACCTAGATAATGTGAATCGAATTTGTTTCTTGCTTCATTTTTTAGAATAACTATTTCTCCTATTTTAAAATTTACGGGTGAAGAAACATTTTCGCTATTATTAACTCTACTTAATTTATTATTTATTTAAAACTGTCTGGCCCTTTCATTAGCGTATTGTAATTTATATCACAATTCATTATCATATTTTTCAAAATTGTAACACGGTTCAATTTTTGCGTTTAAAAATTCTGGCAAATTGGGTTTTCTCCCATATAATAGCACAAAAGGAGTGTATCCCTGATACGTATTTGGTGTTGTATTATAACAATATGCGAACATTCTTACAAACTCACACCAGTTATCCCTAGAATCTTTGACAAAATTTCTTATATATTCGTTAAATGTTCTATGTAATCTTTCGCAACTGCCTATTGTTTCGTGGTGGTATGCTGTTGAAAAATTATGTTTTATATTTAATAGTTCTGCTAAATTCTTCATTATTTCGTTCTTATATTCCGTCCTTTGATCTGTTCTTATTTCTTTCATCAATCCGTAATTTGGTATAAAGTTGTCGAAAATTGCTTTTGCTATTGTGTGTGCTTCTTTATTCTGAACTGGTATCATAACTGCGTACTTAGTTAATTCGCATAATATCGTAATGCAATAACGATTCCCATTGTTACTCTCTACAAACGGACCTATTGTGTCTATGTAAATAATATCAAACGGTTTTATAGATGTATCTGTTATAACAAATTTTTCTTTGTGACTGGGCTTTACCTTATTCACTTGACATTTATGACAATTTTTTACGTATTTCCTTACGTCTTTCTCCATGGTTTTCCATTTGAAATTTGCTCGTAGTTTCTTTAATAACCTAATATTTCCTACATGTCCCCCAAACATTGGATCATTGTGATATCTTTCTAATATCTTTTGGATCTCTTCTTTCTGCTGTACCGTTTTTGGTACGTCGCATATACATACTTGAATACTTTTAAATCTTTGATTTCCTACTTCTCTAAATTCTTCTACTGTGCACTTTTTAAATATATCATCATTTGTGTATATTTTCATTCTTTTTACTTCATTTCTTACCGATAGCTCTTCAAGCTTTACCAACGTTCGTCCTAGGTCGAAGTTGTGTAAACCGGTATTTAAGGCTTCACTAAATTTCAATTTATTTTTGATCCGGATGCTCATCCTAAGTGAGATACGGTTATTTTCAAAGTGTAAAATTGGTAATTTATGTGCCTCAAGGTTATTTAAAACTTTTACTACTGCAGGTTTTTGTATTCTTACTTCTTTTGTTTCCACTTTATTCCTTTGATCCTTTCCTGTTTGTACGTTTTCTTTTTGCGTTTGTGCTCTTGTGATTGCCAAGACATGTGAATTATTTATGTATAAATCCTTAAGTTCTTCAATGGATATTCTCGATATACTGTCCGCGTAATTCTCTATACCTTTCACATACTGTATTTCAAAATCGATTCTTATTCTCGTTAGTTTCGACGTCGGGTCTTTCATTGCAAATAAATGCGTTAGTGGCTTATGATCTGTTTTTACTATGAAATGTGGTGAACCATATGAATAACATTTAAAATGATTGATTCCCCAATGAATTGCTAATTCTTTTATGATGGTGGGTTTGTTAAGCTCGCTTTTCTTGAAGCTGCGTGATGCGAATGCGATGGGTAGGTCAACCCCTTCGTAATTTTGACTTAAAATAGCCGAACATGCGCTATTCGAAGCTTCTGTAGTTAATATGAATTGTCTATTAAAATCTGGATATTTTAAAATTGGTGGGTTGATTAATGCACTTTTTAAGACCTGAAATGCGTCTTCGCACTCTTGTGACCACTCAAATTTTACATTTTTCCTCGCTAACTTATTTAAAGGAATACATATTTCTGCAAAATTTTGAATGAACCTTCGATAGTAATTGCAAAATGCAACAAATCTCTTGACTTCGTTGGCATTTTTTGGCACTGGGTAATGCTGAATGACTGAGTATTTTGCATTATTCGGTGAAACACCGTCCTTTGATAAATTGTGACCTAAATATGTGATTTCTCGCCTAAAGAATTGGCATTTTTGTGGATTTAATTTTAAATTGAATTTACGACATGCGTCAAATACTTTTTTAAGGTTGGCTAACTGATGATTCTCTGAAATTCCTATAACAACTATATCGTCCATATAAAGAAATTCTTTTTCCGGCGTGAGGCCTGAGAATGCTATTGACATCATTCGTGAAAAACTATTAGGGCTTATGTTTAACCCAAAAGGTAGTCTTGTGAATTGAAATGAGCCTTTTTCGGTACTGAACGAAGTGTATTTTCTAGAAGATTGTTGTAAAGGTATTTGATGAAAACCTGACATAAGATCTAAAACTGTAAACCATTTTGCTCTCCCTAATTGATCTAAAATTGCATCTATCCGCGGTAAAGGAAATTTATATGTGACTATTTTCTTATTTAGCTGTCTAAAATCTATAAAAAGTCTCCACGCCTCATCCTGATTCGACGACTTTTTTGGTACTAATAATACTGGACTATTATATTCTGATACTGAGGGTTCAATTATTCCGTGTGTTATAAGTTTTTCTACTTGGCTATTTAATTCTGTTGATTGTGAATGTGGTGATCGATAATTTTTTATGTATATCGGTGTATCATCTTTTACTGATATCTTTTGTTCATAGAAGTTGTTGTGTGTTAGTATATCGTTCTTCAAAGCGAATATATCCTCGTAATTTTCACACAGTTTCGTTAAATCGTTTCTTACATATTCCGGTACTTCTAAATTTAATGCTTTCCTTAATTCTTTCATTCTATTACTACTCTCAGTCTTAATTGTGTATATATCGAATAAATCTAAATCTAAAGTTTCAATATTCTTAGTTTTTACTGAAATACTTTCATAATTTGTATTTACAATTCTAACGTACGGGTTTTTCCCTGATATTATGGATCTGGCTACAAATACTCCTGGTGTTATTTCCTGTTGCTTTACTATTGTATCCTTTCTCAAATTCCTGAAGTTCTCTATTAGCCTGTATACCTCACATCTTGGTGGTATTGCTAAAGTATCGTATTCTGGATTACCAAAAATTTGTATGGTTTCTGAATTGTTAGACTTACAATTTATATGTAATTCTGATTGTGAATAATCTAATACACAATTATTTTTTGTCATGAAGTCTCTTCCTATCAGTCCATTTGTTGGTATTGGAAAATTTTCTTCCACTACGTGAAAACAGTGACTTGATATTATGTTATTGATATAGAGGTTAATGTATATTTGACCTAAAGTTTTAGCTGAGCCTTCGGTTATCTCTTTAATATTTATTTTATTCCTTGTTTCCATCAAATGATAAGGAAAATTTTTATTATAGAAATGTCTGCTCCCGTATCTAATATAAAATTGTAGATATTATCAGATAGACTTGTCTGATTTTCTATAAAGTTAGAAAGTGATAAATCTAAATAATATGCTGAATATGTTTCTGTAATTTTGCTTCCGTCACTTGGTTTTTTATTCAAAACCCCAATTATTTCTGATTCTCTCTTGCTTCCTCATTTTCAATTTCACATATTCTTACGTTATTTTTAGCTTGACTATTGTAATTTCCATTATTATTGTTTTTCCTATATTTATTAAAATTTTCGTATCTGCCGTAGTTGTTTCCTTGATTATACTGTCTAAATGTTCCTCTTGAATGATTACCATTATAACATCCTCTGTTGATTCCTCTCCTATGGTTATTCCTAAAGTCAAAGTTTGATTTCCTGAAGAAATTCCTGTTATCTTTCATATGTGAGCCTTGTTGTTGTCCTACTATACCTTCTACTGAAACCGATTTTGATAATACCTCTTGTGTTGTTTCAAAACTTCCCGCTGCAATTATCGTTTTACTTGCATCCGTTGCGGCATTCATAGTTACTGCCTTAATCGTTGCTTCTTTCGTATATTTCTCAGCTAGCCGTTCAGGCATCCCTTCCGATATGTATGCTGCCTGTAATCTTTCCGCCAGTTTCTCTATTTCTGTTGCATACTGTGTCACATCCTTTCCGTTCTGTCTTATTTTACCAAGTTTCGCTAGGAGAAGGCTTGGATTGTCTCCTCTTATCCCTGCTTTAAGTTTATCTTTGATGTCTGCAATGGAGTTTTCCGTTGTGATTAAACTTCTAGCTTTTCCTGTTAATCTCGTTTTTATCAATAGGATAGCATTTTCCTCATTACCATTCGTGTTTGTCTGTAGTAAATCCAATGAGTCTAAGAATGACTGTAATTTACTTGCTTCGCCGTTAAACTCATTCGGTAAAACTTTACTCGCAAAATTAAAAAAATCGTTCATACTTGTCGCTATTTTCAACTGTTTGCTTATTGCTTGTAATACAAAAGTATTGATTTCCTCAAATATAGAGGTAGGTATGTCTATAATACAATTTAACGCTTGAAATGCCCTTTCATCTTTATCCCTAATCCTACTTGAATAATTTTTACAAGTCTCCTGTTGTATTGAACCTAAATTTTTCCAATTTTTGGCTATTAACCTAGTAAAATTATTGTAAAGACCTACTATGCTACTAATTACTTCTATATGTATATCAGGATTTTTAGGAGTTTCCTTCTTCAAAACCCTTTTTACCTGTTTATTAACTTCTTCTACAATCAATCGTAATTGATTCTCAAAATCTTCTCACGTTATTGACATTTAAAAAAAACTTTGTTCATAAGAATAGAATGCATGTGTACTTACAAATTATTTATACGGTGAGAGTTCCTGTTGCCTACTTTATTGCATTGCTTCTGTTGATATCTCTTTTCAACGCTCTTCGGTGTGTTTTCCATACTGACCAAACGAATTTGAAGATGAAAGCTATTGTTATAATGTATAGTAATACCATGATGTGCATCGCAACATTATCTTGCTGTACCATGAAAGTGTTATTGACAATTCCTGTTTCTTCTGCTTCTTGCTTGGTTGATGAACCTCCCATTGTTTCTTTTCTTCAAGGTCCCAAATTTAAGTAGAAAACCATATAGTTCTATCCTTATAACATCAATTGTACCATAACTTATCATTTACTTACAGGATAATTTACCATAACCATTTGTTCTGGAGGATTACTATTTCACTATTACCATTTACCATTAATATACATTTCACTATCCGTTTTTCCATTACCATATTACCATTCAATTTTTACCATTAGTTCGGCAGGATCGCCTTGTGGTGGTTACTTAGTAAGGGTCCGTCGTATACTCGACGTTTACCATAAAGGCATATTATTATGGAGGAAACCACTTACCTAGCAACCTGTATTCGGGAACAGAATAAACAATAACACATTTATAAAAGCACTGGGTTCAAGTTTAATACATTTAAAAATACACGATTATAAATATCAAAACGACTTATTCAAAGTATTAATAACAATAATATCATCCTGGTTCGTTCACACCCATTATATAGGAAACATAGTTGTGTTTTACTACACATCCGACCTCCGTCTATAAACTGTACATGTCTGTTTATAAAATAACAAAAACAAGCTTTCCTTGATAAATGACATTGACCATGGCCGACCAATGCTCCCTAAATACTATAATTAATATTAACCTGAATTTAAATATTATTTCTAAGTTAGTGTCCTTTTGTCTTCAATGTCTTTTAAGGGATCACCACACGCACTGCCGCTCCTGGTCTGTGTACACTCGTTTTTTGTTTTCCCCCGACTTCGGTTTTGGGGTTTTCGTCGAATTGCAAAAAACAGCTTCTGTTTTTTGAATCGTGCTAGTTTTTGTTATCGAAATAATTGTATTCAAAACAATTATTTTGCTTTGACCCAGTAAGATGTTTTTTATTTCTCTATTCTGTTTTGACTTCGTATTGTTTTATTAAACATAATGTGGGTCGTATTCCATTTAATATTATGATTTAAAATAAAATATGTTTAACCGTGTGTTCTGAAATTTTCTACAATAAAATTATCTTTTAGGTAGTCGTATTTATTACAGTATTAGTACGCGTGAAAATGTTATTTTCATCAAAATTTTCGAATTTGTGTAAGCAGTGGATATATTTTTTTACCAAATAATCATAATAATTGTTCATGCCACAAACTAAAAAAGTGAATAATTCAATATTTTGAATCATCAGTCTGCGGTAAATGATAGTGGAGAATATTGAAATTCGATGTGCATAACCAAATGACTTTAATTTGACTTAAGTCCACAATCCCGTACAGTCAAAGTGTGTAGTCTTCCACTATCCCACGCAGTCACGCGGAGAATATCTGCTGAAAGCAAAAGCAAGTGACTAGGCCGGGCGCACATTTCCAACGATGGTTTTTGAGGTTAGGTTTTATGAGTTTAGGAGCAATAAAGCTCAGATAGCAATTTTCCCAGAGTCTTATTCAATTCCTTACTATTAATTTAATCAGCTCAAGTTTAAATAATCAAATATCACAATAATGCATTTAAATCTACTTATATCAGCCAATATTGAACAACCGAAACGTTTACGAGTTTTTAAACATTAAATCTCTTAAAAAGAAAAATTGTAAATTTACACTTACCTCCATTTTAAAGCTTTAGCCAACACACAAAACATCAGTGAACATATATCACAAGATTTAATACTTAATACTATTGAATACTCGTTCTACGTCAGTAAAGAGTACAATGGCCAAATCGCAAATCTCAGTCAACGTAAAACGTTAAAGTTTACGAAGTTTGTCTTTTATGGTTTGTAATCTATTGGAGTTTACTCAACAATAGCGCCTATATATAATAAGTTGAAATGTGATAAATATCAATATTTATAATTTATATTACTTTTTGAGGTGTATATACTTTTTAGAAGTTAACATCATAATTTATATCTTATTATAGGCCTCTGATGATAGTCCTTGGGGAACCTTTGGTCATCGTTTCATCAAAAGATTTATGACACATTTATATGGGAAGATTTTGAGTTCAATTTATAGTTATAACAGCTCACCGCATTAGAGAAAATGGGTATTCAAACTACATCTTTATCTATTTAACAAGTGATTATTTTACGAATTGTTTTACAATGACTTTGTCTTCAAAAAAATGTATCGTCAGTTTTTTTTAATTACTGATTTCAATGCCAAAATCACATTTTTACTTTATAATAATTATAAATAATTTGCTCAGTTTCTCTTTTCCTTCAGTATATTAGGATATGAATAAATAACATACCGAAGAAAAAGAGAAACTAAGTTATTAGAGAGATATAATCCCAACAAAATAATTTGCTCTACGTATTGAACGGCCAACAATTCAAATTATGTACTCTCGTGACGTATTCGCGGGCTAGATTCTTATTGGTTAGTCGGAATAGGCAATCGTGGAGTACCTTCTGGCAAATTCTCTTATCCACCTAATCTCCAAACTAACTACTACAGCTGGAGTAAGCATACCACCGGTTCTGAAGGAACTACCAACATCACCGCGTGAATTTTTTTAGCAATTTACAGAAATATGAAACCAATATAAAGTTGATGTTTATAATGCATGAAATCATGCGAGATTATGTTTGTAATTATTTTTACCTTTTTATAATTTTTATGTTCGAAATATTCCTGTTGAAAAATATTCCCCAGATTCTCGGGGGTGGGCAAGTGCCCCTACTGCCCCCCCCCCCCCTTGGAGCCGCCCCTGAGTACAAATATAATACATCCTTCTGATGCCAAACCAAATTCAATATTTAGTTTAGATGATGTCACCTGTCATAATCAAGATGTGATTAGAGAATATTTTAGTATGTCTCGACATTCCATGGTTGATCCTTTTTATCTAAATCAAACTTGAGCAAAAGTTCCCAAACACTTGATTAGAGATAATTCGAATGTTTTGATTGTTTTTAGGCAGGACGACATGCAATTAAAACGTATCTACAATGACCATGTTGGTACAGATATGACCCATATGGCTTTATATCGATATTTAAGGATTGTGATATTGATAAGGGTCGGTACAGAAAACAGCTTAATCAATTTATTTGTTTAAAATAATTATGTGAATAAAAATAATTAATGAAATATCTTTCTTTTAAATATATATTGTACTCTTCGAGGTTAGAAAAGGCTCGTCTCTCTCTTAGACAACAATGACACATCCCCTTGGTGGTAGACAATACGACACACACATGTTTTGCTGCTGCTGCATGTCTAACCTACCGTAGTTAATTAATATAACATATCTAGATAGCACAGTGAAATGTACACAAAGCTTCGGAAACAGAATCGTGGGTTCAATTCCCCAACGGATCCAATTTTTTTTAAATAATTCATACAAGGTAAAGAGATGACAAGCTGGTTACAGGTGGAAAAAACTCAAGGTAAAAGAGTGACAAACTGATTACAGGTAAAAACATGTAATGGTAATGTGGTGACAAAGGTAAAGTGGTGACTAACACCCCTATACCGTCTGGTCATTATCGTTCACTTCCTCAGCGTAGGTAAGAAAGGGTAGGTAAAGAAAGACACACCCCTATTCCCTCTGGTCATTGTCGTTCACTTTTTCAGATGACTCTTTAGATACTCCTTGTATATTTGCAAAACTTATCGCTTATCTCTTGATCTCTTCTTCTTTCTCAATTCATGTACACCCTTTGGTCATTGTCGTTCACTTATTGTACACCCTCTGGTCATTGTCGATCACTTCTTCAGATAGGCTCGGCTGGAATTGAAGAAGTGGATGGACAGGTTACCAAACTATCCTAGAACCCCGACAATGAACAATTTCTCAGCATCATCTCTCACTGAGATATTTCTCTTCTTTTGGAAGAACACTAAGAGTGATGTTCGTGGTCAATTCTGGGTAGAATTCTTCTGCACCAATTTCATGCTTAAGTTGATCCAGAGGTACTGGCCTGTGGGGATCTCCTATATTGAAATTAACAAACATTTGCATTGTCACGTCAGGAAATGATACGACAACTCTTGCCGTGTTGACCTTGGGCCAACGACTAGAGTTCCCTCTTATTTGAGATAATAGCCAATATAGTTTACCCAAATTTTCAATAAGTTTCCATCTTCATTGCTTTTGCTCCTAATACTTTTGATGTTGGTGATACGAGTCAAGAAAATTTGTATAATTCTGGAGATATCTTTCAGACAAAATTTTGGGACCTTGGTAAGTGCTTCCCTTGTTGCTCTGGGACAAAAACCAACATATTCCACTGTCTTGATTGTCTTCTCAATTTTTTTTATGTGTTGCCAAGACGGTGACATTATTATAAGCTACTCCTTCCATCTTTAAAATTTCTCTAGCTTATTTGGTCAAATGATGTTCACTTATGTCAACAATGATGCGGCAATTATTGCCATGTTGACATTGAGACCAGAACTAGAATTCCATTTTAATTGAGATGATGGTGTGATATTATAGAATATACGATAAATTGGTCACAAGTTGTTGCAAATAGTTATTAGAAACGATATTAAATGTCATCGAAAAAATTGTCAAATTTCTTAGAATTTTCAACATTTATTTGAATATGTTGTGGAATTATCTAGACATAGTAAGTTTCATTTAAAACAGTAATATGAGTAGATTCCACGAAGTAAGGGCCGAGACAATTAATTTCGTTATTAGTAACGTTTATTTCTACCTGGAATATATAATTGTAACTACTCAAAATAACTTGTGGATAATTTATCATATATTCTACGGCTCTGGGCCAGTTTAAGAATGACTCTATGCATCAGGTTGTTGCATGACACTGGAGAATGCTTATTTTAGTGATAAATTATCACTTAAATCAGAATTTCCCAGTGTCATGCAACAAACTGATCCACAGCTTCATTGTTAACATGGTCTAATAAAACAGACTATACGATAAATTGGTCACAAGTTATTGCCAATAGTTATTAGGAACGTTTATTTATATCTGCAATAAATACTAATAACTACTTAGCATTACTTGTGGCTAATTTATCATATATTCTACGATTCTGGGCCAGTTTTAGAAAGAATCTGGGCATCAGGTTGTTGCATGACACTGGAGAATGTTGATTTTAGTGATAACGTATCACTGAAACCAGCATTTCCCAGTGTCGTCCAACAAACTGATGCATATATTCATTGCTATAATGGTCTAATATGATAGAATATACGATACATTGGTCACAAGTTGTTGCAAATAGTTATTAGTAACGTTTCTGGGTCGGTTTAGGAATGAATATATACATCAAGTTATTGCATTACACTGGAGAATGTTGATTTTTGTGATAACGTATCACTTAAATCAACATTTCTCAGTGTCGTGTGATAAACTGACGCACAGATTCATTATTGAAATGGTCTAATATGATAGAATATACGATATATTGATCACAAGTTATTAGGAACGTTTATTTTTATCTGCAGTAACTACTCAGCGTAACTTGTGGCTAATTTATCATATATTCTACGATTCTGGGCCGGTTTAGGAATGAATATGCACATCAAGTTGTTGCTTGACACTGGAGAATGTTGTTTTTAGTGATAAATTATCATTCAAATCAGCATTTCCCAGTGTCATGTAACAAACTGATGCACAGATTCATAAAAGAAATTAACTGTCTCGACCCTTACTTTGTGGAATCTACTCATGTTAGTGTTTTAAAGAAAACTTACTGTTTGTAGTCAGCTCCACAGTATATTTTTCAATATATTGTGGAGTTAACTAGGAACTGTAAGTTTCATTTAAAACACTAACACAAATTCATTGTTAAAATGGTCTAACATAATAGATTATACGTTAAATTGGTCACAAATTGTTGCAAATAGTTATTAGTAATGTTTATTTCTACCTGAAATAAATAATTATAACTACTCAGAATAACTTATGGCTAATTTATCATATACTCTACGACTCTGGGCCAGTTTAACAATGAATCTGTACATCATGTTGTTGCATGACACTGAAAAATGTTGATTTTAGTGATAAAGTATCACCTAATTAAGCAATTGACTGTCTCGACCCTTACTTCGTGGAATATGCTCATATTAGTGTTTTTAAATGAAACTCACGGTCTCTAGTTAATTTCACAATATAATCTGACGATGATATTGATTTATCGAAACAACTGTCAATTTTTCAGAATTTTCAATAACTTGTATTATATTGTGGAATTAACTAGAGACCGTGAGTTTCATTCAAAAACACTACTTAATTACGCATTTCCCAGTGTCATGCAACAAACTGATGCACAGATTCATTGCTAAAATGGTCGAATATAATAGAATATGCGATCAATTGGTCATAAGTTGTTGCAAATAGTTATTAGTAAAGTTTATTTCTGTCTGGAATAAAAATACTAATAACTACTTAGCATAGCTTGTGGCTAAGTTATCGTATATTCTACGATACTAGGCATGTCTAAGAATGAATCTGTGCATAAGATTGTTGCATGACACTGTAAAATGTTGATTTTAGTGGTAAAGTATCATTTAAGTAAATCAGCATTTTCCAGTATCATGCAACAATCTGATGTATAGATTTACTGTTAAAATAACCTCAAATATTGAAATGTATTGTATTTCTTGATAACAAATTTTTATTTCAGAAGATGAACATGGGAGTGAGGAGCTATCGCGTCAGGCAGCCGCCAATTCTCAATTACAGGAGACGATGGATGCGTTGATGCAGTATATAACGATGGCACTACCACCACCTCCAGTATCAGCACCGGCGTCGATACAGGTACCAGTACCGGTAACGGCATCAGTACCAGCGTCGAAGTTAGCAATAGTTCCCCCCAATGATCTCACGGGGACGTGCACAGTGCCAAGGGGAACCTCCAGGTAGTACAAAAAATATAAAATAAGAATCAATTTAACCAGTATTTTTTTGATATTTGAATTGTATTGAAACGTTGTAACATCATCTTATTCGAATTTTATAATATATATTCAAGTATCGACGAAATATCGGTTAAATACAATTGATTTATTGGATCTTTACCCGTGCGTGATTATTATCTGATAACATAACCGACATAATTATTAAGCATCTCTTTCTATTTATAGTGGAGAACAGAATAAAATAATTTGACATTTGTCGGTTATGTTATCAGATAATAATGAGGTAGTAGAGGATGGGCCCCTTGCGTATGGGAACTTTTTGTGACGTCACATGACTACGCCCTCTGACCTTGACCTACTTTTCGTGACCTTGACCTAGTTTGGGGCACTTTGGCCCGGGTCAAAGGTCAATGACATAACATAGCGTGGGAACTTTTGTGACGTCACATGACCACGCCCTATGACGTCGTATGTGCGTTCCGTCAAATGTCTCATCTGTCATATGTGACGTATGTGCCGTATGACCATCCGTCAAATGTCTCATCTGTCATATGTGACGTATGTGCCGTATGTGCGTTCCGTCGTATGTGTCATCCGTCAAATCCTTGCCATCTATCGTCGTGGTCAACCTACATTATCCAACAGGTGTCGGTAATACAGTTACCTTGTCCTGCCATCTGTCGTCGTCGTCATAAAGATGCCATAACGGCACTAACATATATCTATTTGTTATTCATCAGGGTGTCAAAACGGCCGTGGGTGGTTGGGGTAGCGAAGCTACTTTTTCCGTATACTGCGCATGTTTTCCGTTACGGACAGGCCGTAAAAGACACATTTCAACGTTCTGCGCACGTACTAAAGGCATTTGCCCATATCTCTGTTATTATTTGTCGGATTGGAGTCTAATAAACGGCATTATGATTGTTAGAATATTATCGTATACAGGATGTACAAAAAAGATGTCATTAGGGCACTAACGTATATCTCTGCTATTATTGCTCGGATTGAAGTCGAATAAACGCCATTATGGTTATTAGATTATTATCGTATACAGGATGTGCAAAAAAAGATGCCATTAGGGCACTAACGTATATCTCTGCTATTATTGGTCGGTCAGTAACGAAAACAGCTACTAATATTAATTTTGAAAATTTACTGGACCATATTGAAAACGTTGTTTCCTCAGATCAAAACGTAGACATACACGGTACAACTTTTGACATACAAATATTTAAAATGCACTAAGTATATAAGAAACTATTTGCGGAAGGGTGTTTCATTGTGATAATAAATAAAAGAGAATATACCAGTATATTTTGCCCATTGATTAATAAAAAGAGTCATCTCATCACATTCAATAGGTATTGAGCGAATCTTTTCAACAGCCTTTTGACCACAAAACACTCTAATATTTTTATCCATTTTAACACCTCTTAACAAAACGTATAACACCAATAATAATACTAAGACAACAAATGCATACAACAACATAAGCAAGTTAGTTAAATTAATAATAAAAACTGAACAATTGATAAAAGAGCCGCAAACGAAGTCTATGTAGCAGGGGCAGCGGCTACCCGGCTACCCTGTATAAACTTAATCAATGTGAACGAAAGTAATAAAAGTTACATCATCCTGTTATAAAAAATAAGTCCGGTTGATGCGATCAAAGTAAGAGTCTTATGCAATAGATAAAATTATGTATTCAGATAATTATTCAATGTTATTGCATATAAAAAAATAAGTCCGGTTGATGCAATCATAGTAAGAGTCTTACGCAATAGATAAAATTATGTATGCAGATAATTATTCAATGTAATTGCATTCTCTTAAAGGTTACACATTTGAAAAATGAAAATATTAGATTCGATTTGTATTTATATATAAGATCAGTTTTGTCGTGACATTCATTCTTCGTACCCATTTCTGAACTCATCAGTTTCCAAAAAAAAACAACAGGTAATACATTTTCATTTTATATTACTTGGAATGATTTAATCATAATATTATCATTAATTTCAGTGTAATGGATTTAAAAACTATAAATTCTTCTTCGCTTCTAGAAAGAGATTCGAATCCTATAACAAAAATTCACGATTTAATATTGGGTGAACCTAGGAAAATTGTTTCAGCGAAATTAGTACAAAGCAAATTTGGAGAATTAGTATTGTTAGAGCTGGAAAAAGAAATAATATTCCTTCCACAGAGGGTAACAAAGACGTACAAACCCTATATCAACTATTTTGAAGACGGAAAATACGCATTTATATTTAGATGGGCAGTGGAAGTTGGTAAACCTCATCCAGCAACATCATTCGAAATTATAGAAATTTAGTTGGTGAGTTATATAATATTATGGACAAATACCGCAGTACATTATCTAAAATTGATGACGAAGAATCATTCTGGAGGTGATTAAAACCAATGACAAAATGTGCATATGAACATATGTGAAAAAATCAATAAATTATACATTTTAACATATATTGTATTAGTATAATTGATATTGTACCTAGTTTGCAAAATGAATAATCTAATTGATCCACCTATGTGTAAAATTTTTGAAACAATAGTTTGTTTAGTTTGTAGAAAAGTGTTACTTAAAACTTTTAAACTTGAAAAAACTTGGAATTGTAAACAAAAATTAATAATTGGTTTGTGTACAGCTGAATGTAATCAAACAAGACCACTGAGAAAATTTCCAGAATATATAGATAATTGGTTACAAGAATTAGATCCGTTAGATGAAAGAGACTTATACAAATATTTATTACCTCTACGACATGATCAGATCTAATATTAGAATAAAATAATTATTAGACCGTCAGTCTTACAACGTCATCAGAAGAAGAACGTAGCTTAAATATAGAAAGAATGACTTTCTTGAAATTGAACTTTATTATTTTGGTTGCTATTTCAAATAATATGCTGTACACAAATGTACCAGAAGATGTGAAACATGTTGCAATATGTTTTGATATGAAAAATATGAAAGAAGACTGTAATCGAACAACATGGAATTTGTTAAGTATAACAAAAACAAATAATGGTCACCTCTTTGCATATCATATTGAAATTCCAGAGACGAATTTATAATATTTTTGTTACAAATTAAAAATAATATTTAATGACAATTCTGAAGGTGATCAAACCAAATGGCAGAAAGTGATTTTAGATGATATTTCTGCGAAAAAGCGAATAAATTGTACATTTTAACATATATTGTATTAATATTATTAGCGATTATTATTATATATAACTTACTTAAAATGTTTAAGGTAATAATACAATATAAATTTTACTCAACGGTTTATAGTACATGAATTAAAAAACAAGTTAATTAAATAATATTCTTTTATTTATCATGTAATATGAAATGTTTATATAAGGTAAAACATTTTGGTGTCAAGGCTGCTAATTGTGGATTTTTATCAAATTCATATACAGGTGTGGTGGAATATTTGTCGGTAATGTTTATAATTAACATTCCAATGAATATGATGATGATGATGATTTTTCATATTTTATATCATTCAATTTAGAGTACTCAATACTTAGTTGCAGTATGTCTCTCGCAGAATATAGACATCGAATTTTTTTATGAAGATAAAAGAAAGGTTATGTAGCAAATTGAAAAACTATGTCTAGCTGACTCAAATCAAAGAATATGGGATAAGCTTACGATAAATTGGATACCTGAAGAATTGAAAAACGGGGAACAACAACAACAGGAGATTGCAAGTGCCTTAGATCACATCTTTTGGCGTCAGACACCACAAACGACAACATATCCATTGAACCGAATGAAGTCTACAAGTGTTCAACATGACCAACATGAAAGATGATATTTATAACATTAATACCAATATTTGTTATTATAAAATTGTTAAACTTAAACAAGCAAATGTAATGTAATTTATAATCGATAAATAGATATTAGGTGAATACAAGGTGTTTTAATACAAAAAAATGTCATTCATTTCAAAAATCAATTTATTATTATTAATATATAATATTTACAAAGGTAATACACTATTGAAAAACCAGCGTCGGAATTGTTCTACGTTTCTTTGTGTGCAAGAGTACAGCCTAGTGGCGTGACAGGGATTTGGATCACGTTCAAAGTTTCCACTATCACATGATGTACCGTCAAACTTGCAAACATCAATAATATGTGGAAACACATTGAATATATGGCATTTATTTAGTAGAAATTCTGCTTTTTGTTGTCCGCGTACGTATATGAAATCTGCAGCATACAATAGCTTATTTTCTAATATATCATCTAATTTGGAGTACTCGATGTCACCCGAAGAGTATCGAATACCATGCACACTCTTCTCCAAGTATGACACCGTCTTTTTATCTTTGTTGCTCAACGTAGCAATTGATTGGGGTGGTAAAAATATGTAATGACTCTGTTTAAATCCAATTTCGATGGTAAGTTCTTTAGCAACAAACAGACCATTTATAACGAACCCCTGAATGTCTACGATTGCTATTCTCATGATGATGACCGTTTGAATACTGACTTGCAGCAGCCAAACACACTTCAATTTAAAGTCTTGACTATTTCGGTGAGAGGGAAGAACTCCATTACGCAGTCGTGAATTATGATACAATATACTTTAGTGTTTTCGGGAAAACCAATGTTTGCTTCAATGTCAAGTTTTACATCGACAGTAGATGCCTTCATGCTTTCTTCTTGTTTCGAGCAATCGATAACAAACAAGGCGCGTTTCTTAAAAGAGGAATAATCCAAGAGAGGCCGCTTCTGTGTCGAATTCATATAGCTGGGATAAAATTCAGTATAGTTGAAATAGGCTTCATTGTAATCGTTTCTACTAATGTCCAACTGCATTCTTTCATTGGGAAAATATTCGCCATTTAACGATAAACGTATACTTTGAATGTCTGCATTATCGAGCAGAGTGGGATCGACTTTGCTGTTGTCACGTTTGTTGGTTTGAAAGAAAACAATAACATAACGAGGTCGTTCGACTGAGGTTGTAGTTTTAACAGCCCAAACTTCACGTTTAGCATATCTGGTAATTGCAGGCAGTTCGTGTATCTCCCACTTTTTAAATGGAATAACTATGGGCAGATCCTTTTGAACGGCCTTCATAAGTTTCAACTTAATATCGTCATTAGGATAGATATGCCTGATTTTTAATTCAATGTCGGTAATTTTAATGTTAACAGTTGTATTAGAAGTCACTCCAGCAACAGTTTTTTCTGTGATATGAACACAGTCATTATCGTTTCGAGCTCGAACTAAACGTATTGTTTGTCGTCCACACGTAATCATAGGATAGTCATTGAAAATGTTGAAGATATGTTTGATAGGAATTTGAAGGTTGAATGATTTGTCGATGGAATTTAGGATGGGGTCTTTAGGATAATTCCAACCTGCTATAGCCATATGATTGGAATCTTCTTGATTGTAGCAAGTCATGGCACGTACAGCGCTAACGATTCCAGGATCTCGAACCGTTTCCATTTCTCTTGCACTTTCACTGTATGTACACGAATCGAAAAGGAAAGCACCAACATTATTGGCCAGTTTTACATCACCGGCTCCTTGTACATCGAGTGTCCCTTTAATGTACAACAAAATTTCGTTCATGTCAAAAAACGAATCAACTTGATTGATGCTAAATTCTACAATATCACTGCAACTTAACGATTTGATGAACGGTGCATATGTTCTGTATTCAGCTTTACGGATTGACTCATCAAATTGCGGGTTACGGTAAATATCAAACATTGGTGGCATATGGTTCATACGAGAACGTTTTCCATACATTGTCGTCATTGTTGTTTCTATTTCAACAAAAAGCATAAAGACTGCAGTAACAATTTGTTAGCAAAGGTAAGCTGCTGCTTTAAAGGTTGTCGCGTAACTAATGACTTCGAATGTACGTCGGAACGTCTTTTATGATTAATTATCATTCCCATCTGTTGCTTCTCGCTCTAAGCTCCAACACCAAGGTACTCTTTTCACCACGAAAGTTCATGGGACGTCCGTCTTGGTCTACAGCCAACACAGTAACGTTGGTCATTTCACGTTGTGGTATAACAGGTAAATAAAGTAAATTATGTGATGTTTCGTCAATGGCGTACCCAGGATCTACTTTTATCACCAATTCGTAATAGTATGAGCAGGTCTGTTTGCGTCGAAGGCTCCAGTGGTAATGTTACATTCGAAACGTATGCTAGATACTTTTATAATTTGACGGGTAGATCTGAAGAGTGCCATCGTTTGGGTTCGAGTATTTTTGCAGAAAATCCTAATATGTTACCCAGACTGTTGGGTTGTTCAAACGAAATTCTATATTTACTGAAAATCATACATTGTAACGTATTATTATTAGGTTTTAGTGCAAATATTGATTCTGGTCTCAGTGAATTGCTGCCATCTAACTTGTCCAGTATAACGATTCAATGTCAGCAATTTCGTAACATCCCGTGGGAAAATCAAAACTTTGCAGCTTGTTATTATCGTCATAGTAGTAAAACTTGCAATTATCAATGTTTGGTATGCTATGGTATGAATGAAAAGAACGCAGCGCTAATTCGTAGTCTTTCTCCGGATGTATTACAATAGGTGTAGGAGGTTGGAAGGTAAATACGTGATTTGTGCTATTAACTCTCAACAACTGCGACATGATGACTGATGCAAGTCGAGGGTTGTAAGGTGTTTTAAATAATAATAAGAATACTCTATAATTAAGATTTAATCAATACACGTTGACATAGAAAACAAGATGCTTGAGAACTTGCAGGACCATCGTAATGCGTTGTCCAATCAGGGCGGTTATAGTGAACGAAGCACGGCAGACGACGAATTTGTAGCTCAAAATTTGCTTTATAATCATTAGGAAGTTTATGCCAGAAATCTAACAATTCAGATGGAC